>CM033476.1:296723557-297032582 GCA_019447015.1 Hymenochirus boettgeri | reverse complement strand
CTATTCCTCCATAATCTATTAATTAGAACTGTCAGACAGAAGGATCTCACAAGGTAAGAACGGTTACTTTTATTCCTATTACTCATAATGGCACATTAGAAGTCGTAGTAGAAGTTATTGTCGTCCGCCATATTTTGTCTGCCAAGAAAGAAACTCTAGTTCACACGATACATTATACGGGTAGACATGATGTATCTTCCAACCAAGCTTACCGTCTTCTGTATATTTATTGTACCCAACATACTATCAGGGAGATTCAATAAAATTTCTTATTTAAATGGTGATAATTTTGCCCCACCAATCAGACGTTAGCTTTCCAAATGTTTAATAATATCTGATTGCTGTGGGGCAAAATTACACCATTTAAACGATAAAACTTTTATTGAATCTCCCTGATAGTATGTTGGTACAATAAATATAAGAATACGGGTAAATCTCTGGTTGGAAGTATACTTATGTCTACCGTGTATATGGTTGTAGTGTAGCAGGATGTCTCACAGAGAGGCTGGAAAGTCCTGGCCGGAGTTTATATATTCACCCAGGTTTTCTCTCTTTGCCTACAGGGAGTTGTAATCCCCTCCAGGAATCCAGTGGATTCATTAATTAGCATTCAGGGGTTGAACTATGTTAAATAGCTACCCCTGTGGTCATTGATTGCTCTGTAACTGGGAGCAGAACAGGTATCTGACTGGAGCTAAAAGGTTGGTAAAAGAAAAAACTGCTCTTTCTTACAGAGAGAAGACTAACAAAGCACAGGCTTGTTTAATTCTATAGTCAGGACTGAATCATGTATAGTTAGAGCGAGACACGGCTAGGGTTTTGTTTTGAATTTGCTTTGTCTTCAAGCACCCTTTTTATGCACCTGTTGATTAGCTGCAAATAGCACCAATAAACAACCACTGTTTGAAGGAAAAGCCATTGGACTGGTTTCATTTGCTCACCCCAGGAGCTAAGCACCACGCTACGTGTTCCCCCTCTCACAGTAGTTAGGAATTCATTTTTTTTATTGTTTTTACCACAGTCAGAATATTAAATGAGAAGGAGAACTATAACTTCAGGGAGAGATGGGAAGCATGTGTGTCTGTTTATGTATATTTTCTAAAGCTGCCATAAACATTAAAGAGGCTGACAAATCGAAGGAATTTGCCCAGTATCTGCAAGGTGGTACAGTATATACAGTATAAAACCCAGATGTCCTGATGAAGACGTCCTGGAGACGTCGAAACGTTGAATAAAGAGTGATTGGTTTTCACAAGACAACAGTGTGCCCGGGAATTATTTCGAAATTTGAACTACAGTATAACCCAGATATTTTGCATTAGGGGTCATATTTCCAAACAGCAGTATTGCTAAATATTGAAGCTATCATACTATATTATAGACAAAGTAAAATGAAAAGCAAACTGTTTAAAGGGTATCTTTACTGCCAGCCACACCTTCTGCAATATTTAAGAGAATCAGCAGAGAAAAGAACAAAGGGGGAGGGAGGGGGGAATGTGTAAGCAAAGCAGTGTCCATGGTGAGGCTGCACAACATATAAGTGTCGCAGACACTTCAAGAAGGCAGTGAGTAAGGGAGGTGGGGGGAATTAGGAGCACTCAGTAAGCATTAATAATTTAATGACAAAGAAAGCACAGATAAATATGTACTACCACCATTTTACTTCTCTCAAAGTTTGTAGTTTCAGTAAGTTAATTTATTCCAGTGAGTAAGTGACCCTTTAAAGGACATGTCCACCCCCAAAAACTATAATCCCCCCACTACTGGCCCCATTGTGTAGTTTAATCCTTACCTCACATCCCAGCTCCATATGGTTCTCCTGTAGTCGCCCCCCAAAGTCCCAAAAACTGCCCACCAGGAGTATAGCAGAGTCCATATAGGACTCTGCCTCCTATAGGGCCTCCGGAAAGTTTGGCATGCGTACTGCAGCCCTTCTCCACCTCCCTCCCTCTCCCTCCCGATTAGGATTCCCTCCCCTACCATAAACCCCTTTTACCAAACATCCCCTCTGTCCCCCCACCCCAACCGCTCTATAGTAATTCAAAAATGCGCAAACTACTACCTTGCCTCGCCGCCTGAACTCCCGGCACCCGCGTCCGTGATGGCTGCCGCTCACAACACAGCGCAACTGCGGTCCCGCCTTGCTTCTTTTTCTCGCAAGCAGAGGGCCTGGCAGTGCGCGGAGGAAAGGAAGGTAAGTAAAGTTTGGGGCATTTCTGATATACTAATATAGCGGCTGGGGGGACGGGGAATGTTATGTAAAACATTTTCAGAATAGTGGACATAACCCTTTAAATCACTGTCACTAAAATCTATATTTATTCAGTAGGTCCCGTTATACCCTGAATATGGAGAAGATGCTGATGTTGGTGTTATTTTGATCAGTGTTGTAGAAATCCGGTCTCAAGAGGGTGAGTTTCAGTCTCTAACTACCAGTTCATGTTCATAGCCAGGTATAATCCTACACCTTGCTTAGTATAATTTACAAGATATTTTATCCTTCTCTATTCTCATGGCATTTCCATAATACATGGGATTTTAATATTTCTAATTTCAGATATGAACGACAAAGTGTTTGTTTTTAGTGAAACTTCCACCAAATCTTACGTGGCCTGATACCGGAAAGTGACGGTCCTTAGCTGCTCTCACGGTCTGTTTAAAATTCTACACGAACTGGCCCGGGGTTATTCGCTTTTCTCCTTGGCAACACAGACAAGGAAAATACTCCTCCTGTTTATATAATCACCCCAATAATTTCTGTAGATAGGCAATGAAGATTGTGTATTTCAGCATGGAGAGAGAGTAGAATGGACAACTCTCTGTGTGGCCTGGAATCACTGAGTGGAGAACTAGATCTATGGATCAATGGGAACCTAAACCAAGAAGGATTTTTAGAAAAGGGTACACCGTGAATGCCAAACCCAATCATTATTATTGGGCAGAGCAGGACACTATGGTGGAAATTTGATGCTTCTCAGTCCTTTGTAGGAGAGATAAGTGATATTCAATGTGGGGATAATATGGACCCAGCTAACATTGATACACTGAACTGTTGATTATAGGGCTATAATTAACTGGAACAAATTAAAGTGCATAAATGGTGAATCGTTTTTGTGCTTGCCAAATGTGCAATTTCACTACCAGTTTAACTGTTTTTACACTAATAATGCTTAATAGAATTTCCTAATATCTTAATTAATTATACTTATTAAACTTATTTGGCTCCTCCCACATCATTGTCCTGACCTTCTCACTGACATTGAGAAATATGTTAATGAAGGAGGAGGAGCATGCACACAACTGTCAGTTACTGCATAATTATCTCTCCTTTAATCATGGCATAACTAGGAATCACTGGGGCCAGCAAAACTGTGATGGGGCCCATATCCATGCATACATACAATACAGGATTGTGGAAGCACCCCAATTAGGCTAATATACACTACATTTAGCGGGCACTGCTACTGATCTGGTCAAACATTTATACAAACTAGAAAAGATAATCAATGCACATTCCTAGGCCCCATACAATATCATATTATCTGTGCACTTGCATACTTTATAAAAAAAGGGGTTTTTAGTATACATTATTGTGTCACATGATGAAAAGCCTTCCAACCACGTCATGTAACCCCAGTCTGGAAGGTCCAAACTTCTAACCTTTTTTACTTCAATTACCATTAGCAAACTTTAGCATTTTTCATAGTTGTGCACTGGATCCATATAACAGCATTTCTCACTTCCCCCCAGCCCTTTGGCTTTTAAAATGAGGGAAGAGGGCCACCCAGTGCTTTTATATTAAAGGCTAGGACCTCCCATAAAGGGGCGTGTTGGGGGTGCTCTTACCTAATGGAATCTTGACCATGCTTCTAATAAATACATACATACATGAGCATTGTGGAAGCCACCCCAATTGAGGCTACTTTACAACTACATTGTCGGAATGCTACTGATCTGGTCAAACATTTATACAAACAATTAAAAGAAATCAATGCCATTCCTAGGGCCCCATACATATCATATTTCTGCACACTGGCATACTTTATAACAAAGGGGTTTTAGTATACATTTACTGTCATCACATGAATGAAAGCCTTCCAACCACGTCAAGGTAACCCCAAGTCTGGCAATTGATTATCTTTTCTATGTTTGTATAAATGTTTGACAAGATCAGTAGCACTTCCGCTAAATGTTGTTGTAAATTAGACTAATTGGAGTGCTTCCACAATCCTTGTATTGTATGTATCATTGGGAGGCTTGGTCAAGCCCCATGTGGTAATAGAACCCCCAACCCCCTATATCTGCAATAAACATCCACAGTGGTTTTCTGGGAGGAGGATATTCTGTCATAGGAAAAACAAGAACGGTTTCCCAGGCGCTTCCCTGCAGTTTCTCCCCAGGTAGTTATGCCCCTGTCTTTATTATAATAACAAATAAAATATTAGACATAAGTGATTGAAAAAAAACCCAATAAAAGTAGAATATTTCCTCAGCTACAAAGCTGAGTGACTAAAATCAAAGTCACTGTTCCTCTCTATTCAATATACGGTAATGCTAGCCAACCTATAATAATTAAAAATAAATGTCAAATTATTGTATTCATTCTGTTGAGTCCCATCTTCTCTTATAACACGTCCTACTTGACCGTTGTACTTTATCACACTATTGACAGGGGTTTGTATGTTTGTGTAAAAATTTGAATAAACTGCAGCAAACAAAAACCCTTTGTTTTTTGCTATAATCTTTCTCTTTCATGTTCTCGCCGCTTGTTTCTTTAAAAAGGGGAAGTTCTGTGAAAAAAATTATTATATTATATATTGAAGAAAATAACATGGAGGACAGACCCACAAGTTACGCCAACAGCACTCACAAACTTGTGGTCATAATTGCCCAAACTTGTTTATTGACACAGATCATTAAAATAATAAAGTGCAACATGTCCATGTACCTCTAGATATGAAACACCTCTGACACTAGCCCATATTACAACCTATACCATAAATATATATATATATATATAGTAATCAAGCAGATAAATAAAAAAAGTCCCAATAGAGGAATCAACATGAATGTGGCCATTCGAAAGGTAGGTGATTAGCAGTTCAACAATATCAAGATTGCCAGCATCAGCATCACTTAAACCATGCAGAATAACGTCCTAGGGCTACACTATCCAAGACTCAGGAGATATCTGGGACTTTCCACCTCCACCATCACTGTTGGAGTTCCTGATTGAATCATACACGCTAACAGTTTGTGATACTCATGGCCCTCGTCTGTGCTTCCTCTTCACACAGCTTCACTTCCCTAATATGCCCTCCGATTTCGACCTGTGCTGATGTGGCTGGGTCCGTATTTGGTGATTGATAGTCTCATCGATATCCATCCCAATCAGCATTGCACTGATTCCGTAATTGGTATGATTTTTATTCCTGTGTTGTTAATGTTTCCCTCTGTGTTTGATCTTCCATCCAGAGATTACATTACACTTTTGCACCTCTTGGTACATTAAGAGAGTATTGCTCTTTTAGGATTTGAAGGGCGCTGTAAGGCGTCCGGTCTTACCTGGGGCCACGATTCCTTCGCTGGCCGCACGGGCAGGCGCGCCGCTGGCACCCCATGCGCGCGCGGTGAAGGACGCACGGGGCGTGAAGTCCGGCGGTCGGAACAGGGTTCGGCTGTCCTCCTCCTCAAACGGGCGCACGGGCACGCTCCGACTCAGGGTGATGACGTGGGGGGGCCTTCATAAGCCTCCCCACGTGTATCTCTTGCTGCCAGTTCAGTATGCTTTGTCTTCTTCTTTCACTCCTTCCTGTGTGTTTTGATTTTGCCCAGTTTTTCCTATTATGTTTCCAGTTCAGCCTTCCAGCATCATATTGTTCCAGCCAGCTTCTATTTCCAAGTTCAGCCTTCAGCATCCATATGTTTCCGTCCAGCATCGATCTGTTTGTTCCATTTTTTCAGCCTTCAGCATCCATATTGTTTCCATCACTCTGTGTCCAGTTCAGCCTCAGCATCCATTTGTTCCAGCCAACTTCTTTTCCAGTTCAGCCTTCAGCATCCATATGTTCCAGCCAACTTCTGTTTCCATTTCAGCCTTCAGCATTAAATATTATTCCACCATGTTCTGTTCCAGTTAACCCTCCGGTATTTATATCTTTCTAGCTGTACCTGTTTCCCCCGTTTTTTCAGTGACTGTATCCTTTTTACCACCCAGTTGTGTTCCCACTCTCAGTGCTCTTGCCGGTACTTCTACCTGTTTCCCGTTTACCAACTGCCTCTCTACACTGCGGGTTGGTCTCGGTGGACCTGATCTGGAGCCAGAATATATAATAATACGCTATTCATTCCTCCTATATGCTCGCCATTTTTTTTTGCGCAAATTACGGTTTTAATCCACTTTTCCTTGTTGATTTTCGCGCGCAGTTTGAGTTCCAGATCTTTCAAACTTGGTTGGGGTATTAAGACAGAGATTCACAGACTGGGTCCTTCATCACTCAGGCCCAGCTCCAGGCTCAAATTGCTGCTAATAGAGTTAGAAGGGAATTCGTCAAATTTAAAGGTTGGTGACTCTGTCTGGCTGTTCAACAGCCGAAATCTGAGTTGAGGATCCCTTCTACCAAGCTGGGTCCTTCGTTTTTAATTGGACCCCATTTTTGCATTAAGAGGTGTATAAACGCCGTTGCTTTTGAACTGGAACTTCCTCCTGATCTTTGAAAGTACACCCATTATGTCATGTCTCCTCTTTTAAGAAGGAGATCACTAACGCCTCTTTGGCTCCTCCTCACCTCCCTCCTCCCGCCACTATCTTGCTTGAGAATGTAGGAGTATGAGATTGAGCTATTCTGGATGTCAAGGTGCGGCAGGGCAAAATTGCGATACATGGTCAAATGGAAATGTTTTGGCTCTGAAGAAAATTCGTGGAGACCGGCTGATCCGGTTCACGCTCCTAGGCTGATCAAAATTTTCATTCAAGACAGCCCAGAAAACTTTAGGCACCCTGAGGTTGCCCGTGGGGGGGGGGCCCATGTAAGGCGTCCGTTCTTACCTGGTTGCCACTATCCTCGCTGCCGAACCCGGCCAGGCGTGCTGCGCACGGACGGCACGGGGTGCTGTGGAGTCCGCGTCTAATCAGGGTTCGGTCTGGTCCTTCCTGCCCAACGGGCGCGCACTGGCACACTCCCACTCAGGGTGATGACGTGGGGGGGGCCTTCATAAGCCTCCCCCACGTGGTTATCTTTGCATCCAGTTCAGTATTGCTTTGTCTGTTCTTTCGCGTCCTTCCTGTGTGTTTTGATTTTGCCCCGTTTGTTCCTGATTCTGTTTCCAGTTCAGCCTAAAGCATCCATATTGTTCCAGCCAACTTCTGTTTCCAGTTCGGCTCGCATCCATATTGTTCACCAACTTCGTTTCCAGTTTCGGCCTTCAGCATCCATATTGTTTCCCAATGCCCAGAGCCCCTATCAGGTTGCAAGGCCCCTCTTTCTGTCCTAACCCAAGTACCCTCACGGTCCAAGGCCAAGGCCCCCTCTGTCCAAATGCCAGAGCCCCCTTCTGCCAGGGCTAGAGTCCCCCTTATGTACCGAGGCATTTAGCCCCCCCTATGACCCAAAAGCAAGTCCCCCCCCCCTCGTCCCAAAGGTTATAAGAGTCGAGTGTCGGACTGCCCAAAGGGTTACAGGGAACCCCTGGTGGGCCCAACACACTTTCACACAAAAAAAACAGAGAAAACTGCTAAAGAATTTAAACACAATAGCCAAAGGTCCAGTAAGAAATTGCTTTTAATAAACAATAGGAGTCGTAGAGTAAATAATAGTCCAATGATGAAATAGGGATATGAAATGTTTAGGTGTGGGCCCTGGTCTCATATTACCTGTGGGGCCCCCCAGTCCATCTGACACTGGCAAAGGTCCCCCTCTGTCCGAAATGCGAGAGTCCACCCTTTGTCCCAAAAGGCACAAGTCCCCCTCTGTCCTCAAAGGCGAGTGCCCCCCCTTCTATCCAAAAGGCAGAGTGCCCCTTCTGTCCCCAAATGACAGAGTCCCCTCCTCTGTCCTAAAAGGCGAGTCCCCCCTCTGTCCCAAAGGCAGAGCCCGCCCTCTCTGTCCCAAAAGCAGCGTCTCCCGCTGTCCCAAAAAGCAGTCCCCCCACTGTCTTCCCAAAAGGCAAGTCTCTCCTCCGGCCCAAAAAGCAAGTCTCCCCTCTTCCCAACAGAGGCAGAGTCCCCCTCTGTCCCCAAAAGGAATATACCTTATCTGCATCTCCCCTTATTGCTGTTGGTCCTCCATGCCTTCATGTGTGTGTTCCTCATTTCTCCCTTTATGGTGAATCACACTCGAAACTGCAGGGCCCCTGCTCCCTCTAGCTGGGAGGTCCACACACACCGAATGGATGCAGCAGTTATGGTTTTATTATATAGGACTGGTGTTTTTAGGGGGGTTGTTTTCAGAATTCTGGAGTAGTAAAAAATGGGTTTGTTCTCCCTTTAAACCATTTTAAAGACATTTGCATTTATAGAGTATTTAACTATATAAAATCCTGTTTTACACTATTACATTGTCTAATGGGCTAACCCCCATAATAAAGTGAATTTGATATGTACAACTGTAAAGGGAGCTGGATTTCCCCGTCTATCTTGTTGCTTCAACACTAATTCTTCTCATGAAGCCCAAAATTTTAAAAAATAAACGTTGGGATACATCAATTTTTCCGCACCTACTTAAAATAAAGTATAACTTTCTAAGTATGATTAAAGGGTATGTCCACCCTTAAAATATTTTTTTTTTTTGTACTCCCCCTGTCCCCCCAGCCCCAACCGCTCTGATTTAATTTTACATGAGAAAATGCCCAAACTTTTACTTACTCCCCTCTTTCCCCGCTGCGCTGCGGCCCTCTGCTTCGAAAAATGTCAAGCAGAGGGCGGGACCGTGCAGTCGCTGTCTTTGGATTGGCTGAGCGGCAGCCAATCACGGGACTGCTGCCGGAGTTCATTTCGGCCGGAGGAAAGAGGGGAGGTAATAAATTTTGTTTGGGGCATTTTTCTGGATTAATAAATAAAGCGGTTGGGCTGGGGGGACAGGCAAAATAACATATAAAGGATTTACACTTTAGGGGAGGGGAATGCTAATCGGAGAGGAGAGGTAGGGAAGTGGGAGGGAGAAGGCTGCAGTACGCATGCCAAACTTCTCCCTGAGGCCATGTAGTGACTGGCAGAGTCCTATATGACTCGTGCTAATCCTCCTGTTGGGCAGTTTTGGGACTTTGGGGGGTGGGACTACAGACAACCATATGTAGCTGGAATGTGAGGTAAGTATTAAACTACACTACATGATGGGCCAGTAGTGGGTGATTATAGTTTTGGGGTGGACATGCCCTTTAAAACAGTCCTCAGAAGCATCTAATTGATATAGCCCATTGAATGTATGTTATACCACACTCAAGGTCCCCACTCAAAGTGCCCCCACCGTGGCGTTGCAAAGTGCTGCAGATTTTTAACTGCCGGTACTGCCCCCGAACATTCCAAACTTCCTGATTCCCCACTGTGATTGGCTGCCTCATCCTGTATTGGCCGGTCCAGCCTCCTGCTTGCCGTTTAATGCAAGCCAGAGGGCTGAGAAACAAGATCGGACGGTGAAAGAGGTAATGTAAGTAATGTCATGGGAGTTTTCGCAAAAGTTACTATGCTTGTGGGAGTGGAGCCCTAACTACAGTAAAAATGAAAAATGGATGGACATACCCTTTAATAGCCACAATGCAGTTCAATCCCCTCCCAACAGGAATGGGCACTTCAACAGGCAGTATGAATAGTATTTTGCTAATTGTACCCATTAGGGCACCTAATGGGTGCTATTACCAAATGCTTGCCCATGTTCGTAGGCTGGTGACTTGCTCCCTGGGGTGAGCAAATGAAACCAGTCCATGGCTTTTCCTTCAAACAGTGGTGGTTTTTATTGGCTATTTGCAGCTATATACACAGGTGCTAAAAGGTGGCTTGAAGACAAAGCAAATTCAAAACAAAACCCTAGCCGTGTCTCGGCTCTAACTATACAATATTCATCCTGACTATAGACTTAACAGCCTGTGCTTTGTTAGTCTCTCTGTAAGAAATGACCGTTTTTCTTTAACCAACTTTTTACTCCCGTCAGACTCAACCTGTCGCGTCCCCAGTTACAGAGCAATCAATGACCACGCTAGTCATCCGACTGGCTTTCTCAATTCAGAATGACTTGAGAAAGCCAGTCGGATGACTAGCGAAACGTCTTCAAGAACTACATTTCAAGTCCAGTTGATCTAATTGAATACAACAGATATCTAACGTCTGATTGGTTGGGGCAAAATTATCACCATTTTAAATGATAAGAAATTTTATTGAATCTCCCTGATAGTATGTTGGGTACAATAAATATACAGAAGACGGTAAAGCTCTGGTTGGAAGATACATCATGTCTACCCGTTATATGTATGTATGTGAACTAGAGTTTCTTTCTTGGCAGCAAAATATGGCGGACGACAATAACTTCTACTACCTGGCTAATGTGCCATTATGAGCTAATAGGAATAAAGTAACCGTTCTTACCTCTGTGAGATCCTTCTGTCTGACAGTTCTAATTAATAGATATGGAGGAATTAGTAACTCAGTGGGAGAAATACTCTCCTTTTATAGTTTGCTGCTTTTTTTTTTTTTTTTTAGGGCAGGGGAAAAAATAAATTAATCAGGTAATTACCTGATTGGTTTGTTTGTTAAATAAAGGAATATTTTAGCTCTATGAGATCTTTCTGTCTGACAGTTTATATTATTTGATATGGATGATTAAAATGATAAGTTTAATGAAAAACAAACTCTCCTTTTATAGCTTGCTGTTCTCTTTGTGTTGTGTATTTAAGGACAGGGTCTAATTCCTCCATATCTATTAATTAGAACTGTCAGACAGAAGGATCTCACAGAGGTAAGAACGGTTACTTTATTCCTATAGCTCATAATGGCACATTAGCAGTACCGGTAGTAGAAGTTATTGTCGTCCGCCATATTTTGCTGCCAAGAAAGAAACTCTAGTTCACGAATACATATTAACGGGTAGACATGATGTATCTTCCAACCAGAGCTTTACCGTCTTCTGTATATTTATTGTACCCAACATACTATCAGGGAGATTCAATAAAATTTCTTATTTAAATGGTGATAATTTTGCCCCAACCATCAGACGTTAGCTTCAAATGTTAAATAATATCTGATTGCTTGGGGCAAAATTAGCACCATTAAACGATAGAAACTTTTATTGAATCTCCCTGAGTATGTGGGTACAATAAATATATAGAATACGGTAAAGTCTCTGGTTGGAAGATACATTATGTCTACCGTATATGTGGTAGTTAGTGTACAGGATGTCTAACAGAGAGGCTGGAAAGTCCTGGCCGGAGTTTATATATACCCAGGTTTCTCTCCTTTGCCTACAGGGAGTTGTAATCCCTCCAGGAATCCAGTGGATTCATTAATTAGCATTCAGGAGGTGAATATGTTAAATAGCTGCCCTGTGGTCATTGATTGCTCTGTAACCTGGGAGCAGACAGGTGAGCTGACTGGAGCTAAAGGTGGTTAAAGAAAAAAACTGTCTTTCTTACAGAGAGACTAACAAAGACACAGGCTTGTTAAGTCTATAGTCAGGACTGAATATTGTATAGTTAGAGCCGAGACACGGCTAGGGTTTTGTTTTGAATTTGCTTTGTCTTCAAGCACCCTTTTATGCACCTGTGTATTAGCTGCAAATAGCACCTAATAAACAACCACTGTTGAAGGAAAAGCCATTGGACTGGTTTCATTTGCTCACCCCAGGGAGCTAGCACCACGCTACGTGTTCCCTCTCAAGTAGTTAGGAATATTTTTTTATTGTTTTTATCCACAGTCAGAAATTAATAGGAAGGAGACTATAACTTCAGGGAGAGATGGGAAGCATGTGTGTCTGTTTATGGATATTTCTAAAGCTGCCCATAAACATAAAGAGGCTGACAAATCCGAAGGAATTTGCCCAGGATCTGCAAGGTGTACAGTATATACAGTATAACCCAGTGTCCTGATGAAGACGTCTGCGAGACGTCGAAACGTTGAATAAAGGTGATTGGTTTTCACCAGAACAACAGTGTGCGCCGGGAATATATTCGAAAATTGAACTACAGTATAACCAGATATTTTGCATTAGGGGTCATATTTCCAAACAGGCAGTATTGCAAATATTGAAGCTATCATACTATATTATAGACAAAGTAAAAATGAAAAGCAAAAACTGTTTAAAGGGTATCTACTGCCAGCCACCTTTGCAATATTTAAGAGAATCAGCAGAGAAAAGAACAAAGGGGGAGGGAGGGGGGATGTGTAAGGCAAGCAGTGTCCATGGTGAGGCTGTGCACAACATATAAGTGTCGCAGGACACCTCAAGAAGGCAGTGAGTAAGGAGGGTGGGGGGAATTAGGAGCACTCAGTAAGCATTAATAATTAATGACAAAGAAAGCACAGATAAATATGGTCACCACCATTTTACTTCTCTCAAATTGTAGTTTCAGATATGTTAATTTATTCCAGTGAGTTAGTGACCCTTAAAGGACATGTCCACCCCCAAAACTATGAATCCCCACTACTGGCCCCATTGTGTAGTTTAAACTTAACCTACATCCCAGCTCCATATGGTTCTCCTGTAGTCGCCCCCAAAGTCCCAAAACTGCCCACCAGGAGGTAGCAGAGTCCATATAGGACTCTGCCTACTATAGGGCCTCGGGAGAAGTTTGGCATGGTACTGCAGCCCTTCTCCACCTCCCTCCTCTCCTCCCGATTAGGATTCCCTCCCCTACCATAAACCTTTTACCAAACATCCCACTCTGTCCCCCAGCCCCAACCGCTCTATTAGTAATATCAGAAAATGCGCAAAAAATTACTACCTTGCCTCTGCCGCACTGAATCCCGGCAGCCGCGTCCGTGAGTTGGCTGCCGCTCACCAACACAGAACGCAATGCCGGTCCCGCCTCTGCTTCTGCATTTTCTCGCAAGCAGAGGGCCTGGCAGTGCGGCGGGGAAAGAGGGAAGGTAAGTAAAGTTTTGGGCATTTTCTGTATATTAAATATAGCGGCTGGGGGGACGGGGAATGTTATGTTAACACATTTTCAGAATAGTGGAACATACCCTTTAATCACTGTCACTAACAATCTATATTTTATTCAGTAGGTCCGTTATACCCGCTGAATATGAGAGAGAAGATGCTGATGTTGGTGTTATTTTTGATCAGTGTTGTAGAAATAACCGGTCTAAGAGGGTGAGTTTCAGTCTCTAACTGACCAGTTCATGTTCATAGCCCAGGATATAATCCTACACCTTGCTTAGTATAAGTTTAAAATGATATTTTATCCTTCTCTATCTCATGGCTATTTCTATAAAATGGGATTTTAATATTTCTAATTTCAGTACAGGCAAAGGAAAACCTTTTTAACCCTCTTATCTTGCCGCTCGCGACTCGCCTCTCTGTTTGCCCATCCCTTTTCGACCTTCCTTATAAGATTCCGCCAGCTCTCCCTTTCCGTCTTCTTTTTTTATTTGCTTTCTTTTCTTGTTTTCCTCTTCTTCTCGCTTCTCTTTTCCCCCGATTCATTTTTCTCCCTTTCTGTGCTTTGCCTCTCTCTTGGTTGCTACCATCTCTTCCCCCCTCTTCTTTCCTTTTTTCTGCCCCTGTCTTTCTTGTCCATCGTCTCCTTTTCCTTCGTTTTCGACCTGTCCCTCTTCCCCCTTCGCGTTTTTCTTTCCCACGTTTGCGTTGGCACATGTGATTCACTTACCCCCTAAATTCTTTACCAGCTCGACGCTCCCCTTGATACCGGCAAAGTGTTACTTTTTCGGTCCGACCGTACGTGATCTCACGGTCATGTCTGTTAAAATCTTCTTGAACACGGAACCTCCTGGCTCTCGGGGGCGATTTTCGCACTTTTCTCTTTGGCACAACGAATAAGCAAGGGAAATATGCCGTCCTCACTGTGTTTATTTTAATGTCACACCCCATAATTTTTTACTCCCGTATCGCTAGGCAATGAAGATTGGTTGATTTTCCCGATGGACGAGAAGAGTAGACCTGGACAACTCTCGGCAGGCAAGGCAAATTCATCACGCGTGGAGAACTAGATCGATCGGCATCAAGGGGCAACGTTCCACCCAAGTACAGGACTTTAGAAAACGTCGGTACATCTGTGACCATGACAAAACCAATCATTTATCTTCTCTGGGCAGGAGCGGACAAATATGGTTGAGGACCTTTGCAAGATGTAGACAGTCTCTTTGTAGAGAGATCATGTCGTTATTATTTTCACTTATGTGGGATACCCATTATGGATACCCACGAACATTGTAAATGTTGTAACCCAATGGATAGCCGCGCTATGTAACTTAAAATTGAACAATTTTCTACAGCTGCGCCATTAAATGGTTCAATGTTTTTCACCTGTTGCCCAAGGTTCCAATCCCTAATAATTTAATGTTTATTTACAACTCATTAATGTTTTTAACCTACGAGTACCACAAAGGTGCTTTCTGGGATACCTTTCCAGGTGCTCCTGGTGCAGTACCACACAGGTACTTTCTGGGTTACCTTTTCAGGTGCTCCTGCTGCAGTACCACAAAGGTGCTTTCTGGGATACCTTTCCAGGTGCTCCTACTACATTGCTACACAGGTACATTCTGGATTACCTTTCCAGGTGCTCCTGGTGCAGTACCACAAAGGTGCTTTCTGGATTACCTTTTCAGGTCCTCCTGGTGCAGTACCACAAAGGTGCTTTCTGGATAACCTTTCCAGGTGCTCCTGGTGCAGTACCACAAAGGTGCTTTCTGGGTTACCTTTCCAGGTGCTCCTGCTGCAGTAGCACACAGCTGCTTTCTGGGTTACCTTTCCAGGTGCTCCTGGTGCCGTACCACAAAGGTGCTTTCTGGATTACCTTTCCAGGTGCTCCTGCTGCAGTAGCACACAGGTGCTTTCTGGGATACCTTTCCAGGTGCTCCTGGTGCAGTACCACACAGGTACTTTCTGGGTTACCTTTTCAGGTGCTCCTGCTGCAGTACCACAAAGGTGCTTTCTGTATTACCTTTCCAGGTGCTCCTACTACATTGCTACACAGGTACATTCTGGATTACCTTTCCAGGTGCTCCTGGTGCAGTACCACAAAGGTGCTTTCTGGATTACCTTTTCAGGTCCTCCTGGTGCAGTACCACAAAGGTGCTTTCTGGATAACCTTTTCAGGTGCTCCTGGTGCAGTACCACAAAGGTGCTTTCTGGATTACCTTTTCAGGTCCTCCTGGTGCAGTACCACAAAGGTGCTTTCTGGATAACCTTTTCAGGTGCTCCTGGTGCAGTACCACAAAGGTGCTTTCTGGATTACCTTTTCAGGTCCTCCTGGTGCAGTACCACAAAGGTGCTTTCTGGATAACCTTTCCAGGGCTCCTGGTGCAGTACCACAAAGGTGCTTTCTGGGATACCTTCCAGGTGCTTCTGGTGCAGTATCACAAAGGTGCTTTCTGGGTTACCTTTCCAGTGCTCCTGGTGCAGTACACAAAGGGGCTTTCTGGGTTGGTTACCTTCCAGGTGCTCCTGGTGCAGTACCACAAAGGTGCTTTCTGGATTACCTTTCCAGGTGCTCCTAATGCAGTACCACAAAGGTGCTTTCTGGGGCTGTGATGTGGGCAGTCCCAGCCTTGATTGGGTGACTGGAGGAAGGAGACAGCTTTACTCTGCCCTTGATCTGGGTGAAAGGAAAGTGTGAATGTAGACACTGTTGATGAATTATTAATGTGATTGTTTAGTTATGTGTGTATTTCAGCTCCTAGTACTGTAATTATGATTGGTTGGTTTGTGTACATTAGAATAGGCCTTTTTGTGGTAAATGAATATTTTCCTGTGTTGTAAACACACTTCATGGATCACTGCTATGCTATGATATTTTGATATTGGTGCCAATAAAACAAAACACAATGGATTTCAGCTCAGATTTTGCACATTTCTAACTATGCCAATCTAATCTAACCCTATGTGTATTTCTCCTAGTCTGATTAATGTTCATTTTGTATGCACGGCCAGTTACAGCGTACTGTATGAGAAATCAGTACAGACCGTTTATAGGCAATGCCTAGCAATCATTTTGATAGCTGATAGCAAAGCCCACTGCAAATCAAACCCTTCCTGTGCAGAGGAAATTATTGCAAAAAACTCCTTGCGTGAGTGTAGATTGATTACGGCTACAGAGTAATGGTGGGACATACACTCTCCTATATAATCGTTGATATCATGGGGCTAATGCAAGTGAAAATGTTTGCGTGTGCTATTGCTGTAACCAATCAATGTTCACTTTGCTGGATTATTGCAGTTAGATAACATCTCATTGGGCAAATATTAGCACCTGTCCGTGCATAAGCCGCTCAATACCTGCAATAATCATATTGAAAACAACATTGGTCTGTTCACATTATTGAACACAGGGTTTGTTATCTAAGGGAATATTATGGGTAACACTGCTACATCAGTGTGTTAAACAAAAGGGGACCTTTACAGTGAGTGATAGGCCGCTCATTAACTAAATCCTGAATTCAATCCTGTCAAGTCGCAAATTCATCAATTCACAAGAAAAAAAGTAACTGCCTTAAATATAACTGGAAAAAATTGTGTGTGTCCATCTGATTTCACTGATGTCATTTCAATTAACCTTGTGCACGTGCGCACTATTGCTTTAATTTACAATGACTGTCTACCAATCTATTGTAACATGTTAGAAAGAATAAATACATCATCGCCCACATTTAACCTTTTTACTTCTTTGTTATTAGCTTAGATGGTTTAGAAGGGAAATGTTGCTGGTAACCCAGTTCTCACTGATCTGGCAGCTTAATTTGTTCCTCCTCAATGGTCCTGCTTCTTTTTGTCTTTTCCCAGCGAGCAGCAGCCAATCACAGCATGATGGGTAATATCACAGCCAATGATGACTGCGGTGACCAGGTGCCTCCCACACACTTGTGAGTTGTAGTGAGCTAGTACAGCTTTAAAGGAATAGTTCACACAAAAAGTTAACTATTGCTTATGTATTGATTGAAGTTGGAAAGTTAAGGAGCTATGCCTTACTTCCGTTCTTCAATCAATTGACCAGGAGCCAGGGATGAAGGTAAGTATAGCTACTTAACCTGCCACATGCACCTTACTAACATACCTGGCCTGCCTTCAGTGGGGGAGTGGGGGTGTCAGGGGCCTGCCACGAAACTTATTATACAGCCGATAATGCTCTGTCCCAGAGTGGGCATGCTCAGACTAGACTTGGGGACAGAGCGTGATCTCACAGCTCACAGTGATGTCACAGATCACAGATAGTAAAAAACAGCTAGAAGCTGATCATGATTTATATAGCCGCAGTATGGAGACCACCTTCCCATTCAATAGCAGCATGTTAGCAGATCAATAAGCCATATGGTTAGCGGAAAGAATCATCCTTCCCATTCAATATAGCCATTATGGTAGTAGAAGAGAATCATCCTTCCCATTCAATATAGCCATATGGTTAGAAGGAGAATCATCCTTCCCATTAATATAGCCAGTATGGTTAGCGGAGAGAATATCCTTCCATTCAATATAGCCAGTATGGTTAGCGGAGAGAATATCCTTCCCATTCAAATAACAGTATGGTTAGCGGAGAGAATCTCCTTCCCATTCAATATAGCCAGTATGGTTAGCGGAGAGAATCATCCTTCCCATTTAATATAGCCATTATGGTTAGCGGAGAGAATCATCCTTCCCATCAATTAGCCAGTATGGTTACGGAGGAATCATCCTTCCCATTCAATATAGCCATTATGGTTAGCGGAGAGAATCATCCTTCCCATTCAATATAGCCATTATGGTTAGCGGAGAGAATCATCCTTCCCATTCAATATAGCCATTATGGTTAGCACAGAGAATCATCCTTCCCATTCAATATAGCCAGTATGGTTAGCACAGAGATCATCTTCATTCAATATAGCCAGTATGGTGAGCACAGAGAATCATCCTTCCATTCAATTAGCCAGTATGTTAGCACAGAGAATCATCCTTCCATTCAATATAGCCAGTATGGTTACGAGAATTTCCTTCCCATTCAATATAGCCAGTATGGTTAGCACAGAGAATCATCCTTCCCATTCAATATAGCAGTATGGTTAGCGAGAGAATCATCCTTCCCATTCAATATAGCCAGTATGGTTAGCGGAGAGAATCATCCTTCCCATTCAATTAACAGTATGGTTAGCGGAGAGAATCATCTTCCCATTCAATATAGCCAGTATGGTTAGCGGAGAGAATTACCTTCCCATTCAATATAAACAGTATGGTTAGCGGAGAGAATCATCCTTCCATTCAATATAGCCAGTATGGTTAGAAGAGAGAATCATCCTTCCATTCAATATAGCCAGTATGGTTAGGAGAGAATCATCCCCTCCATTCAATATAGCCATTATGGTTAGCGGAGAGAATCATCCTTCCCATTCAATATAGCCAGTATGGTTAGTAGAGAGAATATCCTTTCCATTCAATTAGCCAGTATGGTTAGTAAGAGAGAATCATCCTTCCCATTCAATATAGCCAGTATGTTAGTAGAGAGAATCATCTTCCCATTCAATATAGCCAGTATGGTTAGTAGAGAGAATCATCCTTCCCATTCAATATAGCCATGTATGGTTAGCACAGAGAATCATCCTTCCCATCAATATAGCCAGTATGGTTAGCGGAGAGAAATCATCCCTCCCATTCAACATATACCAGTATGGTTAGCGGAGAGAATCATCACCCAGCTCTAAGCTGCACTAGCAAAGTGAATGTCTTGGTTAAACATCTTGATTCCCTGCTGGTGGGTACTTTCTGGGTTACCTTTCCAGTTTCTCCTGCTGCTAGTGGTGTGCTTACAGCCCCTAAAGCCCTGTAGCAAGGGGGGGGGGGGGGGATTTGTGGACTAAGGGCCCACCGACAGGTACAGCAACTAGCTGTTTTTAAATGGCTGGTTGTGTTTTAAAGCAGCTGATAGCATTATCAGGCCTGCTCCTGTCTGATAATGCTATCAGCTGATAATGCTTTCTGGGTTACCTTTCCAGGTGCTCCTACTACATTGCTACACAGGTAGATTCTGGATTACCTTTTCAGGTGCTCCTGGTGCCGTACCACAAAGGTGCTTTCTGGGTTATTTTAGGTGCTCCTGGTGCAGTACCACAAAGGTGCTTTCTGATTACCTTTTCAGGTGCTCCTGGTGCAGTACCACAAAGTGCTTTCTGGATTACCTTTTCAGGTGCTCCTGGTGCAGTACCACAAGGTGCTTTCTGGATTACCTTTTCAGGTGCTCCTGGTGCAGTAACACAAAGGTGCTTTCTGGATTACCTTTTCAGGTGCTCCTGGTGCGAGACACAGCTGCTTTCTGGGTACCTTTTCAGGTGCTTCTGGTGCAGTACCACAAAGGTGCTTTCTGGGTACCTTTCCAGGTGCTCCTACTGCAGTAGCACACAGCTGCTTTCTGGGTTACCTTTCAGGTGCTCCTGGTGCAGTACAAAAGGTGCTTTCTGGATTACCTTTTCAGGTGCCCCTGGTGCAGTACCACAAAGGTGCTTTCTGGATTACCTTTCAGGTGCACCTGGTGCAGTACACACAAGGTGCTTTCTGGGTTACACTTTCCAGGTGCTCCTGGTGCCAGTACCACAAAGGTGCTTTCTGGATTACCTTTCAGGTGCTCCTGGTGCAGTACCACAAAGGTGCTTTCTGGATTACCTTTCCAGGTGCTCCTGGTGCAGTACAACAGCTGCTTTCTGGATTACCTTTCCAGGTGCTCCCAATGCAGTACCACAAAGGTGCTTTCTGGATTACTTTCCAGGGCTCCTGTGCAGTTGGACACAGGTGTTTCTGGGTTACCTTCCAGGTGCTCTGGTGCAGTACTACACAAAGGTTGCTTTCTGGTTACCTTTCCAGGTGCTCCTAATGCAGTACCACAAAGGTGCTTTCTGGGTTACTTCCAGGTGCTCCTGCTGCAGTAGCACAAAGGTGCTTTCTGGGTTACCTTTCCAGCTGCTCCTGGTGAAGTACCACACAAGGTGCTTTCTGGGATACCTTCCAGGTGCTCTGGTGCAGTACCACACAGGTACTTTCTGGGTTACCTTTCAGGTGCTCCTGCTGCAGTACCCACAAGGTGCTTTCTGGGATACCTTTCCAGGTGCTCCTACTACATGCTACACAGGTACATTCTGGATTACCTTCCAGGTGCTCCTGGTGCAGTACCACAAAGGTGTTTCTGGATTACCTTTTCAGGTCCTCTGGTGCAGTACCACAAAGGTGCTTTCTGGATAACTTTTCAGGTGCTCCTGGTGCAGTACCACAAAGGTGCTTTCTGGGTTACCTTTCAGGTGGCTCCTGCTGCAGTAGCACAAGCTGCTTTCTGGGTTACCTTTCCAGGTGCTCCTGGTGCCGTACCACAAGGTGCTTTCTGGATTACCTTTCCAGGTGCCCTGCTAGTAGCACACAGGTGCTTTCTGGGATACCTTCCAGGTGCCCTGTGCAGTACCACAAAGGTGCTTTCTGGATAACCTTTCCAGGTGCTCCTATGCAGTACCACAAGGTGCTTTCTGGGTTACCTTTACCGGTGCTCCTGCTGCAGTAGCACAAAGGTGCTTTCGGGTGACCTTTCCAGGTGCTCCTGGTGCCGTACCACAAAGGTGTTTCTGGATTACCTTTCCAGGTGCTCCTGCTGCAGTAGACACAGGTGCTTTTCTGGGATACCTTTCCAGGTGCTCTGTGCAGTACCACAAAGGTGCTTTCTGGATTACCTTTCCAGGTGCTCCTAATGCGTACACCAAAGGTGCTTTCTGGGTTACCTTTACAGGTGCTCCTGCTGCAGTAGCACAAAGGTGCTTCTGGGTGACCTTTCCAGGTGCTCCTGGTGCCGTACCACAAAGGTGCTTTCTGGATTACCTTTCCAGGTGCTCTGCTGCAGTAGACACAGGTGCTTTCTGGGATACCTTTCCAGGTGCTCCTGGGTGCAGTACCACAAAGGTGTCTTTCTGGATTACCTTTCCAGTGTCTAATGCAGTACCACAAAGGTGCTTTCTGTGGATACCTTTCCAGTGCTCTGGTGCAGTCACAAAGGTGCTTTCTGGGATACCTTTCCAGGTGCTCCTGGTGCAGTACACACAGGTATTTCTGGGTTACCTTTTCAGGTGCTCCTGCTGCAGTACCACAAAGGTGCTTTCTGGGTTAACCTTTCCAGTGCTTGGGAAGTACCACAAAGGTGTTTCTGGAACTTTCCAGGTGCTCCTGGTGCAGTACCACACAGGTACTTTTGGGTTACCTTTTCAGGTGCTCCTGTGCAGTACCACAAAGGGTGTTCTGTATTACCTTTCCAGGTGCTCTACTACATTGCTACACAGGTACATTCTGGATTACCTTTCCAGGTGCTCCTGGTGCAGTACCACAAAGGTGCTTTCTGGATTACCTTTTCAGGTCTCCTGGGGCAGTACCACAAAGGTGCTTTCTGGTAACCTTTAGGTGCTCCTGGTGTGCAGTACCACAAGGTGCTTTCTGGATTACCTTTTCAGGTCCTCCTGGTGCAGTACCACAAAGGTGCTTTCTGGATAACCTTTAGGTGCTCCTGGTGCAGTACCACAAAGGTGCTTTCTGGATACCTTTTCAGGTCCTCCTGGTGGCAGTACCACAAAGGTGCTTTCTGGATAACCTTTCCAGGTGCTCCTGGTGCAGTACCACAAAGGTGCTTTCTGGATTACCTTTTCAGGTCTCCTGGTGGTCAGTACACAAAGGTGCTTTCTGGATAACCTTTCCAGGTGCTCCTAATGCAGTACCACAAAGGTGCTTTCTGGGTTACCTTTACAGGTGCTCTGGTGCCGTACCACAAAGGTGCTTTCTGGATTACCTTTCCAGGTGCTCCTGCTGCAGTAGCACACAGGTGCTTCTGGGATACCTTTCCAGGTGCTCCTGGTCGCAGTACCACAAGGTGCTTCTGGATTACCTTCCAGTGCTCCTAATGCAGTACCACAAAGGTGCTTCTGGGTTACCTTTACAGGTGCTCCTGCTGCAGTAGCACAAAGGTGCTTTCTGGGTGACCTTTCCAGGTGCTCCTGGTGCCGTACCACAAAGGTGCTTTCTGGATTACCTTTCCAGGTGCTCCTGCTGCAGTAGCACACAGGTGCTTTCTGGGATACCTTTCCAGGTGCTCCTGGTGCAGTACCACAAAGGTGCTTTCTGGTTACCTTTCCAGGTGCTCCTAATGCAGTACCACAAAGGTGCTTTCTGGGATACTTCCAGGTGCTCCTGGTGCAGTACCACAAAGGTGCTTTCTGGGATACCTTTCCAGGTGCTCCTGGTGCAGTACACCCACAGGTACTTTCTGGGTTACCTTTCCGGTGCCCCTGCGCAGTACCACAAAGGTGCTTTCTGGGTTACCTTTCCAGCTGCTCCTGGTGAAGTACCACAAAGGTGCTTTCTGGGATACCTTTCCAGGTGCTCTGGGGCAGTACCACACAGGTACTTTCGGGTTACCTTTTCAGGTGCTCCTGCTGCAGTACCACAAAGGTGCTTTTCTGATTACCTTTCAGGTGCTCCTACTACATTGCTACACAGGTACATCTGGATTACCTTTCCAGGTGCTCCTGGTGCAGTACCACAAAGGTGCTTTCTGGATTACCTTTCAGGTCCTCCGGTGAGTACCAAAGGTGCTTTTGGATAACCTTTCAGGTGCTCCTGGTGCAGTACCACAAAGGTGCTTTCTGGATTACCTTTTCAGGTCCTCCTGGTGCAGTACCACAAAGGTGCTTTCTGGAAACCTTTCAGGTGCTCCTGGTGCAGTACCACAAAGGTGCTTTCTGGATTACCTTTTCAGGTCCTCCTGGTGCAGTACCACAAAGGTGCTTTTCTGGATAACTTTCCAGGTGCTCCTGGTGCAGTACCACAAAGGTGCTTTCTGGATTACCTTTCAGGTCCTCCTGGTGCAGTACCACAAAGGTGCTTTTGGATAACCTTTCCAGGTGCTTCCTAATGCAGTACCACAAAGGTTGTTCTGGGTTACCTTTACAGGTGTCCTGCTGCAGTAGCACAAAGGTGCTTTCTGGGGACCTTCCAGGTGCTCCTGGTGCCCGTACCACAAAGGTGCTTTATGGATTACCTTTCCAGGGTCCTGCTGCAGTAGAACACAGGTGCTTTTGGGATACCTTTCCAGGTGCTCTGGTGCAGTACCACAAAGGTGCTTTCTGGATTACCTTTCCAGGTGCTCCTAATGCAGTACCACAAAGGTGCTATCCGGGTTACCTTTACAGGTGCTCCTGCTGCAGTAGCACAAAGGTGCTTTCTGGGTGACCTTTCCAGGTGCTCCTGGTGCAGTACCACAAAGGTGCTTTCTGGGATACCTTTCCAGGTGCTCCTGGTGCAGTACCACACAGGTACTTTCTGGGTTACCTTTTCAGGTGCTCCTGCTGCAGTACCACAAAGGTGCTTTCTGGATTACCTTTCCAGCTGCTCCTGCTGCAGTACCTTACTGGTGCCTTTTTGGGTAAACTTTAATAATTGCTTCTGCAGCATACCTTGCAGGGGCTTTCTGGGTTACTTTAACAGTTGTACCAGGTGGCAATAAGATATGGTGTTTAGCTCTGGGTTTGTATGTGGAATTTTACCTTTTACATATAACATTTAACAACCAGGTGCCTCCCAGGGTTCCGATATCCACCCTGCAAGCACTCAAGCAGTAGTGTATTATTGTACAGGGCATTATAGTATTGAAAAATAATTAGCACCAGCGAAAAAAACTCTAGTGCTATCAAGAGGAGAAATTTTAAAATCAGTGATTTATTTTAAATACATCAAATGTTCATATACAGTATATTGGATTATACAATGAACGTAGAAAGAGGTAGGCATAGGGTTAGTCAAGAGACAAAGATACACGGAAACTGACAGCATAAAGAAGGCATAGGCCCATTACTTATTCAGCCTATTTTCTTTCATCTGTCTAAAAGGCTCAGACCTATTTCCATCCTTTACGTAACCAATTTTGATTTACTTTTCTTCATTTTCTAAGAGAATTATAATGGATTATTGAATGAATACCAAGTGATGGATGGTAAAGTACAGTAGTCAATGGCATGCAAAATATAGAGGGAAAAAATGTTCTAATGAGACAAGGCTGATAAACAGATCACTTGAGGTCCCATTGCTATACCATGTCTTCTCTATCAGATACTATATGGTTGGTTCATGTTGAACTCACATACGCTACATCTACGTGTGCCAGATAACTTTGTGCCCTCCATTAAGTTTAAGGGGGAAAACGCCTATCCATCTCTTGTGATCTGAAGATGGGATTTGTGAATGTAAATGTACTATTAAAGGGCAACTCTGGTCTCAAAACAAGTTAGGGTTCAATGAAAGCCTGCAGTATTTCCTTTAAAAGGAGCCAACAATCACATCTCTGGCTGGAACTTGTGAGAAATTACATTGTGGTGAATGTTCAAACTTCCTGCTTCCAGTAGGTTGAGTGACATCACCTGACCTCCGACAGACCCTTTCCCCCGGGGGAGAATGCTCAGTTAAGACTTAATGCTGGGGAAATCCGGAAGTACCTGGGGCAAAAATTGACAGTTGAGAAGAGGAGGCTATTAATGCAGACAGAGGCTGGTCACATGACTATAAGCTGGCTGAAAACAGGAAGTGTTCAAGCAGGAAGTTACATTGCTGAACATTTCCAGCAATAACTTCTCACAAATTTTTTGTAGAGATGTGATTTCGGTTTTATTTTGAAGATATGATGGAAGGTTTTTTATATAATTCTTACTAGAAGAATTTGAGACCACAGTTACCCTTTAATAACCATGATGAGCCTGAATATCCCACCTCCCACAGACATGTAAATCTAACCGTGCCCTGGGACAAAATTATCCTGGTGAATATTAAATAATTCATTGTGTTAAATAAATAATTAAGTTATCTGCGTACTGTGGCAGCACTGCCGGCGAATCCACATGCCTTAACAAATGCCGTGCTGACTAGAACTTATGGGAAGGAATGAGCAGAACGTTAAACGTTCAGCCAAGTGAATGACAGTGTAAAGTACTATTGTTTATAACTTCACTGCGTGCAAGCAGAATTGCAAAGCAGAGTGATTCTAATTAGAAATATCAAACAAAGGCAAAGTTACCAAAAAAGAGAAGACTAAAAATTGACATTTCTCCCAACTCACAAAGGCAAAGTTACCAAAAAAGAGAAGACTAAAAATTGACATTTCTCCCAACTGGGAGTTCCATAGACCTGTCCTGCTGTCCTGGTGCTGAAATGGGTGTGACAAATCCTAGAATTCTATTTTCATGTTGTATACTTGTTCAGCCCCCACATTTGCAGGAATCATTGAAAGTCTTTTGGGATAAATTTGTACCACATTTTAGGAACTGTTAGGACTGATGTTGACTTTGGTTGAGACTGACCTGAAGGAACTTTTTTGCACAAAGATGTAAGGATGGTGGTAGACAATACAGATTCAGTCCTGGGTTCAAATCCTCCCTTGGAAACAAATCTGTTTGTATCTTCTCTCTGCGCTTGCGTGGGTTTCCTCCGGTGCCCCCCACAATCATACATACATACTGCTAGGTTGTATGTGTATATAAAATTATTAGATTGTAAGCTCTTTGGGACAGGGTCTGAATTCCAATGTAAATAATGATATCCTGATTAAAATGACCCCAAAAAAAGAACAGCTTGATAGAATCGTTCTATTACATAGGGATTACATCATTGGCGACAATCAGATTGTATTCTCACACAGGTAGATAAATGGTTAAGACACATATTAATAGATTGTACATGTAAGGTGGTAGCACATTTAACATATATCCGACAGTGAATAATTCTACTTTTATTGAAATGTATCTTGAAACTTTTCCAAAAGCTGTTACTTTAGAATTCAAGGGCTGGAATTACGTTTTGTTTTTATCTCTTTAGGCAGAGTTGGCCTTTATGATACTTGGCAGACTCTGAAGAAAGGACAATAAATTTTCAGCAAAAAGGGTAAAAAAATGTGTTTTTATAGAACATCCACCTTATTGGTGCTACTGTCCACTGTTTTTGTAGGTGAAATAAATGGTGGTGATTTGTGTTAAAGGTATCACGGTTAGGTATTGTGACACCAACTAGACGTAATCACATGATTTACTCTCCGCTAGTCCACTAGCTATTAGGTGTGTGGGTTAAAATTAACACCAGCATAGATAATTTATTCTTCTGGGGATTGCACGCAACAAAATTGTAGCGCATAAAACAATATCCTAAAGCTTTGTACACACGTTCAATTTCACTCGGCTAAATTGGATGTGTGTGATCAGCCATAAAAGATAAACGAATAACCACCGATCGGGCATTGAACGCAGCTTAACCTTATCCAATAAGAGGGCGCAGAAAAGTTAATTAAAATTAAACCACTCCTATCTTTCTGATACTGTTCAGGAGGTGCATGCAGGAAAGACTATGATCTGAGCATCTGAGATAAAATCTGTAAATGAGGCTTGCCAGAGTTTGTTTATAGACACAGATTTCCCTGCATATATCTCTTGAACCAGATCACACAGCTCTTTATGCTCCACTTCTCAGGGTTTAATATTATTTTTTTAGGGTAAACATTTTCATTTCTTTAAAGGCCAATGTCAGTCATGGAGAAAACATGTGCCTCTGATTTCTTATTGAGATTTGGGGATAAAACACGTCTGTTTTTGTGTTTTACACGTACTTATTCTTACACATACACTGTGACGGACGGCAAGATGGGCGAAAAGCATAGGCACATCGCCACGCATTTCACGTTCGTTACCATCTGTTTGCCATGCAATCCGCGTAGGCAGAAAAATCATGATCGCATGCGATCTGAAAACCTGTAATGTGGCCACCCACACATACACACAAAACAGGGATGGACTGAAGGGAAATGGTACTGTAAAGATTTAACTAATGTTACCCACCAGTTATAATGTAGAAAATAAGGAAATTTGTTAGACTCAGGTCCTGTATATGTACGGTATGTTATTTGTATGGATTTGTTCTGTAATGTATAGCATTTCCTTATAACATGACTAGAGAGATGGTTTATTCATGCGTGTATTTTATCTTCTGTCTGATCTTTAATGTGCTTTTAAACTCTACCAAGCAGCCAGTGAACAGATGACTAAGTGATGAATGAAGGGTAGAGTGATCCAACTGCTGCCAGTATTTAGATTATAGGTTTGAGGATACGTCTAGGTATCGCTGTGACTGATATTTAATTATCACAAAGGAGTCTGATTCAAGACGAAAATATTTCAGTGATTCCCAAATAATTCCATCGGGGGCATGTGTCTGCAATCCGAAGCACACAGGTTTTGGTTATAATTATTGTTAAAAATAAGTAAACTGAAAATACATCCAGAACCCTGGATCCCTGCTTTATTCTTCTGTAAATCATCATTTTAAACCACTTCTGTGCATTGGAGTCACTTCTCTCCAGCCTTGCCCCTTCCCCATGGCTGGCGATTCAGGAGATGCACCATCCATTGGTCGGCTTAACTACCTAGTGAAGGCAACAGAGCTATAATGGAACAGAGCAGCACCTGCAGCTAATAGGTAAGTGTCCAAACTAAACTAAGAATTTATATGTGTGTGTGTGTTCTGGATGTATTGGTTGGGGTTGGAGGCAATCTGTCTTCTATGATCCTTGTCACTCTTTTGTAACTGTCTGCAGAATAATTGCTCCATCCTTCTCAGCTAATTAGCCAATAGGAAAGTAGAGAAGCTGGTATGATGGGCAGTAATTGGGACTCCCACCAATGATAGTCTTCCTGCTAGAGACACAAAGGGACGGATTTCTCACTAGGCTACCTAGGCCATAGACTAAGGCAGCAAGAATAAACAGTGGCTACTCCTTCTTACAGAAACTGCAGAGCCACTCAGCATTACCGTATTTGTCAGGGGGCCTATCCTCAAATAGAACCCCTTTAGTAGTTAACTTAACAACATGGCCCACAGCTACAAGTGGACAAGGGCACCGGCATTTGAATCCTCGCGCTGTCTCCGATGCCGCCCCCCCTTAAGTACAGAGTGGTGCGGGACCGGAGTGGCAGGTAACTTTGTAACAGCTAGGGGGCCTAGGGGAAAAAGAAATTATAAATCTGACCCTGGAGACACAGCAGGAAAGAGCCGGGGTCCAAAGCAGAAGATAAGGGTAAGGGGTAAGAACAGAGGCATGGGAAGCAGAAAGGGTAGGTTGAATTCAATCAGCATTTTAATGCACTTAATACAGTATAATCTATCAATTTTGCCACCTACCGTGTTACCTATATCCACCCAGAATTTTGCGCATTATTTTAACCTGTGTGCACACCCCTACGTACTTCACATATCACCAAACTGAATCTGTACAAATAGA
This sequence comes from Hymenochirus boettgeri, assembly GCA_019447015.1. NCBI lineage: Eukaryota > Metazoa > Chordata > Amphibia > Anura > Pipidae > Hymenochirus > Hymenochirus boettgeri. The sequence continues at coordinate 297,004,127 of CM033476.1, read as the reverse complement.
GCAAATAGTTTGCAGATAGTTCAGAAATGCACAAGTTAATTGGAAAATGAATTGAATATCATGTTACTTGGGACTAGAGATGGACGAACTTACATAAAAGTTCGGAAACAAACCCATTAAAGTCAATGGGGAGAAATATTTCGAAAAGTTTGGATTAAATACAGGAAAAATAGCAATGATAACTTACTGTAAATGGGTTATCAAGGGTTAACAAAAATCGAACACTACATTCAAAGGATCATCAAATTCGAACGTTACATTTCGAATTTTTTGATAAAAAAAACAGAAAACCAAACTAGCTCGAATAGTTCAAGTTCATCCAAACTCATAAAGTTTGTCTCGTACTTGGGTTCAGGTTTGGGTCAATCACTACTTGGGACATTGGTGTCTCTTCTAGGCATATTTATTGCATTAAAAACAACTGGCAGCCTCATAACATGTTCACAATTGTAAATATAAAAATAGAAATGTAAGCCTTGTTATATTCATATATATGTTCCAGAGTGATAAAAGAAAGGCTTAGTACAAATAACTAACATTCATTATTCATACCTTCTAGACGTACATAGCAAAGAGTGTAATCCAAAGTAATGAGGAACATTAATCAATGCAGGAGATAAATATTAATTTTCCGGTTGTTAAGACAACAAAGAATGTTGTTCTATGACATCAAATTAACACTATAGTGCAAGGTAATCGGAAGAGGCTGCTCAATAACATGGTGTAATAGAAGATGGCTACCATCATTTCATGTCTTGATGAGCCTATGATGATCACTGATTATCCCTTGTGGCAGGAAAGGTAACTTATTTATATATTTAGGTATTTATTTACTATCCCCCTTGTATGACGTTTTGTATTCTATGTTGTACAGAGCTGCGTCCCCTAGTGGCGCTATATAAATAAACATATACATACATACATACACAGCATTGATAAGATATCCTGAATTCTTTTCTAAACAGTGATCTGTACTGTCAGTGTGAATAAATGTCTAAAAATGTTGAACAATCAAAGCCGAATACGTCATTATTCCCTATCTGTCAACCTGTTGATTGCCTCAGGTTTTCCAATCAGCGCATAGACTAATGCATGAGGTGGCTAACGGTCCGCACACACGTGTGATCGTGGGGCCCTGACCTGCCTGCTTCAGACAACTATCGGTAAGTGTATGGCTTCATTGGTCGGATGAAATGGCCATTTGGTCAGGGTCGGGATAGATAGATAGATAGATAGAGAGAGAGAGAGAGAGAGAGAGAGAGAGAGAGAGAGAGAAAGACATGGGAGACACTACACAGATACTGTATCATTGATTAACTATAAAGTTATTCAGAACTGTCTAACTGGAGGAATCATAAAATATTAATGTAACAATGATATCTGGAAACAATTGTTTTCATTATAGTGGAATAGTCAACATGACTAGTTGTAGTTATCTGGTTGCCAAAGTTTGGTAATTAACTATACGATGCTCCTAAATAAAAATACATCCTGTTTGGGTGACTGACCCTACATATTTGTTTTTTGGGAGGGTTGGTAAAATTTGATAATTTTGCATGGTAACAGGATCACATGGTTTTTATTTTATATCCCTTGTCAGGGACAAGGAATAAACCAGAAAAATGATGTCTTTTGAAAAATGATGTTATGATGTCACAAAGTGGAATGCCATCATAGATATGAATAAACAAATAATTAAAACAATACATCTGCTGAATAATGACAAGGAATAAACTACCGGTAAAAGGTACACTGTAGAAGGTGGGAGTGGCCTTAAAAAGTGGGTGTGGATATGAATAAACAAATAATTAAAATAATGCATCTGCTGAGTAATGACAAGGAGTAAACTAGAAAATATAATGAGGAAGGTGGAAGTAGTTTTAAAGGCTGTAATCTTACAGTTCCTCCCATAGAAATCCACTACAGGGGTAGGTTATGGCATAAAGTTATATATACTTATGCTTAGTCCCCTCTAATAGATTATTCTCCATGGCTTATCACAGTGGGGGTTTTTTTTCTATTTTTATTTTTACTCCTTTTTTTCCTATTTTTATTTTTACTCCTTTACAATTTCTTATTATAATGGTTATTAACTTCCAAATTTATATTAATTATACACTTGAAAAGTTAGAAATCACAAAGACTTGGAGACACAATGGTAAGAAATTCCATTTAATTGTGACTGCATGCAGCGTAATATTAGCACAAGAGTACTGTAGAAAGTGCTTAATGAGTACATCTTGTGTGCTTTACTTGATTGTAGTTTTCAGGAGCTGCAGTAAATACGATGAGGTCTTTCTTGATAAACGCATCATTTATATTTTCTTTTCTTTAGTTTTCACTCAATAAAAAAAAAAATTACAGTTCATTCATAAGCAACCAGTAGATGTTTAAAAACTCCCAGCATTCTCCTACAAGCACTCTGTAACTAGGAAGTTCTTGTCCCTGCTGTAATGGATATACCGTAACTGATACAGTAGAAGAAAATTATTTGGGGATTGAAATCATCTTGGTGGCTCTTGCCCAGCCGATTTATAGTCTTGGTTTCAAATCCACTGCTTTTTTAGGGATTGTTTTCCTGCGGTGGAATGGGATTTTCTTCCATCTAGTGGGTTTTCCTGCAGTTGAGTGGGTTTTCCTGCAGTTGAGTGGGTTTTTCTGCAGATAAGTGGGTTTTCTTGCAGTTGAGTGGGTTTTTCTGCAGTTAAGTGGGTTTTCTTGCAGTTGAGTGGGTTTTCCTGCAGTTGAGGTTTCCCTGTGGATTAATTTTTTCAGATCACAAATAAGGCATGTTTTTTTTTAGACTGTGTGACTGGTAAGAGATGGTTAGAGGTGTGCCTTTAAATTCTGGCAATCAGTTTATTTACACCAGCCTACTTTTCATTTCTGACATGCCTTACTCTAGAAATATTTATTGTAATAGCATTTGAATATAGAATTTGAATATCTTTAATATCCAAATTCTAGAACAATTTACACATGAAAGTGCATTTGCCGACATCTCCCCTGTCAAAAGGCTCACTCACTCACAGCTGCTGCTTCCTCCCTCGCATAGGTCCCCTGCGTACACATGGGAACAGTTTGCCTTCTCCAAAATACATTCAGGTTCGAGCATGTGTGTCAAGAATGTCAACTCTTCATGGACATGCACATTTTACAGGTGACAATAGCAGCAAATGCCTTCCAATACATTTAGTGAATCAATGGGGAGAATATTTTCTGATTACTCAATAAGTCCTTAAAGTCCAACTTGCTATTTCTATCTTAAATGCCTACACATTGCTTGCAAAGTCAAAGCCTCTAGAACTGCTGATTAACCCCTCGCTAATCCTTGGTGCATCACTGCAAGTGGGTTTAACATGGGTTTTATTTGTGGTTGTGGCAGATTAATGGGTTTCAGCCAAAAGAACATGTTCATTCATTCATCCAAAAACCATGTGTTATCCTGTTATGGAATATATCATTTAAATGCCCTACTTTCCAGAATGGGTCCTGTCCAATATCTGTCTCTAGACACTTTCCAATGTGTTATAGTTCTACACAATTCCATGTTAAAGAATCAACCCAGGAGAAAACAAAATATTCTAAAAAGCTTTTTATTCCAGGGCCACTATCATTGATATACACCCTGTTCCTGTATTATATAAGCACCATTGTATTAATAAACATTTACAAGGTGTATTATTTATTTCAGTCTGCTCAATCGGTTTCATGCGGGCCTAATTCTTGAAAACATTTGTTAGATCTGGCTGTGTTACCTGTTAAATGAACAAGTGTGCCATATGGCGAACTAATGAAGAAGTGTTCCACAGAGGAATGTTTGAAAGAGGATCCAAGAGATTCATCACATAAAAATATGGGAACAAGGAAAACACATGTGAAAGCTCCATAGCATCTTATTGATAACCTTAAACCCAGTTATGGATCCTGCAATGCAACAAATGGTGTTGGCTGCTCCCTACTCTATGAAGAACATACAGCAGATATCACAAATGTCAGTGGAAACCCTTTGAGAGTTCTGTTTGCACATCAGGCAGGACAGGCTAAATATCACATGCCTTATAGGTCACAAAGGAAGAGGGCAGACAAGCTAGTTTGCTTTTTGTGGTGCTTTAAATTTAAAAGGAACATCCAAATTGAAAGTTCTCTGGGTATAGCTATACCGCATATACTCGAGTATAAACCGACCGAGTATAAACCGAGGTACCCAATTTAACCTGGAAAAACTAATAAAAGTGATTGACTAGAGTATAAACCGAGGGTAGAAATAATGACCACTACTGCCTCTAATTCTGTATTGTTTTAAAGCGTTAGTTGCCCTTTAAATGGACAGCAGAATTCCCATACAGTAATAGCCATACTGGATATGGCTATTACTGTATGAAAATTCTGCTGTTCATTTAAAAGAAAACTACATTCTTAATCCTTGGCACTCCAGATGTTTGGAAACTACAAATCCCAGCATGCTTTATTAGCTGAGAGTTGTAGTTTCCAAACATCTACACCCTCACCCTCCCACCCAGTTCAGTGGGTACCTTCTGTGGGCTCTCCTCTGTGTGCATCCAGTTCCTGTCCGCTCCCTGGGGCTTGTCCCTGTTGTGCAGTATGTTTGTGCCAGCCAAAGATTACTTAAGCGATCCGGCAGCCGCGCGCTCATACCCTGTACTCTCTGTACTGGCGTGCCGGGCAGTGACATCTGCCGGCATGCCAGTACAGGGAATGAGCACGCGGCTTCCGGATTGGTAAGGTAAGCACTGACTCGAGTATAAACCGAGTATAAGTTTCAGGCTGAAAAATTTGGTTTATACTCGAGTGTATACAGTATATACTGTATATATCTTTACACAATCCTTAATTAAACAATTGGCAATGAGCACTGTGTTATATGGATCAAGAATAATCTCCTGGGCTTTAACCTGGCATTGCCAAAGCCACTCAATATTTCTAGATCAATTGATATCTTTCTTTACATTGCATTAAATAAATCATTGTGCCCTGGTATAAAACCTTTGCATTTCAATTTCAAACATGTAAATCATTCAAAACGGAACCAAAAGTCTTTCCAAGTCCTGCTTTTTACAGATTGTCTATAGTAAACATTATCGACCCTCATACGCACACACAACCATACACAAACTCACGCAATCATACATAAACACACATCTACACAATCAAACGCAAGCATGCAAACACACCCAATCTTACACAAACTCACATACACACAAACGCATACACGCAATCATACACAAGCACATACAATCTCACACAAACTCACATACACAGTATCACACATAAACATACACAATTTTATACAAACTGACATACACACACACACACACACAATCATACTTAAATCAACACAATCTAACATAGTCACATAATCATACAAAAAAACCTCAAACACATGAACCCATACACTAACACACACACACAATTATACACAAAGTCAAAAATACAAACACTCACAATTATACATAAACTCTCATACCCATACATACTTTATCTGAAATTGCCTGTAATGACAGCCATATATTCCTTTACTAACTGAGCAATGTTCCAAAAACTGGGCCCAACATTTTGGGATTGGTATTTATATGAAAAATAATTGGTCCAAGCAGGATCTCTTGAAAACTGAGCAATTCAGTGACCTGGTACTGAGCCTGGGCATGCTCAGAAGAGGCTGATAGGGGATTAACATTCACTGATTGGCTGTGATGTCAACAGTCAAATCCATAACTGACAGTTACTAACTGGAAGAACCAGGAAGCAGAAATAGGGGAAACAGGACATTGTGCAGGATTTCAGGTTAGACTTATATATTTCACATTTCAAACTATTACCGTTTAGGGTTTTGGGGGGTGATTTACCTGTATGTTAGTTCAGTGGCGTGACTATCGCCACCCCCGCGACCACAGGGGGCGGACGGTAGTAGGGCCTGCCACAAACCCCTAATCTGTGCAGCGACGTGCAGGTTTTAATCAGTTGAATGAATGAAACATACGCGAAATCAGCTGTTTTAAGGGGAAGTTCAGTGGAAATACTTGTACTTTTCAGAATAAAGAGCAGTAGAAATTACTGTTAGGAACATTCCAAGGAAGTGGTGCATCCTGGGAAGAAGAAGGACCGTTAGAACCTGAAATGTCAGCTCACTAATGTCAACAGCAGGGAACAGCAAAGGGTATGAAATCAACTGATTTTTCAAAATGGAAGAGAATATGTAGAATAACTAAGAAGGCATTACACAAACTAACAATTTAACAAATATTGATAATTTCCACTGAACTGTCCCTTTAAAAGACCGGCCCAGTTTTAAATAGCTGATTGCGCGTATGTTTCATTCATACGCGCAATCAACTGATTAAAACCTGCACGTCGCCGCACAGATCTTGCAGTCTGCGGAGGGAGGAGGGAGTCAGGCCCCCAAACTCACGGGGGGGCCCGGGCCCCTTCAGGTACGCCCCTGTGTAAGTTTTAATTTGAGGGACGTGCCCTTAATTTTGGACTTGCCCTACATGCTTCTCCTCTGGGACAGAGGGGCAGGGCAGAGGTCTGGCCACTCAACCAACTGGAAGCAGGAAATTTGAACACTCACACCAATAAAATTTCTCACAGGCTGCAGCCAGAAATTTAATTGTCGACTCATTTTTAAGGAAATACTGCAGGCTTTGATTTAATCCTAACTTGTTTGGAGACAACAGTTGCCCTTTAAGGATATCATAGTAACATAGTAATTGATGTTGAATAAAGCAATACGTCCATCAAGTCCAACCTGTTCACCCTCCCTTTTAACCCTACCTAACAGTTTGATCCAGAGTTGATCATTTTTTCAGTGATGTCATTTGTGTCACATGACTCATTAAAAAAAACCCTACTTGTTATAATAAATAATGCATCCTCTATTTTATAATACAAAAATAGTCTTGTGACCTGTATAAAAACACTTAGTGCATTTATATAGTTAGGAAATTCCTCTGTGGACTACTAATATACTTATTTTATGCAGTGAGCTGTACATTATTCTCTGTATAATGACCTAAAGGAATGGTGAAATTACAATCATAGGGATTAGCAAACAGTAGGAAACAAACAGTAGGAAAGATTCTGCCAGACACATACACATAAGCTGGGTACGCACTTTATTGGTTTCAGGAGAAACAAGTATAGGGATTCAGCCACAAACGTAGGGATCATGGCAGTCACAAACGTTCTTCTTATACTATTTATACTTTATATAGGGAGAACAATCCTGACTGTTTGTACTCCCAACTGTCAAAGATGATGGACAGAATCTTTCAGATTTTGTCTGATTAAAGGACAACTCCACCCTCATAAGAACATCTTTTAGAAAGAATGGCCTCTTTTAAATATGTTGATATATCATACTTTGTCCTATGAATTCATTACTGTATCCCTGCTATGCTTCTGGATGCCTCATGCAAACTGAGCAATTTAGAAACCTGTACTGAGCATTTACTGAGCCTGGGCATGCTCAGAAGAGGCAGACAGGGGATTAACAAGAGGCAGACAGGGGATTAACATTCAGTCATTGGCTGTGATGTCAACTGTCAAATCCATAACAGACAGTTACTAACTGGAAGAACCAGGAAGCAGAAACTGGGGCAACAGGACATTGTGCAGGATTTCAGGTTAGACGTATGTATTTCATATTTCAAACTATTACCGTTTAGGGCTTTGGGGGGTGATTTACCTGTATGTAAGTTTTCATTTAAGGGCTGGACTTGCCCTTTAATACCCACCTATACACTGCCGTTGGTAGCTATACCTATCCCTATTGTTCCCTTAAAGTTGCTTTTGGATCTTATTGTGATTGAGTCTTACAATAGGAGCATGCGCTGTCCTTGGAAGCTAAGGATATTTTTTTGTTCAGGACATTAATGTTTATTTAGATGTTATGAGCACTGAATACTCACTTTACACCAGTTCATAGATAAGTGGAGACACACAGTAATATCGGTTGCAAATATTGATCCGTCCAGGAAATAAAACAAAAAAAAAAATCAAAAATCAATCGGTTGCGGTCAATTTGCGCCACATTGAATATCAAATTGATGTAACATCAACTTGGAATATGGCTAACGTAAAGGGCATGTCCAGTGAAAAAAAAAACTTTATCTATAAATGTACCCAACCCAAACCTACAATAGGTTTCGCATTATCAATATTTGCCAAATATTCCCCTGAAGTTCCTTAACTGACCCCGTACCTCATCACCTAGGCGCCACCCCTGCTCCAGTTTCAAGCTTGTTCAAGTAAAAACAGGAGCAGAGGGTTTTAGCGCTGACACCCACTCTACTTTCTGGTCATGGTTGTCAGGGAATTAGGTGCGACGTCACATTGCTCTTTTACTGACAGACGCAACCAGGAAATGGAGCGTCTGTCTGCCGCAGAGCAGAGGAGATCAAGGGACCGAGTCAGATGAGGAACTTCAGGGCCATCTTTGACAAATATTGATAATGTAAAACTTAGGATTTGGGGGTCCTCTACATTTATAGCTTAAGTTTTTTTCCCCCTGGACATGCCATTTAAAGGACAATTATACTTACCTTTACTCAGCTCACCACCTAAATAGTACCCAGGTATGGACCTAAACTGCTACGTTCTCACCCCCGAGTACTTTAGAGATCAGCTCTTAGGGCGAGGCAACACTACAACGCACCACACGTGCATGCTATTGTGTGCGCATTTTCTGTGCGTTAGCGCGTGTTATTTTCGCGTTTGCGCTCACGATTTCGCTATTTTTAAAGCGAAAACGCAAGCGATTGCACGGAAATAAATGCTCGCCACAAAACGCGAACGGAGCCACAATCGCATACGCATTGGAAATCGCAGGAACATTCGCGTTCCCATGATTCCCATGTTAGCAAAAATCTCGGGCTCAAATGCGAGCGCAAAACGCATACGCGAGAAAAACGCACTAGTGTGGCCTATCCCTTATAGTAACATAAAGATTCCCTTTCTTCTCCGCCCCTCTGTTTCTGTCTGTGACAATCCAAGATCTCTCCAATGGGAAGACACACCTCTTTGCAGAGCCTGTATTCCCATTGGCAGCATCATGGATTATAGACAGAATCAGGAAGCAGACCAGAGCTTTAAGGGAATCTTCCTAAGGGATAGGCCCCACTTACGCGTTGGTCACAACGCACGCGTTCACCATTTTTGGTCCGTTTGTGTCCGCAACGCGCAATAATGAAAATCTATGGAAGCGCAAAAAAAACGGACATCGACGCGATTTTACTCCGGTTTTTTTGCGTTTTCACTAGAATTCTTCCAGTGATGTCACTTCCGTTTCCTGTTTAGGGTGTAGTCGGGCTGTGGAGGTTTACAAAAACGCAATTGCAACGCACAAAAAACGGACTTAAATCGCACAAAATTTAAATCGCAGCGCATGTAAACGCATATAAAAATCAGAAGCAGAGCATCAAATTGCTTGTAAAAACACACGCAATCGCTTTTGCGCTTTTACGTGCACATAAGTGGGGCCTAGCCCTCAAAGTACCAAGGGGGCGGACTTAGTAGTTTAGGTCCTACACCTGGGTACTATTATGGGTAGAAGAAGAGGAGTGATGGGGTCAAATTCCCTTTAATGGTTCCCTGAGACAGGGTAAAAGATCCTCGAAAGCCAACTGTGGATTGTGTATTGTTTGAAAAGAGTTGGAACTTTATCATTTAAAACTCAGACAGGCTCAGGTGTATCTGTGGGTGTAATCAGAACATATTTGATGCCCGTTAACCTGATATGTGGGGAACAGAAGAACCCCTACCAGGCTAATTCCTACTAATCAAGATACAGTGATCACTCCTCCTCCCCAATATAAAATAAAGGCAGAGTATCTAAGGTTGCACGGCAAGATATTTCAGATTGAATTTGGAAACTTATCACAGTGCAGTGAACTGGATTTTGGATTAAAGGGTAATAAGGAGCGATAAGTGGTTTTGTTAACTGGGAAGCTCAGTGTCAAATGCCCATTCCTCACATTCTCCGAGAGTGTGGATCTGGCTAAGTCGATAAAGATCGCACAAAGCCTGGGTAAGCCAATGGAAGCACAAATGTGATATTTAAAACTAAGAAAATACGGATATGTAGATGTGACAATTAGAACGCAGGTTTTAGCCAGGAATTAGAATAAATCAGATTACAAATGTACCGATGATGTATTATGTATGAGTGATTTTAGTTATGGGAACTTAATAAACGATTAGCAAAATCTTCTGTGGACACTACAGTTAATAAACCACATCACTATATAAACATACATAATACTGTAGCTGTAAGTCCTAGTATTGTCAATGTAACTTACATTGTGATGAATAAAAAAATGTCACAAGGGCCAATTTCATGCCCTTTTTGTAACATGAAAACGGAGTGGTGTTTATGTAAGAGGAGCTGAACTAATTATAATAAACACTTTGTCATTTTCGTCTTGGAAAAGTGTAGACGTGGAGAACATACAAACTTCTTGTAGATGTGTCCAAGGGTAGAATTGAACTCAAGACTACAGCGCTGCAAGGCATCGGTGCTAACCGCTGAGCCACCATGCTAATGTGTATTTTCTTTTTGGTGAACTGGTACAATTAAAAGAGAACTGTAAATTACTGTAGGTAAATGTGACTCCTGAGGACCTAAATAGCTATATTTGTATTGTAATTTTCTTAAAGGGCATGTCCACCCTAAAAATCATTTCTCAATATATGGTAGATACCCCCTGCCCACCCCTTAACCCTATGTTATTTCTTTAAAAAAACGATTAGAACTGTACTTACAGCCCTTCGCTCCCACGGTGCACTGATCCAGCTCCCTGCTTGTGGAACTTGCAATTAGTGGGTCGGACCGGCTGAGACGCAGTCAATCTCAGACGAGGCTGCTGTCAATGGGATCGAAGGGCTGTAAGTACAGTTCTGATTGTTTTTTTTAAAAGCAATAACTCGGTGGTTAGGGGTGGGCAGGGGGGTTGTTACCATATAGTAAAAGGATTTTACGCTAGGTGCAACGACAAGCGAGGATTGATCCGGATGGTGGGAGGTAGGAGGGGAAAGGGCTCCCCTGCGCACATCACCGTCCTAACTGAGATTAAAGAAGTAGCAGGCACCAGATAACTCAGACAGCTCCTGCTCTTCACTTTTTGGAACTTTGTACAGACACTATCAGGGTTATTCAATAAAAGTTCTTATCGTTTAAAATGGTGCTAAATTTGCCCCAACCAATCAGATGTTAGCTTTCAAATGTTAAATAAAATCTGATTGGTTGAGGCAAACTTAGCACCATTTTAAACAATAAGAACTTTAATTGAATAACCCTGTATGCATATTAATTTCATAACCACTCTGTGTAGTTTCCAAACCATTTAGTGAATCTGCTAGCAATGATGGAGCTGCAGTAATGTAAGCAAGTTACTGGGTTAGCTCAGAATTTTAATTATTTATAACTTTTAAAGCACTCAGGGATGGACAAACAGTATAAGGTGTTGAATATGTCTGTGTAAACAGTAACCAACTGGTGGGCACAGGACTGGAGGACTTTTAGGGGTCAGAAGGTTCCTAAGCGTTGACAGATTCCAGGATGTGAGGACCTTTTAGATTCTGTGATTTGCTTTGGAATGTCCTGGAACTGTTGGGATTTTACTGCAATTTCATTTGTCAAAGTGATCATTCAAAAGAGAAGTATGTTTATTTAGAACGGAGTCTTCATTTCCCTTGTAGTTAAAAATAAATGGAAAGGTTTGGTTCAGGAGTGGCTTTCTGTGTGTTTCTTCAGATGAGTGTAACATAGGTGTTATCACCTCTTGTATCGAGCAGTGTTACAGTATCCAGCAAGGATAATGGCTGTTCCAGGGTAGTGAGGTTTCTGCGGCTGATGGGGGTTCATATAAAACTATGAAGATTGTGCATTTTTAGGTAGAAAGCTAACAAGGGTAATTAAAGGCATGTCCATCCCCACATGAAAATCTCTACTTACCCTTAGGACCCCCTAAATACCTAATACTTACTTACATGTCCCGTAGAGAGAACTGTTTCTTGACTCTTGCTGGCCCCCATCCAGAATGTTTACACACCCGTGCTTTACAAGCCCGCACAAACGTAAAGCAGGTCACTCAGGTAAAATGATTGGCTGTGAAATCACTGTTACAGACGGTTGTTACCAAGGACAGGGAGGAATTCTGGAGCTGTTGACAAAATTCAAGAAGGATTTCCCTTTAGGGGGCCATTGGTGGGACATACTATAGCTGTGGCACCTTGATAATTGCGTGTACTGTATATATATATATACTAGCAAAAGTGTGCCCGTTGGTGCACAATGGTAATTATGTGTGTGTATGTTTTGCTATGTGTGGATATAGTGGATATAAAATCTTTACACAGGTATATTTTAAACTGTTACTCAAGACAGTCACCAGCTTCCAGAGGAACCAAATAGGATAATCCTGCAGGTCTGAGAGTAGACCCAGGCAATCCTGCCACATTGTGTGTTTGAAACTAAACATGCTAGGTTTATACTTATTAGTATTCACCACAGCAAGTGGTGATGGTACCTCATATATTATAACAGAAGGTACCTTACAGCATCATGTTATTATAATAGCATTGCCCTAATAATCTAACGTATAAACAAACATTTCTCATTCCCAGTTTACCTAAAGAAATGGATTTATCCTTAGTGACTGCCAATTCAAATTGTTCTAGCCAATCAGACCACTCCCTAGTTACCCTATCAAATGGATCAGGTTTAAAGGGCATGTCCACCCCTTTTGAAAACTTTGGGTATGTGGTAGGGCATGCTCCCCCAGCCCCAACCGCATTAATATTATGCACTGAGCATGCCTCAAACCTTGACGAGGTTGAGGCAGACTCAGGCACAACATGAGTCACACACTGCTCCTACACAGCAGTTTCCTGGACTTTGGAGGGGCACAGCAGGGGAACCATTTTGAGCAGAAATGTACGGTAAGGCTTGTTTTAAACTTCTTAATGTGGCCAGAAAGGGCTTAAATTTTAGTTTTGGGGGTGGACATGCCCTTTAAAAATAGGTTTGGCAATTGGGCCTGGTAAAGCTACGGTGTCTAATTGGGGCATTTCATCTGCAGGTACAAAGACAGGAGGATTTAAATAAATACTATAAATAGCAGCCTCCATAGCTTAATACAGAGAACAAACATACAAAGAAAACAGGGAGAATAAATGGTATTACCAGCACCACTGCAACACCAGGTATCCCACCCCTCCTGGATCGTCCGGGAGTCTCCCTCATTCTGGGGTGGTCTCCCGCACTCCTGCGTGACCACCCCAGACTCCCGGACTTGAGAGGAGACTTGAGTCTCCTCCCAAGTCACACCCACTTTCCAAGGCCACACCCCCAGAACGCCTCTAACCCCCCCTGGGATGTCTGCAACACCAATTTGTACCAGATCACTGCTTTATGGAAGGATTATGGGTAGCATGGCAAACAGTGGGTTACTCTGGTGGTCTGGCACAAAGCAGACAGTAACAAGGGGTGTCCCTGTCTATGGTGCACCACTTTGAATATTGACCAGGCCTGTATATTGTGTGTCATTGTAAGTTGGTGTACACTTATCTGTCGTCTCAGAGTTTGTATCCAATAAGGTAACTTGTCTGTCCAATAATCTGTCGGACCAACAGATGGTAACAGGATCTTATACACAGGGTCTTATACACAGGATCTTATACACAGGGTCTTATACACAGGATCATATACACAGGGTCTTATACACAGGATCTTATACACAGGGTCTTATACACAGGATCTTGTGTTGCAGTCAATATCTCTCCAAAGCACACACACCACAATCTACATTTACTTTCACCTAGCCATAGAGAGCAGGGATGTCTTGTCTTTTATCACTCGCTGACACCACCTGCAGGCTGGAGGTAGTATATAAGGAGCCTTGGCATATATGTCCATTACAATACACATCATATCCTGTGTAGCAGACAGAAACTTTTTTTGGATTACACTTCCTTTCACATGGAGCAGACACAGGGGTGTGGTTTAAGCTGCCATTTGACCATTCCATTTTAAAATATGGATCTCAGCTCTGTAAGTAAGTTTATGTATTTTGAATTGTACCTAATATAAGTCAGTGCTATTCTTTATATACATTTACTAATGGTCATTTAAATGGTAATAGTGAGATAGTACACACATACATATACAACTTTCCTATATGTAATATCATATACCCCCCACGTCATTGGTAGCTCCTAAAAACTCAATGCAATCTCCTATGAAGATATATATTTATATAATATAAGGGATATACCCGGTAAGGTGACAGTATGTACTGTATATACATACATATATATATATATATATACCCAGTGAGGTGACGGTATGTACTGTATATATATATATATATATGTAAAATCCAATAGCAAAGTAGTAGGTGCACACAAGGGGTCTAGTTAATATATTATATTTTAATAGTGCAACAACAAGGCCTTGTTGCACTATTAAAATAAAATATATTAACTAGACCCCTTGTGTGCACCTACTACTTTGCTATTGGATTATTATTGAATTTTGGTTAGCACCAGGGGCACAGTAAGGTTGGAGTGGAGTGTGCCCTGATTTCGTCCTAGTATTATATAATATATATTATATATATATATATATATATATATATAAAAAAACGGTGAGGTGACGGTATGTACTGTATATATATATATATATATATATATATATATATATATATATATATATATATATATATATATATATGTATATATATACCCGGTGAGGTGATGGTGTGTACTGTATATATATATATATATATATATATAGCACATTTGAGGGTAATGTTGATGAGTTACTCCTGGTGACCTGTGATGTAAATAGTTTGTACACTGTCATTCCACAGGACCAGGGTGTCGACGCGTGTAGGGAGGCGTTGAGGAAGTTAGGACATGTGAGTCCACCGATTGAATTTCTGATGGATCTTCTGTCATTTATCCTGCATAATCATTTTTTTCGCTTTGAACATATTTTCTTTCAGCAGGTGTCTGGGACAGCGATGGGCTCAATGTGGCCCCTCATTTGCCAACTTATCATGGAATGGTATGAAGAGGCATTCATTGTCCCTAAGTGGGCAGTGAGGTGGCGATGTATAAAAGATATATCGACGACGTGTTTATGCTGTGGCGAGGGGACCACATTGGAGCCCATGCGTTTTTTGAGGGTCTTAATGATATGGATTTGCCTATCAAATTCAGTATAACATACTAGTCTTACTGTGTTGACTTTTTGGATCTCGTATCTATAAAATAATGGATCATTGTCAACCACGTTATTTAGGAAAGCCACTGATCGTAATACGTATTGCATGCTAGCAGGTACCACCCACCGGCTCGAAAAAAAGTATTCCTTACTCTCAGTTCCTCCGTGTGTTGAGAAACAACACCGATACCTTGTTGGCTGCTGACCAAATTGAGGAAATGAGAGGTAGGTTTATACAAAGGGGCTATAATCCCCATGATTTAGATCTACATCTTGCACGTGCTAGGAGGTCTGTATACGGGGCCATTGAGCCTTCGAAGCAGGCTGATAAGTCTAAGTCTATTATGACCTTATGTACCACATATACTCCCATGTCAGCGATCCTGAAGAGGAATGCCTATAAATATTGGAATATCATCCGTAATGATGAGTCCTTGGTGACCCGCCAATCTGATTTGAGAATCGCATATAGGAGGGGTCGCAATCTACGTGACTTACTTATGGTGACGGATCTACAAAAACCTAAATCAGAGACTAAAGAAACGTGGCTCACTCATGTGAAGAATGGCTGTTACAAATGTGCTGGGTGCCAGACTTGTAGGTACATGCTAGTTGGTAAGGACTTCCCACATCCACAAACGGGGAAACGCATACCTATCAAACACAGATTGACGTGTACAAGCACACACACGATTTATTTGATCACCTGTCCGTGTGGACTTGGATATGTAGGGAAGACCACTACCACCCTCCGTGAGCGAATGGGCAACCATAGGGCGTCCATCAGAGCAGCCTTGAACACAATTAAAACTAACGGTGGGATACACAAGGATAAAGAGTGTGGCAGTAGATTTGAACAATCTGTGGCAAAACACTTTAAACTGGCTGGTCACAATCTAGCAACATTTAGATGGAGAGCTATTGATCATTTACCAGTGATGACCTATGGAGGTGATAGAGATAGAGAACTTCTGAAATTGGAAGTCAAGTGGATTAAAAGATTGAATACTATTTCACCTAATGGTCTTAATGAACAGATATCGTTCACTTGTTTCTTATAATAGTGTTTGAGCCTTGCCTATATTGTGATATCACTCGCCTACACATTTTTATGACTATGAACATGGCTTTGGCTTTTCGGGACTCCCTTGTGATTCCTGGGCCTTGAGGCAGGGACACTAAGGGGGAGCTATAAGCCTCCCTGTGGTAGGGAGCTCGTAACCGATGTGTGACAGTACCATCTCTATGGACTATCGATGGTATGGGTTTGACACTGGATGCCCTGTAATTGTAGCTGCTATTCCGTCATGGATTCATCTGATTGAGTAAAGTTATTTTGTTGACCCCGGAAAACGATACAAAAAACTCTTTCTGAAGAGGCGCCGCTTTGTGCAATAACTGGATGTCATTTGCTTCCCGATATAGGATGTGATGTATAGAGTTATTATTTGCCAGTTGAACATTCTGAAGTTTTAGAGAATATTTATAATGTTGTAAGGTGATGCGGTACTATGTTTTTAGGTTTTATTATTTTTATTGGTTATATATATTTGATATTGTAAATGATCACTGTGGTATTTATATGTATTGTTGCACTTGTCACTTTAGTAGGTTATATATTATAGGAGATATGACGAGCGTTGCGGTGTGTTTGGGTCTATGTGATTTGGGCCGATGAGTAGCGTTGTGTATTCGCCGGCTGTTTACATGACGCGCACACGCCGCATGGCTCGTACTAGGGGTTGTAACTCATATGATTGGGTAGCACGGGGGGTGTGGTGTACACAGGTTTGTTTTAAAAAGGAAGGTTTGGTTAGACACTTTTATCCTGATGACGGCCGCGATGGACGGCTGAAACGCGTTGATGTGTTTGAAATAAAGTTACTATTTGATACAAGTCCCAGGTGCCTCCGAAGTTTACTACCATATATATATATTATTAATATATATATATATATGTATATATATATATACCCGGTGAGGTGATGGTTGTGTACTGTATATATATCATATATATATATATATATATATATATATATATATATATGTATATATATACCCGGTGAGGTGATGGTGTGTACTGTATATATATATATTTTGTCAGGCATAAACAAAAAAAAACCCCGGTCGAATTTCTTATACAACTGTTAAAGGGTATCTCCACTGAGGAAAAAGCATTTTTTTTTTTTTGGTTTATTTTAAAGTACACCATCCCCCAACCCTCCCCCTACCTTTTTTTCCCCAGAATTCACTTTCGTTTGATTGCAGCAGCATGGGAAAGTTGTGCAGGTTCCTGGGGGGGTGTCTTCCCCTGTGCTGAGAGTGTTGTCACTCAATGTGCATCATCATGGTAGCAGACACACCCACTTGGCTGCATGCTTGTGAAGGTTCTCATTCATCCAGGTCATGGTATATCTGTTGTATTCAATTAGATCAACTGGACTTTTCAAGTCCAGTTGATCTAATTGAATACAACAGATATACCACTTGGCTGCAGTAAGAAATCCTTTCCTCCCTGACTCTCTAAGTTCATTTTTCCAGCTGATCATGCAGAGAGAGACAGGGGAGAAAAAGTTTAACCCTCTTCCCACAATACTGTAACAAATGCAGGGGAACTTGTGTTGTTTTTAATAAAGATTTGTGTGTGTGTTTGTGTAGAATCGACCAGTCAGATCACACAGACAGCAGTCCCGATGGATCCTCTCACATTCTGTGCATGCACTAAAGGAAAACACGCGTCGGACATTTCCCAGACAGGCAGTCACTGAATGTGGGCGGACCTGCACCATCCACAGCGTTCTGGGGGAAACTCATTGGATTTATTCTAAACTACTGCTGAAACACACAGGATACTGCAGGTACATATCCAACTTACACATATCTATCCTTACAACCCAGGTGACTTTTATCAGTGGAGATACCCTTTAAGTATGGTACTTCAGAACAACTACTTCAGATTCGGGTCTGATATATACCTACAGATCTCCGGCACGGCGATGCTAATTTATATATGGAAAACTTCGAGGTTAAATACATTTATCCCAAGTATTTGGAAAAGATCTTACTTTACAGATGTTATATAGATGATCTGTTTATAGTCTGGAGTGGTACCCAGGAGGAATGCTCCAACTTTGTGGAATATCTTAATCTCCTCCCTACCCCCATCAAGTTCACCATGTCCTGTAACTGTAGTAGCATAGACTTTCTAGACTTGCGAATCACGATCGAAAAAGGCAGATTTAAAACTACTCTATACACTAAAGCCACCGATCGTAATTCCATCCTGCATGCTAGGAGCTACCAACCCATATCATTGAAACGGGGGGTCATTTTCTCCCAACTATTGAGAGTGTACCGTAACAATACCGATAGGGCACTCGCTGCAATGCAAGTACAGGTCATGATCAATAAACTTTCAGGAGGAACTGAAAAGGTGCCAACTCCACATAGACAGGAGCCCCCCCAAAATTGTTGAGGGACTCCTCCAAGGAAACCATGTTATTTAGCCTAGAATATTCCCCAGGCAGCCACACCATCAAAAATAGTGTGACAAAACATTGGGATATTCTGACCTCTGACGATCAGTTACCCTTCAACAACATCAGACCGATGTTTGCTCACCGAAGGCGACGCAACTTACGGAACATATTAGTACGCACAAGCATACCCATAGAGACTTCCGAACAATCCAATTGGTTACCCACTAAGAAATTAAAGTGCTATAGCTGTGTGGGATGTCTTACATGTAGATATATCTCAGTGGGACAAGAATTTCCCCACCCACACAATGGATATGGCATAAAAATTAAATACAGATTATCCTGCCAGAGTAGCTACGTCATATACATTATCATCTGCCCTTGTGGTTTATATTACGTGGGCAAGACGACCACAAGTATCAGAGAGAGGATGGCGAATCATAGAAAAGCCATTAGGCGATACGGAAGTGATAAGGAAGATGGACATAATAAATCCTACACTTATGAACAATCACTCGCCAAACACTTTAAAGGTGCCAAGCACACTTTGACTAACTTCATGTGGATGGCTATTGACTATGTAGCACCCAATGATGGAGTCGACAGAGATAGGGCTTTATTATAACGGGAAGCCGTTGGATAAAACGGCTCAACACCTTGTCCCCAAAGGGACTTAATGAAATTTGCTCATTGTCTTGTTTTATCTAGCATCTATTACATATTTATTACATACTTATTTATCTAGCACTTATTACATACTTATGTATCATTCTTGTACTGTCTCCAATGATTTTAAAGGGCATGTCCACCCCCAAAACTATAATCCCCCCCACTACTGGCCCCATTGTGTAGTTTAATCCTTACCTCACATCCCAGCTCAATAAGGTTCTCCTGTAGTCCCCCTCCAAAGTCCCAAAAACTGCCCACCAGGAGGATAGCAGAGTCCATATAGGACTCTGCCTCCTACCTGGCCTCCGGGAGAAGTTTGGCATGCGTACTGCAGCCCTTCTCCCCCTCCCTCTTAGGATTCCCTCCCCCTAGTGTAAATCCCTTTAGATATATGATTCCCCCAGCCCCAACTGCTCTATTTGTATTCTTAGAAAGTGCCCCAAACTCTACTTACCTTCCCTCTTTCCCCCGCTGCAAAGAACTCCCGGCAGCCGCGTCCGTGATTGGCTGCCGCTCAGCCAATAACAGACGCGACTGCCGGTCCCACCCCTCTGCTTGAAATTTCTCGCAAGCAGAGGGCTGGCAGCGCAGCGGAGGAAAGAGGGGAGGTAAGTAAAGTTTGGGGCACTTTCTAAGAATAAAAATAGAGCGGTTGGGGCTGAGGGGACAGGGGGAATCATATATCAAAAAATATTTTTAAGGGTGGACATACCCTTTAACTTTGTATCGTAATTTTAGTTATTTTTAACGGTTCTGCACTTATATGTATATGGCTACCCGGCGAGGTGAGGGTATGTACTGTATATATATATATACCCAGTGAGGTGATGGTATGTACAGTATATATATATCCCAAAACAAAGATGCAAATGTCCCTTCCTACCAGAGGAAGGGACATTGTAGTCCCGAAACGTCGTGTGTTGTTCACAATAGATTGTTGATTCTACACATATAGTGTGCTCCCTCGTTTGCATCTTTGTTTTGGGATTATCTGAGCTCGTGGAGCAGAGAGCTGAGGGATAGCACCTATCTATTGTCTGGCAGCAAGTCAACAGCGGTGTGCTAGAGTGTTTATAGCACATTTGAGGGTAATGTTGATGAGTTACCTGGTGACCTGTGATGTAAATAGTTTGTACACTGTCCATTCCACAGAGACCGGGGTCGACGCGTGTAGGGAGGCGTTGAGGAAGTTAGGACATGTGAGTCCACCGATGAGATTTTGATGGATCTTCTGTCATTTATACCTGCATATCATTTTTTTCGCTTTGAACATATTTTCTTTCAGCAGGTGTCTGGGACGCGTAGGGCTCCAATGTGCCCCTCATTTGCCAAACTTATACATGGAATGGTATGAAGAGGCATCATATGTCCTAAGTTGGCAGTGAGGGGGCGATGTAAAAAAGTAATACGACGACGTGTTTTTTTGACTGTGGCGAGGGGACCACACTTGGAGCCCATGCGTTTTTTGAGGGTCTTAATGATATGGATTTGCCTATCAAATTCAGTATACATACTAGTCTTACATGTGTTGACTTTTTGGATCTCCGTATGTATAAACATAATGGATCATTGTCAACCACGTTATTTAGGAAAGCCACTGATCGTAATACTGTATTGCATGCTAGCAGTTACCACCCACCGGCTCAGAAAAAAAGTATTCCTTACTCTCAGTTCCTCCGTGTGTTGAGAAAAAACACCGATACCTTGTTGGCTGCTGACCAAATTGAGGAAATGAGAGGTAGGTTTATACAAAGGGGCTATAATCCCCATGATTTAGATCTACATCTTGCACGTGCTAGGAGGTCTGTATACGGGGCCATTGAGCCTTCGAAGCAGGCTGATAAGTCTAAGTCTATTATGACCTTATGTACCACATATACTCCCATGTCAGCGATCCTGAAGAGGAATGCCTATAAATAGTGGAATATCATCCGTAATGATGAGTCCTTGGTGACCCGCCAATCTGATTTGAGAATCGCATATAGGAGGGGTCGCAATCTACGTGACTTACTTATGGTGACGGATCTACAAAAACCTAAATCAGAGACTAAAGAAACGTGGCTCACTCATGTGAAGAATGGCTGTTACAAATGTGCTGGGTGCCAGACTTGTAGGTACATGCTAGTTGGTAAGGACTTCCACATCCACAAACGGGGAAACGCATACCTATCAAACACAGATTGACGTGTACAAGCACCACACAGATTATTGATCACTGTCCGTGTGGACTTGGATATGTAGGGAAGACCACTACCACCCTCCGTGAGCGAATGGGCAACCATAGGGCGTCCATCAGAGCAGCCTTGAACACAATTAAAACTAACGGTGGGATACACAAGGATAAAGAGTGTGGCAGTAGATTTGAACAATCTGTGGCAAAACACTTTAAACTGGCTGGTCACAATCTAGCAACATTTAGATGGAGAGCTATTGATCATTTACCAGTGATGACCTATGGAGGTGATAGAGATAGAGAACTTCTGAAATTGGAAGTCAAGTGGACTAAAAGATTGAATACTATTTCACCTAATGGTCTTAATGAACAGATATCGTTCACTTGTTTCTTATAATAGTGTTTGAGCCTTGCCTATATTGTGATATCACTCGCCTACACATTTTTATGACTATGAACATGGCTTTGGCTTTTCGGGACTCCCTTGTGATTCCTGGGCCTTGAGCAGGGACACTAAGGGGGAGCTATAAGCTCCCCTGTGGTAGGGAGCTCGTAACCGATTTGTGACACGTACCATCTCTATGGACTATCGATGGTATGGGTTTGACACTGGAGCCCTGTAATTGTAGCTGCTATTCCGTCATGGATTCATCTGATTGAGTAAAGTTATTTGTTGACCCCGGAAAACGATACAAAAAACTCTTTCTGAAGAGGCGCCGCTTTGTGCAATAACTGGATGTCATTGCTTCCGATATAGGATGTGATGTATAGAGTTATTATTTGCCAGTTGAACATTCTGAAGTTTTAGAGAATATTTATAATGTTGTAAGGTGATGGTCGGTACTATGTTTTTAGGTTTATTATTTTTATTGGTTATATATATTGATATTGTAAATGATCACTGTGGTATTTATATGTATTGTGACACTTGTCACTTTGTAGGTTATATATTATAGGAGATATGACGGCGTTGCGGTTGTGTTTGGGTCTATGTGATTTGGGCCGATGAGTAGCGTTGTGTATTCGCCGGCCGTTTACAATGACGCGCACACGCCGCATGGCTCGTACTAGGGGTGTGTAACTCATATGATGGGTAGCAGCGGGGGTGTGGTGACACAGGTTTGTTTTAAAAGGAAGGTTTGGTTAGACACTTTTATCCTGATGACGGCCGCGATGGACGGCTGAACGCGTTGATGTGTTTGAAATAAGTTACTATTTGATACAAGTCCCAGGAGTGCCTCCGAAGTTTACTACCTATAATATATATATTATATATTATATAATATTATATATTATATATATATATACATGTATATATATAACGGTGAGGTGATGGTGTGTACTGTATTATATATATATAATATATATAATTAATATATAATAATACCCGGTGAGGTGATGGTGATGGTGTGTACTATATATATTATATATATTTGTCAGGCATAAACAAAAAAAAACCCCGGTCGAATTTCTTATACAACTGTAAAGGGTATCTCACTGAGGAAAAAGCATTTTTTTTTTGGTTTATTTTAAAGTACACATCCCCCAACCCTCCCCTACCTTTTTTCCCCAGAATTCACTTTCGTTTGATTGCAGCAGCATGGGAAAGTTGTGCAGGTTCCTGGGGGTGTGTCTTCCCCTGTGCTGAGAGTGCTGTCACTCAATGTGCATCATCATGGTAGCAGAACACAACCTTGGCTGCAGAAGTAAGAAATCCTTTCCCCCTGACTCTCTAAGTTCATTTTTCCAGCTGATCATGCAGAGAGAGACAGGGGAGAAAAAGTTTAAACCCTCTTCCCACAATACTGTAACAAATGCAGGGGAACTTGTGTTGTTTTTAATAAAGATTGTGTGTGTGTTTTGTGAGAATCGACCAGTCAGATCACACAGACAGCAGTCCCGATGGATCCTCTCACATTCTGTGCATGCACTAAAGGAAAACACGCGTCGGACATTTCCCAGACAGGCAGTACACATATATATATATATATATACCCGGTGAGGTGACGGTATGTACTGTATATATATATATATATATACCCAGTGAGGTGACGGTATGTACTGTATATCTGTATATATATATACCCAGTGATGTGACGGTATGTACTGTATATCTGTATATATATATATACCCGGTGAGGTAACGGTATGTACTGTATATATATATATGTCATATATACCCGGTGAGGTGATGGTATGTACTATATATATATACCCGGTGAGGTGATGGTATGTACTGTATATATATATATATATATACCCATTGAGGTAGGGTATGTTTACTATATTATATAGACCACCGGTGAGGTGATGGGTACGGTATGTATAATATATATAACCCAGTAAGGTGACGGTATGTACTGTATATCTGTAATATATATATATACCCGGTGAGGTGACGGTATGTACTGTATATCTGTATATATATATATAGAGAGAGAGGGAGAGAGAGAGAGAAAGGAGAATCGGAGCACTCACAGGACATTATTCACGGAACAGAACTTAATAATAAATAATAATAAAGTTCTGTTCAGTGAATAAAGCGTGTAGTGCTCGTGATTCTCCTTTCTCTATATTGTCTGACGGATGCACCGGGGCGGCTGTTCTTATGAGGGTGTGCTGAGACTATCCACACATTGCTATATATATATATATATATATTATATAATACCCGGTGAGGTGAGGTATGTACATATATTATATATATATATATATATATTATTATATACCCGGTAGTGATGGTATGTACTGTATATATATATATATATATATATATATACCCAGTGAGGTGATGATATATATATATAATATATATATATATATATAATATATACCCGTATCCCTGGTTATCACTGTCCCTGTCTATGAGGTTCTGGATCTCGCGCTCCGTCTCTTACACAGAAACATTCCATGACCGCGGGTGGAAGATTTTGTCCCCCCCGCCCCTCCGTATCGCCCCCGTAGTTGGAGCAGTGAGAGGCGCATGCGCCGTACAATCTTTCCCCGCCCGCTCCCTTTCCTCACTGTCTCTAGCTCGGCTCCTTCTCTGTATCTCTCTGTCCGCCTGCACTGGGGCTTCCTGTCTGGTACCGGCCGCACCGCTATCCTGGGAGGGAACCTCGGAAACCCCGTAGGGGGGACTGGACGTGCTATGGGGGTGGCTGTGTAATGTGTGTGCGGAGGGGATCATGTACAGCTGTGGGGTCACCTCTGGGGCAGCAAAGGAAAGGGGGGTTGATGGGGGGTGTGCTTGGTGCACATGCTGCTGTGCTGGGGGATCCTGTCTTATATACTGATGGTGAAGCAGTGATGATGGCATTGTGGGAATGTGCTGGAGGCTCCTGTGACATGCACTGATGGTCTGGTTGTGGATTTGTGCTGGAGGGCTCCTGTGTTATGCACTGAAGGTCTGGTCCTGGTATTGTGCTGGAGGGCTCCTGTGACATGCACTGATGGTATGGTTGTGGTATTGTGCTGGAGGGCTCCTGTGACATGCACTGATGGTCTGGTTGTGTATGGTTGTGGAATTGTGCTGGAGGGCTCCTGTGACATGCACTGAAGTTCTGGTCCTGGTATTGTGCTGGAGGGCTCCTGTGACATGCACTGATGGTATGGTTGTGGTATTGTGCTGGAGGGCTCCTTTGCCATGCACTGATGGTCTGGTTGTGTATGGTTGTGGTATTGTGCTGGAGGGATCCTGTGACATGCACTAATGGTATGGTTGTTGTATTGTGCTGGAGGGCTAATGTAACATGCACTGATGGTCTGGTTGTGTATGGTAGTGGTTTTGTGCTGGAGGGCTCTTGTGACATGCACTGATGGTGTATCATTGATGGTTGGGCTGTGTATGTTTGTGGTATTGTGCTGGAGGGTTCCTGTGCAGACAGTGGGAGTCTGAGGCAGCCTTTGCTCTGTGTGAATGTAGCAGGATATAAGTCTGTTGTATTGTGTGCATAGCTTATCTTGTGTACATATGCTACTGATGTAAGTGTGTGTAAACAATGTGTTATCTGTGTAAACTATATGTCAGTGGTACTGAGGATTCTTATGCACAGGCAATTTTCATGGTACTCTATGTGTGATGTTCCAGTGTTCATTGGTTAGCACTGATACCTTGCAGTGCTGGGTTCGAATCCACCCATGGCTACATCTGCAAGGAGTTGGTATTGCCCCCCCTCCATGTGCTTGTGTGGATTTCCACCGAAACCCCTGCTTTCCTGCAGCACCACAAAAGATATACTGATAAGTTGAGTGTGAAATTGAGAACTTTGTAAGCTCTGGACAAAGTAATTGTATATTTAGGAAAATAACTAAAACAAAATATACTTAATTCCAGATGTACTTACTGATTTACACAGTGTGGGTTGTGAGCCTGACTGAGAATGTCTTGGAATGACAGGAGCATAAGATGAATGTAAACCTATGTGGATTTGACAAGTTCACATGAGGCAGCATGTCAGAAATAGGAAGAACCAGTAACTGTTCTAAAATATCATTTTGCTGACAAGGTTCTAAAAGTACAGCAATTCATTTCCTGCCCCCCCTACTATTCATGTGCATGTAACAGGAACAGGTCTTTTCATTAAAAGTCTTGGATAATAAGTTTTGTGTAAGAATATATGTCAAGTCGGGTTCTTTATAACCCATTCCTTTAAACAAACAGAAAGTAAGTGTTAAGTAAGTTTTTCCTTATTAAAGATTTTTTTGAGTTTCTTGTGTTGCTACATCTCAACCTTTTGGCCAGGCAGGGCCGTCTGCAATGATTTGTACTGTGAAGTAATTATTTTATATGGAGGCCTTTTACCCCCCACCCCTATGCTTTTCCTTTAGAAACCATCAGTACCAACCTCTTAACTTGTTTAAAAATTAAACGGCTTGTATAGAATGTGGGTTATTTGCATCCTGTATTTCATTGTTTATAAACGGAGATATTATATTTAAGCTGGCCGTACACATGTCGACTTTTGTTGCATATTATGCTTCGTTCCATTGCAATCTGTTGGTAATTTGTGATAATTTGCAAATACTTTGTACTGTTGTCCTCCCCATGCAAAGTATCAGTTGAATTTAAATGAGTGTAATCAGATAAATGGGCAGAATTTTCTGTTGACAGTGGCTCATCCCGCAATCAGCAGCGATGGTTGGGCATTGTTGGGTATGTGTTAATGTAGGCCGCACACTGCAAAACATTCCTGTTATGTTCCAGGAAACTGCCTGGCCCTATCATTTTATGATTGATATTCGATTTCAAAATGAATGGGCCAGAAAATGAGCTAAAATGGGTAGTGCAGATGTCCTTTGAATCTAATGTTTAATAAGCGTATGGCCAGCGTTAGAGTTTAGGGATGTAAATCATAACATTTGGTTTGTTCTGTGATGGCAACTTATGCATGTCCACATTAAGGATTTAAAAAGCATGGGGGAGGCAGGGCAGGAACCTGTCAATATTGCTGATTGTAAGTAAGAACTGGAGGTAGTATCTCATACCTACCAGTTAATGATAGAATGTTTGTAAAAGTTTCTACTTAAATCGACATAAGCATGTTAGATCAGTGATGTCAAAGCAGATATTTAGATAGTAGTTACCAAGCATCTGTAGTGCCAAGGATTGACATCACTGTGTTAGATAATTGTTGGCCAACAATCTAATGTGTACTGACTCCCCATTGAGATCATTTAGGGATCCATACTGTCAGATGGCTAAGCAATGTTGAGGTGTTTGGCAGGGGGTGGCTGCTTGGCTATTCTGTTTATAGTAGTGTAGTAGAGAAAGTTGATTGGACCAATCTTCTACTTATTGGTCGAGCACATAGCTTTAGAATCTGATTTGTCAATTTGCAGGGTATCCTGCCAATTCATTTGGTAACATGTAAGCAGCTCTGGTTTGCATTTCCTGAACAATTGTATCAAGTGTTTTCTCCTCCCATATGGGTTTTTTTCATATTGAAAGCACATGCTGTTTTTTTACATGTGATAATAACCATTTCTGAAATTTGGACCTCATCTGAAACTCTACTAATTCTTTTTTTTTCTTCTAAAGATTTGTCATTGAATGTATCGAGGGTGACCAACGATTTTATAGAAAGACCGGGCTAGTTTTATCCTCAGGATAGGTGTGTGATAGGCCACAATATGTGTATATATTTTACACAGTATAATCAAAAGATATCTCAACATTGACAGTGTAACCTGTAGTACGTGATATTTGCTGTATCTACGTGAAATTCTCATCACCCGTTTACCAAGATATAACTACTGTAGGGTGCAGCAAGCAGATATTTCGGTTCATTTGTGCTGCTAGTGTGATAATATTCAGTTTTGGTGACGATATTGGAGGGCTGTATTAATGCCGTAGTGAAGAGTGCTTCATTTTACCTGTGGTAATTTGGTAAATTTGGCAACACTGCCGCGTTTTCTTACATGTTAACAATCGCACTTGCAATCTGTTAGCGCATGGGAATCGCAAAGCAGTCCATGTCAATGTGGGTGGTCAGTTTTAGAAGCGCATAAGATAGTAAATTCTTTAGCAGATCGCATGCGTTCCGATAGCGGACTATTGCACGGTTTGCAACGCAAACGGATGGTAACACGCATGATACTTCCGGTGCGGTATAGTGCGGCCAAAGCCTTAAACAGAGTTTTGTAGCCAGTCTTTCATAAAAATTATTTCACCAGACAACTCATGAAGCCGAAGTTCAGAAACAACTTGTCCAAAACTGAAGTTGTGTTTTTCCTAGTGCTGGACCTTACTGTCTTCTCTCTTTGAAAGATGTATTTTCACATAAAACCTTGACAAAATCCTTTAGCACATAGGCCAATTGCTTTTCTATTAGGATTTTGAAGGGTTACACTTTGCCTGAAGCTGAGTAGTAATTACGCAATCAAATTTTTGTCATTTTTTTTAAACAGTGCTCTTATGACAGGATGTGTGAAAATTGCCTTGTGTATAAAGAACAGTGTTACACAGTACTGTGAGCAATGCCTTTCAGGAGCACATAGGTCGGAAAGAGCCTGTACTTTTGGTCTGGGATTTTTGAGTGGCTGCTGTAGGAAGACACCAGTCTTTTTTCACTTAGAATTGTTTAAAGGGCAGTGGAGGTGCATTGTGATCACAATTCTAATGATACCTTCTTCAAACTTTTTGTCCTTACTCATGAAAGATATTTGGAACCATAAACATTCCATTACAAATCCCAGACGATCCATACACTAAAGGCTTATACACACATGCGATTGCGGGGCTGACCCACAATGTGTAACAAACCGCTCTTTCAGATGACAATTGTTCAGTGTATAGGTGCTTGGACAGATAAAATGGCCGTTTGGCTGGGTCTTTTTGGCAATCCTTGTTAATGATAATTTTGGCTGACCAGGCGCCCATACAATAAATGGTCCTTCGCTGTGTCATATGTGTGTGGGCCTTAAGTTCATTACTTCAATTTAGTTATTGGGCCCATATGCAATAACAGTCTCAAAGTGGTTACTACCTCGCGGAAACATGTGCAGGTCATTTGCGATCTCCCATTGAGTGGTAGGAGTATACATGCAATGTATCTGAGCTCCACTGGGTGGCACCACTAGTCAGGATGCTTGATGCCATAATTTTAGCAATTGGATAGTAAGGGATGTACTAAATTACAGATTTTAGCAGTGTTATCCAATCTGTACCTCTGAACTCGCACATGTGTAACGAATGGCCATTTTTTCTGGTAATCAAGTGTTTGGCCACTTGATTGGATCATCAACAAGGCCCAACCAAACGCGTGTTTTGACTGACCGAGCGCTCATTCACTAAGCTATAGTCAGCCGAAGTGGCCATTCGCCGTGCGTGGGCACTTGTTCGTGCGCCGGCCCTAGTCTGGGACTGGATGTGTATACGGGTCTTTAACATGGATGTGAGTGTTATATGTGTACAAATTTATACTAAATATCTATAACATGTAAACTTTATCAGGAAAGTGACCATAAACTCCATATTTTAAATTCATGTAAGCCTAAGGATAATTATAGGAATACCTGTTATAATGAATAAAACCTAAAAAACCCTCTTTCCATAGTATTTACGGAATTTTATTTATTATCTGAAGTGTCAGTCTGCGCATGTGTATAGTCTTTGGAACTGTGCAGTGTATGCATTCCTCATATGGTCACCCCCTTTCTCTTGTTTTTGACTGGAGAAGTTAAAGGGCATGTTCACCCCCAAAACTATAATCCCCCCAACTACTGGCCCCACCATGTAGTGTAGTTTAATCCTTACCTCACATCCCAGCTCCATAAGGTTCTCCTGTAGTCCCCCCCCCCAAAGGCCCAAAAACTGCCCACCAGGAGGCTAGCAGAGTCCATATAGGACTCTGCCTGCTACCTGGCCTCCGGGAGAAGTTTGGCATGCGTACTGCAGCCCTTCTCCCCCTCCCTCTCCCGATTCCCTCCCCCTAGCGTAAAAACATTAATATATAAGATTCCCCCTGGGCCCCCAGCCCCAACCGCTATGTTTTTATCTTTAGAAAGCTCCCCAAACTTTACTTACCTCTCCTATTTCCTCCGGCAAAGTGAGCTGCCAGCAGCCGCATCCGTGATTGGTCGCCGGCAGCCGCGTCCGTGATTGGCTGCCGCTCAGCCAATCACAGACGCGGCTGCCGGTCCCGCCCCTCTGCTTGTGTTTTCTCGCAAGCAGAGGGCCGGGAGCGCGGCGGAGGAAAGAGGGGAGGTAAGAAGAGTTTGGGGGGCTTTCTAAAGAAAAAAACATAGAGGTTGGGGCTGGGAGCCCAGGGGGAATCTTATATAAAAAAATGTTTTTTGGGTGGACATACCCTTTAAAAACAGTCGACTTGGGTGGGGTTGGGGGGGGGGGGGGGCTTTCAGCAGAAAACACAGCAAGACAAGAGGCATATATGGGACAGATTTATAGTGTCATAGTGTATGTGCCCTATAAGCCAACAAAAGGTATAAAAAAAGCTTTCCTATGAAAATGCTAATAGAGTTAAAATACAGATAAAAGCATTATCAAGAAATATAAAGTATGTTGTCATGATGACACCTATCTTTCCCCGTAAAAATGGAAAATTCATCACAAGCATCCATGGCAACTACAACCATCTGATCCACAGAAGTGGCCTTTATTTCAGCGATCATATGGCAACAATGCCGTGTCTAAAGTTTACATCTTATTAGCACATAGCTAGATCCCAGATCTGGCAGAAGTGTTCAATGGAATTGGTCTTCACCTACAATAAACTGACCAATAGTGACCCAGAAGCCATTCTATGGCTGGGCACACACAAGATCAGTTGCGGCAGTCTGCCAACTTTTTAGTTTTTTGAAGTATATAATGAAGTATCCCTTCATTATATTTCCTTTCCCCTTGAATTCTTTCTGCATGAATAATGTTCCCCTTTATTTTCAAATTTAAGGATATTCGATGTCGCCAAGAAGTTCCCTGACCGTATGAAAGTATGAGGCATAGGTTCGTATGTTGTATCACAAAGTGCAAACCTTATTATAATACAAACAGTATTGCTTTTCTGTCTTTGTATCCATAGTTGCATGAGACAATGATTATTTGATACCTGTTCTCAAACAAGTAAAGGCGCCCATACACTAAAACACATACACTAACATCTTATCTATCTAATATCTTTAGTGCTGGTGATTTCTTTACCATCCAACGTTCTCACGTTTTCTTCTGCCTTTCCCATTCATTTTGCAATTGCAAGTCGATGCAAAAAATAATGAATCCGGCATATCCTTCAGAATTGCATGAACATCACTGAGAACGTCAGAACTTGAGTTTTAATGTATGCTCAGCTTAATTGGTTCCCATTGTTTAAATCCCCTTTTGGTGACCTCAAGGTGCCAGAATGGTCAGTGTTTACTTCCCCATCCCCCATGGTAAGCATCTTCCTTCGCTAAAAAATTAATTCTCAGATGCCAATATTCTCTTTGGGTTTAGCTTGTATACCTTAAAAGGTATAAGAATTTACTGTTGTCCCAGGTGACCAGTTACTTTATAAACATAGAATGATTTCAATGCTTGATAGAAGAATTCCATTTCCACATGTACCTTAGTTAAATAATTGAATGTAATAAATCTCTAGTACCTCAGCTTAGCTTATTTTTGATTAGCTTGTTTGGTTGTCTTGCCCAGAAAAGTCTTAAAACAAGGCTGGCTGTGCACACTGGGAATAATAAGGTTGTGCTGTCTGCAGAATCGCTTTACCTCCGAGAGACACCGTTCATTGAAGATATAAATGGACGTGGATTCGCTGTAAACCCAGCAATATGTGACACCTATCAAATTTAGCTATTTTTAATCTGTTTGCATTGTTTGTATCTTCATGGATTAGGTCAAGAGCTTTTTTGTAATTTGTTTCGAATGGTAAAATAAAACAAAAGGAAATCTTTGTATGCCGCCCAATGGTAGTACATTGTGATTTATGATGCATTGTTCAGAACGTGTTATTCATGATAAATGCAGTGTAGATCCAAACACTCCAGCTCTGTAGATATTACACATGACTTTGCTTGAAGAAGCAGTTTGTCCGTTCCATTTCACTGTGCAAGATAACCTAGTGAGAGCGTTTTCCCTTTAAGGTACTGACTAAGCTGTGGATTGGAACGGTCCTCATTTAAAAGCACTTGAACATTTTGTCACATACTTGTCAGCAATGGGATATCTATAAAATGTATGTAAAAGGTTTTATTGTCTCTAATTGGATGGTGGTGTTTGTGGCCATACATTATGTACAGGGCTTTTTATTTTCTTTTGTGATGAAAATGTCAGAAAGGAATGTTCCGTAAAAGCATAATTCAGGCCTTAAAACATTGCTTGCAAAATACATCATCATAACTGGCATTGATAATTCCAATATCAATAATTAAAGGGCAACTGTGGTCTCAAAACAAGTTAGGGTTAAATGAAAGCCTGCAGTATTTCCTTTACACTGAGCCAATAATCACATCTCTGGCTGGAGCCTGTGAGAAATTACATTGGGGTGAATGTTCAAACTTCCTGCTTCCAGTAGGTTGAGTGACATCACCTGACCTCTGACGGCCCCTTTCCCCCAGGGGGGAGAAGCATGCTCAGTTAAGACTTATTGCTGGGGAAATCAGGAAGTACCTGAGGAAAAAATTGACAGTTGAGAAGGGGAGCCTATTAATGCAGGCAAAGGCTGGTCACATGGCTAAAAACAGGAAGTTACATTGCTGAATTTTTGCAGCAATAACTTCTCACAAATTTTATCTAGAGATGTTATTTAGGTTTTATTTTGAAGGTAAGATTGAAGGTTTTTTATATAATCCTTACTAGTTTGAAAGAATTTGAGACCACAGTTACCCTTTAACTTTAAGATGAGCGAATACTCTATTCTACTAAAACTAGTAAATCTCACTTGCAAAGTGGACCTGACATAACATGTTTTCTATTGGCCAGAAGGCCACAAACAGACCATCTTACCTGGCTGCTGGCCCAGTCAATGTAACAATGTCTTGTCTCTTTTTATTGGAGTGTGTATTATTGGCATCTCGGCTAATTCTCATTGTTACTCGTAATGCCTTTTGAATGGAAAAAATCTTTATTAGGAATAAGCCATATAGACTGCTTCGTTAGTGGCTGTCAACCATTGGCTGTAATGTCACAGTCACGGCATTGACTGACAACCATTGCACAGACAGCAGCAGAAAGAATTGGAGAGCTGCAGCAAAGGATTGGGCTTAGTGAAGCCTAGGTTTGGAGGGGTCTTGGATATGAATATATTTTTTATTTTGAGGTTGAAGGTACCTTTAAAGTCCCCAACAAAAATCTGGGTATAGGTTTAGCACCCCCTAATTATTATACTTTAACTTTAGAAACATTGTTGCAAACATTCGTACTTCTCTTATTTATACTGTAGCACAAATCATTTTTGGATGCTAATGTATGTATGTATTCACAGGAAAAGTCAATGTGTGTATTACCTGTCGATACCACCCACCGAGTGTTTGTGTGAGAGAGTCGCCCCTGGAAAGTCCAGAGCGATCCACAAATATAAAACACCATACAAAGAAGAAATGGGCCATGACTCGATCCCAGAAAACTACAAGAAGCCTTTATTTCCGATACATATAAAACACGCTACATGGTGAGAGACCCTGGCGCGTTTCGTGACGCTCAATACGCCAGTTCATCATTGGGGTGACACTCAATACGTCACTCTGATGAATAAAGGCTTCTTCTAGTTTTCTGGGATCGAGTCGTGGCCCATTTCTTCTTTGTATAATGTATGTATGTATAATTTTATTTATAAAGCGCCACTTGGGTACGCAGTGCTGTACATTATAAAATACAGAGAATACAAACAAGGGGAAAAGTGCAAGCCATTATACAGATAGATAAAAATTACATTGAGTTAAATACAATTTCATACATCGGTTAAGAATACATATATAAATTTCCTCTTCCTGAACAGTTTGTGTAATAAGAGGAAGCAAGATTCGAAAATCAAAACAATTCATAATATACAGAAGAACTTTCTAACACAGCTCCCATTTATTAGACTAATGTCATCAGTAAGTGTAATGTTTAGTACATACACCCTGTCAGCATACAGATACAGTATTGTCTTGGTAACTTTTTACAGCAGGATAAAGGCATGTGTTCCCCTGTAATTAACTTTATAACCCTTATCCAAAGATTTTCTTTAAAAAGACAAAAATAAAAGAACACTGTTCTTTTTTTTTTTTTTCTTTGCTAGAGCTATTGTTTGTTTACCCATCCTTTTTACCATGGAAGCAGTTTATTGATTGCCATTGATACTGTCACTTTATTTTCTCCGATCCTATCCTTTAAGTCATTTGGTAGCATATTCATGCATTTACAAGTAATGGAACCATAGAATGAATGTGGAATGATAATACAGTGTGTGTCCCTGTGGAAATGTATAAGACACCCTATATAGCTGTATTATATAACTGCAATATAATTAGTAGTTACTAGTTCCCTTTTAACTAGCAATTGAAACGGATTATAAAAGGGATAAGAAAAATAGCTTTTTCCTGTCATATCTGTGTTTAACATGCATCGATATTGCAACAGGAAATCTAAATTCCCGGTTTATGTTCACGGGTTCACCATATGTGTGTAATAAACATAGGCATTTTGTTGACTGTCTGGCAGACTTTTCATAAGCAAATTCCTAATTTCTCTTTCTTTATGCATATCCTGTATGCATTAAGTTTTCCTACCATTTTTGCCAATGCAAATTGTTGATATATTGGCATGTCACATTTAAAGATTTGCTGTAATTTTTATATTTTTAATATTATATTAGTTATGGGATGACATGTTTTTATTTATTTCATTCTGTTGGGATGACATGCTTAATTTATTTCAATCGGAATTGTTTTAGACTGTTTCACTGTATATTTGGTGCTTAAAGGGCATGTCCACCCCAAAACTATAATTTAAACCACTACTGTGTTGTGTAATAAAATCCTTACCTTACATCCCAGCTCCAAATGGTTCTCCTGTAATGTCCCTGTAAAGTCCAGAAAACTGGCCACCAGGAGCCTGGCAGAGTCCATATAGGCCTCCTGTCTCTCCTCCGGGAGAATTTTGCCCCCCTCCCTCCTTCTCCCTCCCTCCCGTTTTGCTCTCCCTCCCCCTAGCATTAAACCCCTTTGCTGTAGTGTAGGGCTCCCTCCCCCAGCCCCAACCGCCATATTACTTTTTACAGAAACTCCCCCGATCATTACCTACATTACCTCTCTCCCCCGGCATTCTGGATAGCCTTCCCCCTGCTTGCAGTCTCATGCAAGCAGAGGGCTGGGACAGTACGTTGGAGGAGAGAGGTAAGGTAAGTAATGATCGGGGGTGTAATAAGTAATATGGCGTTTGGGGCTGGGGGAGGGAGCCCTACACTATACCAAAAATTATAAAAAGGGTGGACAGGCCCTTTAAAGGGCAAGTCCAGCCCCAAAATGAAAACTTTTATATACAGGTAAATCACTCCCCAAAACCCTAAATGGTAATAGTTTGAAATGCAACTGTCAGTTATGAATTTGACAGTTAACATCACAGCTAATGACTGAATGTCAATCCACTGTCTGCCTCTTCTGAGCATGCCCAGGCTCAGTACATGTTTCTAAATTGCTCAGTTTCCATGAGGTATCCAGAAGCATAGCAGGCATACAGTAATGAATTCATAGGACAAACTATGATATATCAACATATTTTAAAGAGGCCATTCTTTTAAAAAAAAGTTTTTATGAGGGTGGAGTTGTCCTTTAAGTGCCGAGCCAGATGGAACAATTGCTCATCACATGTAAACGGTACAATAAGTGTTCAAGAAATACTTGGCAGGTTCTTTATATCACTGCAGATGATTAACTCTCAAAAGTAGGAAACAGTGGAACTGTTCAAGGCAAGGGTCAAAATGGGGTATTTTACACTAGTCTTAAAGGATCTCTCTCTCTCTCTCTCTCTCTCTCTCTCTCTTACTGGAAACTATAATTCTTCCTAACTATCAACGTACCAGTACCATTTAGATTGTATACTTCAGCTACCATTAAAGTGCCCTATTATCAGAAATGCTTCTGCTGTGTGCAATTTTGCTGTAACTGTAATAATGACAGTTGGAATGTGTGAATTGAAGGGTGGGGAAATTCCCTTTCCCAGTGCTGCCTCATAGTAATTAATGAGCATGCTTGACTTCACAGAAAATTAGGTCAGGTGGAATGAGGAGTCTGTTAAGAGTGTGAGGGGGATACTGAGCCTGAGCATGTGCTACATACATGTACTTATTTATGAATTCACATGGGGCAAGCTATTGTGTACACATGCTCGATTATTGTCCAAACAGGTTGAAATGGGTGACAACCATGAAATGGGCAACAGCGACAGTGTTTGGTGGCATCTGCTGACATCCTTTATTGATTTGTTCTGCCAGATTGTGAACAATGGAGAAATAGATGGGCATTGTTCTCCCGTACTGTACCGTATTCTGTATTTGAATTTTGCTGCGAGCACTTGTGTCTGACAGTTTCTCATCCTTATTTCCTTTCTGTGCACATGTGCTACATGCAAAAGAGAGAGAAAAGATAGAGCCTGTCAGGCAGAAAAAGTTTTTTTTTCTCGTTATTATTATTATTATTGTTATTGTTATTTGCACTAATACGTCTAGTATAGGAAATGATTCATTTATTCGGGTGCAGGCCTGGGGGTCAGTGGAAAGTTTCTAAGCTTCTATTCAGGGTCAATGGTCTAGAATGTTTGGGGGGGGGTCTAGAAATGTAGCTGAACCCTTGGCTCTAACTGTCTGCCTAGTTTCTCTTCTGCTACGCTGGACACGTTTTTCTGCTTTGCAAACTGCGCTATTTGAATAGTGTATAATACCACTTCTATCATAATCTACCCTTTTATGTTTACATAATCATATGATCAGAGAAGAAAAAACTTTCCTCACAATATAATCATCTTAACGTAAATTGACTAATTATGGGATCGCTTACGATCAGGCTTGCAATCCGTTAGCACATGAGAATTGCAGAACACAACAATTCTATGTGCATGCACCGCAATCTGTTTTCATGGCGCACTTTTTTGCAAATCGCATGTGCTCCTATGTGGTAAAGTACGTGAATCGCGCGCCAATGTGCGCTACCTTCCGTTGTAATGTGGACCAAGCCTTACTGTTTGTTTGCACAGTAGGAAACACTAACTGCTCTTTGCAATTTGGCTGAATGATTCTGGGAATGAAAGCAGAGAAGCTGACATATTATTGATGTGTACATTCTCTTTGAACAGACATGGCAACCGGAGAAATCAAACCTCTTGCTTGTCGGAGCTCACCAGCCCTAGAAATTATATGTAAACAATTTAAAATCGCTTGGCAAAAAAAAGAGCTATTTTATTTAAGTGCGATATGGCTCTTAGCTTGACTAATTTGTTTAACCATTAACAGATCGTTTTCTCATGACTCTCGTTACTGCTGTCGGCACAGTTAATACGTCCATAAATGAAATGCTTTAGGTACTTAATACTGCTGTAGTGTGGCAACCACAGGAATGCTTTATAAAGGATGCAGAGTCCGGAACATTGTGACGTTACATATACAAGCATGAGGATGAAGGTTCCTGTCCTGCAGTGTTCAGTGTTCTTCTCTCTGTGCTAGTAATGTTATTAGATGTACAATGTCTTAGGAGGTCTAGCTAACTTATAAGGGAAGTTCAGAGCAAATATTTATGTTTTCAAGAATGTTTTCTCAATTCAGTGACCATATCTAGTGTAGGGATGTCCAACCTGCGTCCCTCCAGATGTTTGAAAATTACAACTCCCAGCATTTCTTGGTTTCGTCTGCGATTAAGTAATGCTGGGAATTGTAGTTTTCAAACATCTGGAGGGCCGCAGGTTGGACATCCCTGATCTAGTGATTTCACAATAAATGCTTCCAAAGTAATGACTTTTTTGTATTACCCATCATAGTATCTGTTATGGTCTCAGCTTCTGGGTTGATTCAAGTTGCTCAGTAGAGATTTAAACATTTTTGACTCACCCAACAGCCAATCAGTAAAAATTACCATCAGGAACATTTAAAGGAAGTGGTGCATCCTGGGAAAGTTACAGACCATGAAATGTCAGGTCACAACTGACCATAGCAAAGGGCATAAAATCAATTGATTAAAAAAAAATTAAGGCCATAAGCAGAATGCCTAGGTATGTGTAATATAAATACATCATTTAAATAATTCTTTTTTCCACAGAACATCCCTTTTAATGGTCCATATAACAACTTTTCTCCTCCCGAATCTATTATTTTATGTTTTGCTTATTAGTAATTAACTTTAGAAGTTTAAGGGCTAGGCCCCACTTGTGCGCATGTAAAAGCGCAATAGCGATTGCGTGCGTTTTTACAAGCGATTTGATGCGCTGCTTCTGATTTTTATATGCATTTACATGCGCTGCGATTTAAATTTTGTGCGATTTAAGTAAACCTGCTACAACCTCCACATCCCAACTACGTCCTAAACAGGAAACGGAAGTGACATCACTGGAAGAATTCTGGTTAAAACGCAAAAAAGGAGTAAAATCACATCGATGTCCTTTTTTTTGCGCTTCCATAGATTTTCATTGTTGCGCGTTGCTGACACAAACAGACCAAAAATGGTGAATGCGCGCGTTGTGACAACGGATCGCAATGCATTGCTCATAGTGGGGCATACTTGTTGCGATTCACATTCTAATGTATGTGTCATTGCGCATCGCTAATCGGAAGCGGATCGCAAATCGGTGTAAAAACGCGTAAGTGGGGCCTATCCCTAAGGATTCTTTAAAATATGTTGATATATCATAGTTTGTCCTCTAAATTCATTACTGTATATCTGCTATGCTTCTGATTGCCTCATGGAGACTGAGCAGTTTAGAAACCTGTACTGAGCCTGGGCATGCTCAGAAGAGGCAGCTAGGGGTTTAGCATTCAGTCATTAGCTGTGATGTCAACTGTCAAATCCATAACTGACAGTTGAAACTGGAAGAACCAGGAAGCAGAAATAGGGGAAACAGGACATTGTGCAGGGTTTCAGGTTAGACTTATATATTTCAGATTTCAAACTATTTCCATTTAGGGTTTTGGGGGGTGATTTACCTGTATGTAAGTTTTTATTTTAGGTCTGGACTAGCCCTTTAGTGAATCCTTACAGCTGTCTCTCTGAAACCAATGAAAATCCTACTACAAATATCAGTCAGAGGAATACTTTCTCGACCACATTAAACCAAATGGTGAGACTGAGAGCTGCAAAATGTTCTAAAGCTATTTACATTGAAATTAAAGCTAAACGGGAGGTAGGGGTACTTATTTCTGCTTCCAATGAAATTACAGGTTTAGGAACAAAATTTAGGGCCTATTTACAGAGATTCACAAGAGTTCCTGTTGCATCTATGGAATATGTCATTTGTTGTCTCTGGGTAAATCTCTCTAGTGTCTTACCTGATGTGTAACTATGCCAACTGAATGCTGGAGTTAAAAAGTCCCAAGAAAAAACAGCCGAAAGGGCGATATTGAAATGATGATGATTTGCCCACAGCCAACGCAATTACCTTCTTAAAGGCATACTAAATAAGTCCTATAGGTCTTGGTCCTATCCTATACCTGGTTAAAAATGACTTGTTAGTAAGCAGACAAAGAATAGCATGGGGCATTGGAATCTCTAAAATATCTGTAATCTGCTCATTATATAGAGTGACACACTCGGCCTGAAGTGGAATGAGTGCTGGCATTGAGTCATGTAAATAGAGAAGTTGACCTATCAAAGACTTTCCTGTAAAATGCTTATGAGGCACAAGTTTTAAAGGAATAGTTCACTTTGGTAATAAAGTATTCCTTTAAGGAAATGTTCTGTGAATGGTATCATTCTAAAATACTCCCAGATCCTTCATTTAAAATAACGTTGCCAACCTGTGCAGGAAATGCTTATTAACCCTACTAGCAGTGTATATCAAATTGTTCTAAAACTTGTGTTTGTGCTGCCCTATTTTACATATACTGTTGGCTATTGGAGATGCCGCTAATGTTATTTTTTTCTCTCCAGTATTAACCCTACTAGGCCAGCTTTGCACTGCAGAGCAGGGTGAGTGCACATAGAGCAATCTCTTTTTGGCAAACTAGAAAACTCTCTATTACATAAAGTAAAATGGAAAAGGATTTCTAGTAAAAATATTTATTTCTCTAAACAAGTGTGGCCTACAGGAGCTCTCTGTAAACAAAAGGGACTTAAACCTTTACACGCTCCATAAGGTTTTAGAGAACAACGATTAATTTCCAGGAATCGAGTTTACTACCAAAGGTTCTTTGACTTGAAGGTTATCTTTGTGATAAATGTGCTCTCGTCTGAGATATTTTTATTGTCAGGTGCCCCCAGTTGTATAGTACAACATAGGTATATTAAATTATATGTGGAAATGTTGTTCATTTGGCCATTTTAGAACAGCGCTAGCAATAAACATATAAAATGTTTACTAATGACGCACTAGTGCTGGTTACACACTGTACTGATTTGTAGCTGGTGACGGATTTCATTGGAAGCTCTCATTGGCTGCCAAATGATATACGCACCTTCTGATACAAAGTATAGGGATATTGTTAAAAAGGCCACGCAAAGCAGTGACCATTATCGTATCTTTATGCTGAAGTATAGGGGCAATCAAGATTTTCCATCAAGGCTGAACAATCCCAAAGTTTATTGGCCGCAGTATGTCAAATCTAATGGCGTTTGGCCATTATTGGACATGTGTGAGCCCAGCTTTAAATGACACTAGTTGGCATTGTTGTTTTCTTTGTGTGGTGGGTATATTTACTCCTTTACCCAGCATGTATTTGGGTGTCAAAAGTCGCCATAATGAATGTTCTGTTTGAAATGTGGAGTTGACAATCATATCCTGACTGAAATAACTATATCACTAATTCATATTTGGAAGACAGTTGCCAGGTTCTGCCAGAAATAGCCAACATTGCCCTTCCAGAAGTTTTAAAGCTAGAAATGTCTGCCTACAGGGTATTATTTATGGATGAGAGTTTGGATGTGTCTACAAGACCTGCCAGTAAGGCCCCCTAATTATAAAGGTGATGTTTTCTTTCCTACGGGCTCTATAATAATTCACTGTGGCTTCTTTTCATACCGGCCACCAAATGCATGCCCAATTCAGGGGTCATCATGGTTTATATTATTAGACTAATCAACCTACATTTCAGTTTAATTAGGCAATTGGATGTTTCGAGGGCAACATAGACATTGAACATTGATTTAATTTGTCCTCCTGCTTATGCAACCAACTGCTGCCCTGGAAATGAATGATTTTTTTATGTTTGGTTCTCCAATAAGATTTCAGGGCTGTTGAGCCATAAACAAATGTTACAGAAACTGACTCCACAGTAGACGGTAGCTCTTGGTCCATGCTTGGTTTAGATACATTTTAAATGCCTGTTTTAGCTCATATGTGATGGCTGTTCTTGGATGTGTTTTATCATCCTAATTTTTGTCGGTAAAATGGTCAATCTGTAAACCCACAAAGTTAAATGTATTAGTAGCTGTTTGTTTGAAAAGCAATTACGATACAATCATTACTCACCCAGAAGTATAATTAGCTAATTTGCTTGATTTCAGTAAATGCAGACTAAAGAAAAATACACATTTTTCATAGTTCACAAATAACGAAAAGCAACAACTTTGAGATTTAATCTTTGTAATGAAGAGCATTAAACATGGACAATTTTTTTTGTCTCTCTCTCTCTCCGTGCGGTTTGTCGCTGCCCTTTAATCATCTGGCTGAATTAATGAGTTTGCTGAAACATGTCTGCCTCGGAGTGCAGCTAATAAAATGAATGCTTGTCAGTCACTACGGGATAGCAGCCTCTCCATTTACTCTGCAGTTTTCTCTCATTTCCATTTTACTTCTTGATAATGTCTTAAATGGTAACAGTGGTCTGTGTTTTCTGGTAGGGAAAGGATAATGCTGCACCTTTTAACCATGTTTGTAATAGTTATGATCGTTATGACAAGCCAATCATTATGGAATTCCATCTATTCCATCGGTAACCAAGTGATACAGTTTACGGTGCCAACAAGTATCCACTAGGTGGGATAGATTGGTAGATGAATATACACACACCTCTTTGGGTTTTCACAGCTCTTTATAATTCTCTATTGGTGTGCATCTTTCCCATTAGCTAGGTTGGAGGGGGACAGACCGGAACGACACCATGAGTTCGATGACTAGGTTTAGGCCCTCAACCTGGGTACTGTTAGAGGAGGGGGGAGTTGTTTGGAAATCATAGGAAACTATAGACGAATGGCTGTATCTCATAGGCTGCTGGGAAATTTGGTTTAAAGTAATAGTTCCCTCAAAAAGTGAACTATTCCATTAATGTATTAATTGAAGCACGGGAGGTTAAGGAGCTATGCCTTACCCCCTGTTCTTCAATCAATGGAGCAGGAGCCTGAATGTAAGTATATTTACCTTTCTCGCAATCCACCGATGCAGAGTTTAAAATCTCTGGCCGCTTCCTGGTTCTAATCCACTATAGCACGCAATATCTCGCATGCGCACATTAGTGTATTACAACCAGGAAGTGGTTAAAATATATTGAAAATTGAGAGAATCATTTCCCACTATATAATTTGTGTTCTGAATCAATGCGGTCGGTTTTTTATCCGCATGCAAGCACGACTTTTGGTCAGTATGTTTCAGAGTAGCACTTTAATAATAGTTTATGGAAATGCAAAAAAAAAAAAAAGTGGACATGCGTGCAAACTTAATTTTGGTTGTTGTTTTTTTGAGTTTTCTTGGGTATTTCCTGTGATTTTCCAAAAACCGCACACAAACACAATCGGACCAGAAACACAAACGCATAGAAAATCGCATGTCTGTTAACCCGCAAATGGACTGGAACATGGACAAAATGCACCCTAGGTGATGAACTAACATGCACATGATTGGTCCTGCACATCACTCCATACTCCATTGCTGTTTGTCATATAATGGTATAGTCACAAAGCGGCTGTGTACAAACGCGCCCATCTCTGGCCCATCTCTCTGTGTGCAGCTTCTAGGTATAATATTAATCAGTAGTGTATATTAAGAGAAATGGGTCTTGGACCTAGAGAAAGCAAAGTCATTACTATGCTGTCAATTGATTTAAAAATGCTAATGGTCTCACTAAGTACTGCTTTTGTCAGTGCTGGTAATATAGTTCCTTGTTATCACAGACTGCGCCAGCTCCATAGATCTTGTGTATTAGTAATATTTGCAATAGCACTTTGTAATTAGAGTCCAAATAGAAAGTCGTATCTCTGGTAAACATTTTAATGGAAAAAGTGGCTGCGTTTAGGTATCATGTGCTGCAAGGAATGATTAAATGGTTTGCCGGGCTGCTTCCTAAGGATGCACAAGCATCTATCTATATTTTATAAGGTGTTTGGACACCATGTAGCATATTGGAATTTTTTTAATTTAGTTGTGTGTGCTCCCGCCATGTTTAAACAGCATTTTAGAAAATATAGTTATGGTAGCTTGTTATTTCTTTTTTTAGGTAAGCTAAACAATGCAAACCTTGGAAAACATTCCAAGATCTAAGACCTGAGTTTTTTGTTTCCCAGGTTTTTTATAGCTACAACTCCAAGATCCATTAGTGGGAAAGGTCACTTAGTGATATAAAACTGCATCTTTTAGAACAGGTTACTGCTGCAATCTCGGTCTGCCCTCGGTTGAGTGCTTACTCAACCAGGGCCCTTTACCCTTGGGGGTACCCATACATATAACATCACAACCTTTAGGGCGGGAACCTTAGAAAGGGGGAATATAACACACCTGGTCCCTCACTGCTCTTTGCCACCATCTTATGTCTTTGTGAGCTCTAAGTGAGCTTGCGCAGCCATAATGCAGACGAGCAGTGCAGCCGTCATGGGTGTCAATGCCTTGACTGACAGCTGCAACATGAATGTGCAGCATATAACCTTTATACCAATTTTTGTTAAGAGGCGGGACAATAGTGAAATGTCCATCTGTTAA
This sequence comes from Hymenochirus boettgeri, assembly GCA_019447015.1. Classification (NCBI taxonomy): domain Eukaryota; kingdom Metazoa; phylum Chordata; class Amphibia; order Anura; family Pipidae; genus Hymenochirus; species Hymenochirus boettgeri. Next base: position 296,960,025 of record CM033476.1, on the reverse strand, counting down.
TGTAACACAAGGTAACCTATCAGCATCTTTTACCACATGTACACAGATTTTGCTTTTTTTTTTAAGAATAATGCCAAGCTCTTAGGACTAAGATCTGTTGAAGATGTTATTGGCAAAGCTTGACAGTTCTGCTCTGTATGGTGCCAGATGGAGAGTTTTTGGCAGATCGCACTATACTGTTTAGGCATGACTGACCTTCCTATGCTACATATCAGATCCTTGATCTTTCCAAAATGGTTTATTCTTATTAGGGATTAACCGAAGTTTCTACTAACTTGTACATTCTTATTTTTTTACTTTTCCTTGGATTTCAGTTTCAAGTACTGAAAAGCAACAACAACCAAAAAAACAGGTTTCAATAAATATTTTACGGTTGCAGGGAGAATGAATACAGCGTTTTGTATACGTTGTTTTACAGTAGTGAATGAGATTGCATTCTGAAATGACCAGTTTCCTCTATTGCAATGTCTACGCTTCATATGAGAAGAACTCTCACTTTATCCTCCTAGTCTGTTCCAGTCTGGGCAAACGTCCTGTTCATGAAGATAAATAGGCGAATTTAGAATAGGAAAATAAGTCAGAAAGGGAATCTGGCTCAGACAACTGTTATGATTTATTGACAAGAATTTATCTTATTTCTTGAGCTTCTTGTTCAGAATTAGTCTCAAGCCACAGACCATTTTCTTTGCTCTTCTCTCTGTTTATCCAACTCCTGTATAATGTTTTCTAGTTAATTAAGGATTCTATCCGCCTTTTTTGTTCTAGTCTCGTGCCAGCAAAACTGTAGATTGCCTTAGTTGAATTATGCAGTTTATTTCTATGATAATGAAAGCAGCGTGCATTTATAAATCATATATATAACAAATGATAATTAAATAGGATATTTAAGGAGTGTGCTGCTCGTATCTCTAAAGCTGCAGAGCTACTAAACAGCAAATTGGTTTTTACACCTCGGTTATCCCAAACTGTAGGAAATTTGGGAGAGGCACAAATATTCAAAATCATTTCAGTTATGAAGATTATGATGGGATAATTCTCTTGGGATGCCCAGTATATTGTATACCGTATGTTGAGTATAGATATGTATTTCAGTCTAAACAAAGATATTTATTGCAATGGTTTGCAGGAAGTAAGGATTGCAAATAAAGACAATGACGCAAAAATAATATAGACGTGTAAACTTCTAAATATTGATAGAGCAGCCTGTATGAAAACGTGCACTTTTCCCTTTTTATTTGATAACTGTACACAACCACCCAGTGGGATGTTTTATTCGGGTAAAATATCAGCAACAATTTTTTACTGCAACCAAACATTTGTCCGAGATTGAAAAATGAACAGGACATTTTGGCCAATCTCAAATTCAATAAGCTGCTCGACTGATCACATTTTACGGTATGTTCTTTCTGCGCTCGTACACTTATGGTAAAGATACTCTCTGTCTAGAGACGAGACATAGGGAAACAGGAGGTGCACCTATTGTAAAGATACTATCTGTCCAGGGACGAGACATAGGAAACCGGATGTACACCTATTGTAAAGATACTATCTGTCCAGGGACGAGACATAGGGAAACAGGAGGTGCACCTATTGTAAAGATACTATCTGTCCAGGGACGAGACATAGTAAACCGGATGTACACCTATTGTAAAGATACTGTCTGTCCAGGGACGAGACATAGGAAAGCGGATGTACACCTATTGTAAAGATACTATCTGTCCAGGGACGAGACATAGTAAACCGGATGTACACCTATTGTAAAGATACTATCTGTCCAGGAACGAGACATAGTAAACCGGATGTACACCTATTGTAAAGATACTATCTGTCCAGGGACGAGACATAGTAAACCGGATGTACACCTATTGTAAAGATACTATCTGTCCAGGGATGAGACATAGTAAACCGGATGTACACCTATTGTAAAGATACTATCTGTCCAGGGACGAGACATAGGGAAACAGGAGGTGCACCTATTGTAAAGATACTATCTGTCCAGGAACGAGACATAGTAAACCGGATGTACACCTATTGTAAAGATACTATCTGTCCAGGGACGAGACATAGTAAACCGGATGTACACCTTTTGTAAAGATACTATCTGTCCAGGGACGAGACATAGTAAAACAGGAGGTGCACCTATTGTAAAATACTATCTGTCCAGGGACGAGACATAGGTAACAGGAGGTGCACCTATTGTAAAGATACTATCTGTCCAGGGACGAGACATAGGTAACAGGAGGTGCACCTATTGTAAAGATACTATCTGTCCAGGGATGAGACATTGGGAAACGGGTTGCACCTATTGTAAAGATACTATCTGTCCAGGGACGAGACATAGGTAACAGGAGGTGCACCTATTGTAAAGATACTATCTGTCCAGGGATGAGACATTGGGAAACGGGGTTTCCCTATTGTAAAGATACTATCTGTCCAGGGATGAGACATTGGGAAACGGGGTTTCCCTATTGTAAAGATACTATCTGTCCAGGGACGAGACATAGGAAACGGGGTAGGCATGCTCACTACTGCATCCCTTACTGTTAAACTTCGCTAGTTAGATGTTTCGAAAAAGTTGCGGTGGTTCTTTAACTTTTTTATCTCTAAAATAATGGACAATATTACAGAATACCAGCTTGAATAAATATAGCCATCAATTCTGCTTTTCTTTTGCTAGATTTTAAAGTGAGCTATAAGCTGCAAAAAAAGGCTCACATATCATTTTAGCATGGGTTTAAAAAAGGGATTTAGCATTGCGACTCTTGGTGCATCACCCTGTTAGTTTTAATGATCATGTGCTATGCTGTGTTTGAGTAAAGTCATGTTCACTAGCCTGTTTGTAACTGTGGTTTAGTCACAATAACAATGGAATCTTTACAGTGTTACAAAGAGCGTTGGGTCACTTTAATTTGCTGGCGCAGTTTTACTGTTTCTCGGCATGGAAGCTACCAGTGTCTTGGAGGAACATTACTCCTTTCCCCCTGCCCTCCTTCCTGTGTGAAATCTGTAAGGACTCGAGCCACGTCCATAACTTTCTCTATTGTTTTACAGAATACTTATAGGCTTATTCAAAAAGATTCTTGGCTTTAATAGCTGCAAGGGGTTTACTGAATTACATGGGTAGGGCTGAATACATGCATACTTTACCCGTTATTGAATGCATGTTTTAATGGTTTATACAAAAATGTGCTTTATTAGCACTGTAATGTCATATTTGGTGTCATTGTTTCAGTCATAAGATAAAATTGATCTTGGTTGCCTGCAAACTCCAATAAATGCATCCATAAGCCCATTGGTATCTGCTACCACGACGATACCTTGTTGGTGTTGGTATAGATGGGATCAAACTCAGAATTTGGAAAATGACTTTAAAACATACCCACCCTTAAAAGAAAAAAAGGTCCATTACCTGCCCCAAACCCCTACTGATATATTTAGCATATTATTAGATTCACTACTAACCAGATATTTATGGATATTTATTGCCTCCATTCTTACAGAGTAAGCTGACATCACAGCCAATGTTTGACAACAGTTTCACCTGCTGCCTCCTCTGCACATGCTCAAGCTTATATTAAGCTCCTTGAGCCAAGGGTGGAGGCAGATTTCCTTACTTGACAAAACATGTGATTAAATATCTGGTTACAAATGGATTTAATTAACTGGTAAAAATATCAGATAACTGACGAGTCACCAGTTTTTTGTTTTAAGGGTGGACATGCCCTTTAAAAAAGACATAGAGTACTTTGTATGGGAAAGTGTTTGTGCCGTGGCTATGCTGTTAGCAAATACAGAAAGGAAATGTTATAGATCTAGAATAGACATAAGCTTTCTCTATGTTGTGAATTGTGTGATAATTTATAGACCGGGAAAGAAGACTAAAGACAGGCTAGAATGTTCTTATCTGCCAATGTATTTTATGTTTTTATTCTGGGAATATGCTCTCAAGCAATGGTTTTATCTTTGTGCCTTTGGTTTATGATTCTAAACAAAAAAAAATGTTTAATATTGGATGGCTGCTTGCCTTATAGCAGTCTACCTTAGAGTAAATAACAAAGAAAGCCTTGAAAATATGAAATGTCAACTGATGATACAGCAGTGAGAAGCCAGGCTCAAGTGATTTGCCTGGATACACTGTGCTCCTCATTAAAGTTTTTCATGAAAGCTTCCTTGTGTGTGTGATGGTGACAGAAGGAAGCTGTTGTAGGTATCATTGCCGTTATTGGTGTATGGTATGAATTGGGAACTTCCCGTGTGACTGGAGACTTGCTGTATTCTGGTTAATATCACAAACGGTGTTTGGCTCAGCAGGTGCTGAATGTCACAGGGTTCTTCCCATTCACTAGAAATTGCTGAACGAGAGACCTGAACACGCATTAGATAATTGTTAGGGAAAGGCTTTAGCTGACAATCTAATGTGTGTTGTCCCCTCTATATATCCACTAACTGTACTGGGGCTAAGGTCTGTATCAACCTTTCAAATAGGTGAAGGTGCATGTGTCCCAAAACCATATATAACGTAATAAAAGTAGAAGAAAGATGCACTGCACTCGACCACTAGTTTTAGAAAAGTATACATGTATAACCCCTTCATTAATATATATCCTAACATGGGACTAACGCCAGTGCCAAATTAAAAGCAGTTAAAAACATATACATTGTGCAAATCATTTACACAGGGCAATACCATACATGAAAAAGTTCCTCAGTGGGAGTGTGCCCCCATATAACGTGTTATATATAGTCAGTCTGTGTACTTATCTATCCTTTGTCATGGCCCCCATAGATAGTCAGCTTGGGGAATATCAGATTAAAGTGAGATGAAGAGACTGTAGAAGTGAGTGCAAAATACTTTACACCTTGGATTGGGCTTTCTCAACAGCATAAACTGGTATGTGTAATGGCGACTTATAGCATCTCTGAGATAACACAAGAGTTTATCAGTCATGATGTGATTCTGTGGCTTAGCTTGAGTGCAGGTCTTGTATATCATACTGTGTAAGCCAATCCCACTTAGAATATAGGGGATGACACATAGACCCAATTGTGACGTAGCGCTACAAGCTGCCATTCGCACAGTAAAGGCCAACATAACCTGGTAGTTGGAAACCTCTCTAACATTGCTTAGTGATCTGTCCTGACCAATATAAATAAAATCAGGGAACCACAACTCTCCTGCTCCAAGGGTTGTCTCAACTTCACTGCCCCCCTCCATATGACAGATCTGGCTGGTCTGTAAGGGAACACTGCCTTTTTTGGAAAATACAAAATAGCTGATATTACTGTAATTTAAATGTTTTTTTTTTTATTCTGTTCCTAGCAAAAGATAAACCTTCTAAATTTACCTGTATTCTTTGTATATGCAGTTGTGGTTAACCACTTTAAACACATGTTTTAGAAACACACAGCACATGAGGTTATGGGTTCAATTCCTCAGAGATTATTATAACACACAATTTCTGTGTTATTTTTCCTAACATATCTGTTGTATTCAATTAGATCAACTGGACTTGAAATGTAGTTCTTGAAGACGTTTCGCTAGTCATCCGACTGGCTTTCTCAATTCAGAATGACTTGTACAAGAATCTGTGGCAATTATGTACCCTGGAAAATCCCAATTAGCATATCACAGCAGGGTTAAGGGTTTGAGTGTGATTAGATAGTGGCTAAGAGGTGTTATAGGAACGCCCAGAGTAAGGTGTTTAAACAGCATTGTATTCCTGGGTCAGGACTCAGCCGTGTATCTGCATCTAAGGATAAAGGACATACCTTTGAAGATTGTAATGTTAACATACTGGCGAAGGAACGTGACTGGTTCAAGAGAGGTGTTAAGGAGGCCATTATGTGAAAATAAAGAAACCAAGCCTAAATAGAGGTGGGGGGGTTCACACACCACTGTCTGCCATATACTATGTGTTTTAACACCTACTCTGGCGTCCTAACACCTCTTAGCCACTATCTAATCACACCCTTAACACCTGGCTGTGATATGCTAATTGGGATTTTCCAGGGTACATATTGCCAAAGATCTGTACCAGTCATTCGAATTGAGAAAGCCAGTCGGTGACTAGCGAAACGTCTTCAAGAACTACATTTCAAGTCCAGTGATCTAATTGAATACAACAGATATACCATGACCTGGATGAATGAGAACTTTCACAAGCATATTTTTCCTAACAAAAAATAAAAAGTTTCTACATGTACCTATTTCTATATGGTAGCTCTTTTGGGATAGTTTTTACAGAAGTGTTAATATTCTGTTTCTTACATCCATGCTATCTAAGAAATACACTGTAAAGATTAATTTTTTTTTGTTATTGGTAATATAGGACTGGGCTATATATATATATATATATATATATATACGATGTATATAATATAGTATTATATTTAATATATATAATATATAACCAACATAGAAAAGATATATATATTGGGGCTGGGGGAACTAGCTTTACTATGTGGGAAAATGTTTTTACACTAGGGGGAGGGAGAGGGGGGGAGGGAGAGGGAGAGGGAGGGGTGGGAGGATGTGAATGGATGCTCTGAGCAAGCTAAAAACCTCTGAGAGGGCAGCTCAGAGGCTGAAACAATTTCCCTGGTGGCCAGTTTTTATAACTTTGGAGGGACTTTACAGGAGAACCATTTGGAGCAGGCATGTAAGGTAAAGATTTTTATACACTACAGAGTGGGGCCAATAGTGGGTTAAATTTTAGTTTTGTGGGTGGACATGCCCTTTAATACAAACAATAAGTTTTCCCTCCCTTATAAAAAAATGCCACTTGTGCAGTAAATGTACTTTCCTTATAATTTGGGTTAATGGTTTGCTTTAAGTGTTTAAAGGATAACAATACTGAGAAATGTGCACGTGAAAAGGTGCTTTGCTATGGAAAGAAGATGATTGCTTTGTGGACTTTCTGAGCTGCCAGCTCTCAGTTGCTGACATGTTCCTTCTATCGGCAGAGTACGGAAGCACGGCAGGTCTAAAAGTGGAAGTCCAAAAAGCAATCCTCAAGTTTCTGAGCAATGATGACTGAGAGATTAGAATACTCAATCCTCCCGAACATAGAACTTTTCATTTAAATATTTTTTTAAAAAAATATTCCTTGGTTCTCTATAGTTCTCCTGTAATGTTTTGAGACAGCTGTCACCCCATGTGTTCCCTAACCCTTTGCGAGTTGTTTGATCAATTTTGTTCCTCCAGAATGTTGAATAAATCATGTGCTTACTGTAAACTGTATGAAAAATCTCATTTTTTTCCTTGCTTGTATCTCTAAGCGCAGAAAATGCCATATTGCATGTTTTTACAGGTTTAGTACAAATCCTTTATACTTAACATCGAAAGGTTACTTTCTTACAACCCCTGTACTGTTTTTGAAACCCCATTCATATAAGGCTAAGGAAACTGTAGCAAAGAATTGGAGATTCATTCTCGTTAAGACAAACCCCCCCAACCATCACAGTGTGTTCGTAATGTTTGGGGATGTGGTTGGGTATTCCGGAGGGCATGGATGGGCTGTCTCGAGGAGGAGCTTTTTGCCACATCTGTAGGCGTCCCCATTTGTCACCCTGGAGAAGTTGGGAGGTATATCGCATTTAAACCACATTCCAAATAAGGATCTGTACCTGACTGGGCCTTTGTGTGAAGTGGCTTGTTGCTTTTGGAACGCAGCCCATTTTGTAATATGTAAAATTCTATTTTGCGGACCAGACCATTTAATACTGCATGGTTGAAACCACTGATCAATTTAGATAATGCAAACTAAGAAGCATTACCATTGGTACTATTATTAAAGGGCAAAATAAAAACCCTTTTGTGGTACATTTAAAATTAATACTGGATCACATTTCTAGGTAAAACTAGAGCTATATTGCTGGAAAGGTTTAGCACTATAACTTCCTGAACACTTCCTGCTTTTACCAGTTTGTAGCCGTGTGACCAGCCTGTCTGCGTTAAAGGGTATGTCCACCCTAAAATAAACTTTTTGATATAAGATTCCCCCTGGGCTCCCAGCCCCAACCGCTATATTGTTTTCTTTAGAAAGCCCCCCAAACTCTACTTACCTCCCCCCTTTCCTCCGCCGCGCTCCCCGCCCTCTGCTTGTGAGAAAATGCAAGCAGAGGGGCAGGACCGGCAGCCGCGTCTGTGTTTGGCTGAGCGGCAGCCAATCACGGACGCGGCTGCCGGCAGCTCACTTCGGCGGAGGAAAGAGGAGAGGTAAGTAAAGTTTGGGTAGCTTTATTAGATAAAAATATAGCGGTTGGGGCTGGGAGCATGAAGGATTTCATGCTAGGGGGAGGGAATTGGGAGAGGGAGGGAGGGGGGAGAAGGGCTGCAGTACGCATGCCAAACTTCTCCCGGAGGCCAGGTAGGAGGCAGAGCCCTATATGGACTCTGCTATCCTCCTGGTGGGCAGTTGGGACTTTGGGGGGGGGGGACTACAGAGAAACCAGATGGAGCTGGGATGTGAGGTAAGGATTAAACTACACTACATGGTGGGGCCAGTAGTTGGGGGGATATAGTTGGGCGACATTCCCGTAACAGTATCTGCCATTTATTTCTTTACAGGCTGCAGCCAGTGATGTGATCCAGGGCTCATTTATGCAGTCTTTTACTTAACCCTAAAGCAGGGTACACACCATCCAATGATGTGACCGACATCAGCCTGTGGTTCGTCGGAATTGGCCAAACAAATAATTGGATGCGTCTTAAAACCATAATGATCGTGCAGCCCTCTGTTGACCACATGGTCGGTCACGGCAATCTGTTGGATGTGGCTACTTTTGCCGTGACTGACAGTCCCTCTTCTGAACGGTCGATCAGAACTAAGGATTGGAAGGTGTGTACCCACCTTTACTTGTTCAGAGGCCCCAGTTGCCCTTTAGGATGTATACATTTTCATTCTCAGGGTGGACATGACCTTTAATTGTTATTTGTTCAAAATCAGGATTTGATTTTATTGGCCAAGTACATTTAAACTTGCAAGGAATGTAAATTGGTGTTTGCTCTGACAATAAAGCAATCAAACCTACTGTAAAAAGAACACAGAACATATCCTGTAGCAAGTATAGACAATATAATAAACAGTGTTAGAGTATTCACGTTTCTTAAAGATTTTAAAAAAGAACATTCGGTTCCAGATTGTACCGGTCTGTGGTATACTGCTTAATGATGCACCATTGTCTTGAGTGACTGTTGCAGTTCATCATCGAGAAGGGATAAAGCCTTCCTCTCTGTCTGTGATTTGCAATTTTAGTTTTGCGGTTCGGTATCTTTCTCCTGAAGGAAGGAGCTGGAAAATGGAGTTGGCAGGGTGGAGGGTCTGTAGCAATCTTGCCCGCTCTCTTTTAACATCTGCTATAGTAAAGATCCTGTAGGATGATCTTTGTTACTGAACGAACAATGCTTGAAATTTCTCTTTCTTCTGTGCATGAATCAAACCAGACAATCATTGAATGTGTGAGGATGGATTCCGTAATAGGAGGATAAAATTGCGGCATTAGTGACTCTGATAGACCTCAGGTGGTTCATCCTTCACTGGTCCTTCTTAATATGTCGAAACCATATTTCCATTTCAAGGTGTTGACTCCCAGTTTAGCGACTGTTAGGACTGGTACACATTATACAATTTATCATCCTGGCTGACCATTCGCTATTAGCGATCAGTCAGTCGGAATGAATCAATGTTGTTCCCAGCTGCGGATGTCAAAAATGCAATTGATCAATTGCCTGTTATTTACCAACATACCAGATTGTCCGATCCGTATGAACGGACGACCAGCATTGACCAACAGCGCAGATTTTACAGATACACGGTCACCCCTAAAAATCTGCTTGTGTGTATCCAGCCTTTAAATCTTAAATAATTAAAAAAAAAAAATAACAGACATTGATGCATGTAATGATTAAAGGTAAGCTAAAAAAGCGGCCTTTCGTGTACACCCTGGCAGATGATGAGCAATTAGCTGGATGGGTGCTTTGTCCGCCGAAACGCTCATGCATGGCCCCCACGATCACACGTGTGTGTAAACCTTTAGGGGCCTTAATTAATCCAATTAGGTGGAATATTCTCCTTTTGGAGAGTTGATGACCCAACCGGTTTTTGCCACTAGATCATAAATTCACCGAAGTAAAAGGACGTTTTTACTTAAAGGGCATGTCCACCCCCAAAACTAAAATTTTACCCCATACTGGCCCTATTCTGTAGTTTTAAAATGAATATCTTACTTCTGCTCCAAATGGTTCTCCTGCTATGCCCCTCCAAAGTCCAGGAAACTGCAGTGTAGGATCTGTCCTGCTTCTGCCTCAACCTCGACAAGGTTTGAGGCATGCGCAGGAGAGCCCTCACCCCCCCCCCTCCCTCTGCCACCCTCTTTGGTCTCCCTCCCCCTAGCGTGAATCCGTTTTTATATAATATAGTTCATGTTCCCCCAGCCCCAACTGCTATAATTATATCATCAGAAAGTCCCCCGATCATTACTTACCTTACCTCTCTCCTTCGCCGTTGTGAGCAGCCGGTACCCACGTCCGCGATTGGCTGCCTCTCAGCCAATCACAGACGCGGCTGCCGGGCCCGCCCCCTGCTTGCAGTTCCGTGCAAGCAGAGGGCCGGGCAGTGCGGCGAAGGAGAGAGGGAAGAAGTATATCGGGGGACTTTCTGATATATAATTATAGTGGTTGGGGCTGGGGGAACATGAACTATATTATATAAAAACTTTTTATAAAGGGTGGACATACCCTTTAATGCAAGTTCCATAAGATTGCTGTTGCTACAGTTCTTCTGCAATGTGACCATAATGTATTAATAGGGAAAGAAACGTATTTAGACTTCTCATTTGGATGTAACCTCTCCAGAAGGTAAACAATGTAAATGTTTGTGTTTAAATAGGTTCCATTGAGTTACATTGTAACTACTTTAAACACAACTTTTGATGAAGGGAAAAAAAATTTCAATACTTTACATGGGAAATGCAACAACATAAAAGATTGTCGCTCCATGTACGCAATGGTTTGTCTTTTTGGTGGGCATGTCCACCCTTTAAACAGAAAAACAGTCAATTGTCGGTTACCTGCTCCCAACCTAAACAGATATATTTTGCACTTTATTACTTGCATTACTAACAAGATATTTAGGCTGAGGCCACACTACAATGCACAAAAAATCGCTATGCGTTTCTGTCCACTTTTGCCATCTGCTTGTGTCCGCTTTTACATGTGTTTGCGTTTCCATAAAAAAACGCATGTCATAGTAATTGTATCCGCTTTTTTTATTCGCTTCCATAGACTTGTGCGATTTTGACGAAAACGGACCAAAAATGGTGATCGCATGCGTTCTAAAATCACAACGGATCTCAGTGTACACAGTGGGGCCTACTTCCCGCCATTTACATTCTAAATAAATTGGCATTGTGGATCGTAAAATTTAAACGGAATGCAAAACGCAGAAAAAAAACATGCTAGTGTGGCCTATCCCTAAAGGTTTATTATTATTGTCCCCATTTTGGCAGAATAAGCTGGCCTGACCCTCCATGTCAGTCAAGGCTGTGACAAATTACATCACAACCAATGATTGCCTGCTGTTTCATCTGCTGCCTCCTCTGCACATGCTTAAGCTTATAAAGAGCTCATTGAGCATAAACTTTTGCCAGAAAAGAATTAAACTTATCATCAATATCTTGTTACAAATGCATGTAATAAATTGGTAAACATAGCAGTTGGGGTTGTGGGGAGATAACTGACAAGTCACCAGTTTTGGGTGGACATGCCCTTTAAGTTGAATCTGTTAAAATTTGCTACATAAAGTACAGATCTGCTTTTGCCACTCATTAAAGCAAATCCAATACTTACGTATGTTTGGGAATATCGGGAAAGTGAAAACCACCACTGTGCCAACGTTGCACTGGTTTTAAGTTCATATTGGGTCGCTGTAACGTCGAGACTGTTATGTCGTATTCTGGGGCTAATGTGGACCCCCCCTCTCCATTCTAGAGACACTATCAGTGAATTGAGAAAAATGTCTTTCTCCATGCAAGTGTATAATAGCTGTTAACAATAACAGAACACCATGGCTGAGTGGAGGCGTCGTATTCCCTGCTATTTGCATGTGCTTTATAATGCTTTAGAGATTGCAGAGGACGTTCTCGTCTGTCTGCTGGTGTACTGGAAGGTAATGTGCTGTTCTATGCAAACAGATGGATACATAGGCAAATAAAAAGGATGTTTTGCTTTAGATTTAACAACTTGTTGTAAAACATTTATTGGATTTACAGAACAGCGCTGTAGGTGTGTGCTGTACTCAATCTGTCGCTTGCCTAAATTTAACATCCTCTCCGCCACAAGGGGTGCTGTTGCTATTAAGGTCTGTGGGACACTTACAGGTTTTTTTCCTAGCACATAAAGAGAGAGAAGCCATTGCACATTACACCATGCTGTACTTTTTATCTTCGTCTGATATTCTGACCAATAGAAAATGGGCCCCAGATATAACTAAATATTTATAGACAGACCTTTATACTGCAGTTAACAATTATTTTGTAAATATCTTGAATGTGGCACTTTTTTCTTGGTGTCTGTGGTTTTGCTATTAAATTTGAAGAAGTAATTTAACTTGTACAATATAGGAAATATACTATGGGCCAGAAGGTCAGTGTAATGTTCAGCTACATATCAAAATGCACCGAGTGTATTACTGGTACTTTGTGAGCTTATTATTATTATTATTATTGTGGATTTATATAGCGCCAACATCTATGTTGGGGCATTGTTCACCAATAGAACATGTCAGAGGACACGAGGACATCACTTAAGACTTGAAGAAAAAAAGTTTAGGCTTCAAGCTCGGAAAGGGTTTTTCACTGTGAGAACGGTAAAGCTATGGAACTGTCTTCCAGTGGACGTTGTTATGGCAGGTTCATTGGTCAGTTCCAAAAAAAAGCTGGATGAGTTTCTGCAAACAAGGAATGTTGCAAGTTACTGGTATTGATTCATAAATTAGAGTTGATCCAGGGAAATTTCCGATTGCCACTTGGAGTCAGGAAGGAATTTTTTTTCCCCTTTATAATTCTGGTGGGGGGGTTTTCGCCTTCCTCTGGATCAACAGTGTGGCAGGAAATGAGGATATTGCTAGATGGGTTGGACTGGATGGACATATGTGCCTAAACTGGTTAGTTGTCAGGATGGAGTCAATTTCAGCATAGTGGGATCGCCAGTTATTTACCAGCTACATTTTTGTTACACTCCCTTGACCTTGTGTCACTAATAGGGTTGTTTCTCTGTTTCCTCACTATGCCCTTTCACAACTGAAGCTGTCAGGTGGTGAGATGTCGTTCAGGGCTACTGCTTGTGATATTTGCCTTGATAATCTCCGGGATGTCATTTCCATAACTTGCTTGGAAATACAGATTTTCCATTTTTTTAAATAGAGAATAATTACTAGGTTTTTAGCATAAACATCTTGGAACAAAAGGAAGGTGGCCTTTGTTTCTACTTGTAAGGAGGGGGGGGAGGAATCTATGAAGGGTCCTCGGTGCACAGTGTGTTTTGGAGAAGGTTAATATGATGTGTCCTTTCATTTCCCCAAGAGTACAATGTAGCACTCGAGGCTGTTGAATAAATACCGCATTGCAAATGATGTCTCCATTTACGGAACGAGAGTCCAACTCCAAAATAAGTCACTTCGTTTACAATAATAGTGACAAGTTAATTAGCAGGAGAGCAGGGTGACCTGGCACGGCAGGAACACAGTTTAACACGGAATGATCATTCAATTTTGTAATCTGTTTTCTTGTATGATTCAAATAAAATATTACAACACTTATTAGTAAGGGATTGCTGTTTAAAGGAATACTTCACTCAAAAATTAAACTATTCCTTTACTGCATTTATGGGAGGTTAAGAAGCTTTGCCTTACCTCACGTTCTTCAATTAATTCAGTTAATTGAAGGAGTCAGTAACGAAAGTAAGGAAATGTACCTTGCGCACCGTTCACCTCCGGCTCCACTGACCGGCCCCGCCCACTTACATTTTCACTTTAACTATAGTGCGCATTAGTATGCATTCGTGCTAGAGTTATACTGAAGCCAGAAGTGGTTGGGAACTGTCAGTGGAGCCGGCGGCGGATTGTACGCAAGGTTAATTTCCTTAACTTTTGTTGATAGCTCCCTCTAAATTATTTGAAGATGGGAGGTAAGGCACAGGTCCTTTACCTCCGTTTTTCAATGAATGCAGTGAAGGATAGGTTCATTTTTTTAAATGAACCTGTCCTTTAAAGTAGTAACAAAACCTCAAATCTAAATGAGTATGAAAGGATTCCATAGTTGCTAATTTACAGTTTGATGAAAGCCTTTGACATCTTGGTTTTGTGTTACTTTTAGTAATGCTGGCCATAGACTAATAAGACATTTGCTAGATATCTCATCTCATCTGCACTATGTCTCTATGAAAGCCACATCATCTGCAGTGTCACAAATGATCTTGTCTATAGCTATTTACAGGCTACGAATCATTATCCGTGCTGTCCTCTGCCTTAGGAAGAGGATTTTTTTTCCTTTTTAGACTAGCTAGCTTAAAAATTATTAGGAATTTTAGGGGTGGTATGATCCAGCACCTTCACCGTGTCCCACCAGTAGGATATTAGTGGGCATTCTTAAGCCAGCGGTTAGGTGGTCAAGCAATGGTGCTGACACAGCTCACAGTGTAGGCTGGAAGCAGAACCCCTTATGGCTCTGTAACTTTGGATAGATTTCAGGTAGAAGCATGATCCTGAAATAATTTTAAAGGAGTGTGCTCTTTTTAATTGGATTATGGATACCACAGTTCTCCTTTACACCATAGAGGTTTTCATCTTTCGAAGTTTCCCGTCTGGCCCATTTATTTTACAGTAGTTCTTCTGACACGAATGTCTGGAGAACGTCACCAGAACATCAAAATGTCATATGGTTACAGAGAGTTTACGTTTTTTTTAAAAAGCATTTACAATACTTCCACCTTCCACCATAGGATGGTGTGGTGGGTCCATAGGATGGTGTGGTGGGTCCATAGGATGGTGTGGTGGGTCCATAGGATGGTGTGGTGGGTCCATAGGATGGTGTGGTGGGTCCATAGGATGGTGTGGTGGGTCCATAGGATGTTGGTGGGTCCATAGGATGGTGTTGGAAGGTCCATAGAATGTTTTGGATGTGGGTCCATAGGATGGTGTGGTGGTCCATAGGATGGTGTGGTGGGTCCATAAGTGGTGTAGTGGGTCCATAGGATGGTGTGGAAGGTCCATAGAATGTTTTGATGGGTCTATAGGATGGTGTGGTGGGTCCATAGGATGGTGTGGTGGGTCCATAGGATGGTGTGGTGGGTCCATAGGATAGTCTGGTGGGTCCATAGGATAGTCTGGTGGGTCCATAGGATGGTGTGGAAGGTCCATAGAATGTTTTGATGGGTCTATAGGATGGTGTGGTGGGTCCATAGGATGGTGTTTTAGATCCATTGAATGGTGTTTTGAATCCATTCTATTTGCTTTCTTCCTAGTCAGGCCACATTATTTTAAGACTGATTTCACCCTATACAAAGAGGCTGCACAATGTATTTCTATCTACCACAACATCAGCTAATGCATCTGTTCACTACTCCAATCTGTTTCCCCAGAGATGCTCCTTGGTGTATTTCATATCATCAGTGGAATAAATTGTTTTCTTATGAAGACTTTTTCCAGCTGTATTCCTCTTAATACGCTGCCCTCCCAGCCTTAAGATTTATTTCTCCTCTCTGGCGTCCTCTCTGTTCTTTAACCTTCGGTGTCTCTCTTTTTCAATATTTATTGTTTTGAAGGGACATTTCACTGACAAGTTTCATGTTTGAAAAAATAAATGTTCTATAGAGATTTCCGGACAGACTAAATGTAGAGAATCCCAGTATTTGCGATGTTCTTTTTTTTCACTAGTCAAACCAAGGAACTCTAAAGCTCAACTCAGAAGCTGCCTTATTTCAGTCTATTTTAAAGGACAACTCCACCCTCATAAGGCCATTTTAGAAAGAATGGCCTCTTTAAAATATGTTGATATATCATAGTTTGTCCTATGAATTCATTACTGTATACCTGCTATGCTTCTAGATGCCTCATGGAGACTGAGCAATTTAGAAACTTGTACTGAGCCTTTACTGAGCCTGGGCATGCTCAGAAGATGCAGCTAGGGGATTAGCATTCAGTCATTGGCTGTGATGTCAACTGTCAACTGACAGATGCAAACTGGAAGAACCAGGAAGCAGAAACAGGACATTGTGCAGGATTTCAGGTTAGACTTATATATTTCAGATTTCAAACTATTACCGTTTATTGTTTTGGGGGGTGATTAACCTGTATGTAAGTTTTCATTTTGGGGCTGAGCTTGCCCTTTAAATAGCCATCCGTACAACCAACAGAAGTGTGCAGCTTGTGGGATGAAGTTTAAAGGGCATCTCTGCCCTTAAAAACAAAAAAGTAGTGAGTCACCTGACACCAACCCCAACTAATGTACTTTATTAGATGTATGACTAACCAAATATTTAAATACAGTTATTGTCCCCATTCTAGCAGAGTAAACTGGCCCCTCTTACCATGCAGTCGGTCAAGGCTGTGACTGCTGACAACATATCATAGGCAACAGTTTCCTATTGCCTCTTCTGCACATGCTCAAGTCCATAAAAATCTCATTGAGCATTGTGAGAAGTCGGATACAATTTCAAGAATGGAAGGGAACTTATAATTTAATATCTGGTTACATTACATGAAATGAACTGGTAAAAATATTATTATTGCAGGAAAACGAATATTTTTATTTAGTAATAATATTTTTGCTGTCATTTCTTTCACTGTGTCTATGTACTTTGTTAGAATTGCATTTTAATCTTTTAAACAGCTTTTTTGGGGTTTTCCACAAGGAACCATTGTTGTTCACTCCCATAATGTGGTGGTTGCATAGATTCTTATGGGGCGATGCTATCTGGCCGAATTAGTGTAAAATCCATGCTACGTTATAGATTATCAGGTTAGTGCAGGTTTTACACTTATTTGGTGATAGCAGCGCAAAACTTAAAGCCTATTGAAAGGAGGCATAAACCATGCATCTTACCTGCCCGGAATCCCACAATGCATTACTTACCTAGTTAGCCAGGGACAAACCTATTGGAGAGCAGAAATGTTCTGCCTAGTGCCATTGTAAAAATTCTCTGCATATATTTTTCTTCTTTTCTTTAATACATTTAATCAGATCTACCCTCATCCTAACTGTCTGAGAGAGAGGCTTAACTGTTAGTAAAAAAGAATATTGCTTCGTTCACAGGTCCATGTGAAAGCTAATGCATGTTGACATAACTTTATTGCATTTGTTGCATTGGCAGAAAGCTGGGGTCCAGATGAAGAAACTACAGTGGAGACAGCTCAGAATATATATTAAATTACCTTTAACTAGGTTAGATGAACAGAATAATGCACTAGACATAGGCATCTCAAGACAGCTCGGAGTCCTTCTGCTGTAAATAGCCAGTTCATTGTGGTTTTTGGTTAGAATAGCTCACTGGCTTCCATGTAAATCATTTAGGCAGTGGCATTTACACAAGTGTCTCCACATTCACACGTAATGTTTATTTCATTGGATAGAATGCTTTTCAACACAAACATTTACACATTCTTCCATCCCCAGGAATAGTCCACCTTAAAATGAAACAACACACAATTAGGGAAATTTGCTAAATCCAGTGAAACCAATTGTGTAGTTTTAAAAGGGCACAAAAATTTAACTCACTGCTGGCCCCACTGTGTAGTCGTTTGCACCAAATGGTTCTCCTGCAGTGCTTGTTTAAAGTCCAGGAAAGTGAAGAGTACTGCCCCTTAACTGTCCTCCTGGAGGACTCAGGCATGCGCAGGGAAGCCCTGTTACTCGCACCCTCCAGATCCCTGCGTGCTGCAGTTAGTGCACCTAAAAATAAACATGTTTCTGTGGTGAAGCCTCCCCCCTCCCAACCCTAACCACGTGGTTTATTTGTAAAAAAGTAGCAGACAACTTACTTACCAGCCTTTGTTCCCACAAATCTTATAATAGCAGGCAGCCATGCCTGTGATTGGCTGCCTCTCAGCCAATCACAGACCCATTTGCCAGTACGGCCCCTAATGTTACTACCTTCGTGGAAGTAACAATAGATAGGGAGGCTGCTGGGAACGAAGGCTACACTACAGAAAAATGTTTAATTTTGAGTAGACATACCCTTTAACCTGGCCATACACTAATTTGACATAAAACCCATTCCACTTGATCCGAGATGAATGTTGAATCGATGTCAGGTGGAGAAGCAGTTTTTCCCGCAACGTTTACCAGCCAGAACATGTTTGGGATCATAATTACAATTGATGATAATTATATATAGTTGCAAAATGATTGGACCAAGCATTTGTCAGAACGTTGGGTGGTAAGTTTGTAGTGTGCGGATTACTTTAGTGTAACTTATTTTGACATCAGCAACGTCATGTTCCCCAGTCACATTACATTGCTTGTGTTAAATCGCTAAGTCCTCACCCCAGGGTACTTTACTTAACAGCTGATATACTTCCCTTGGTTCTCAGGTTCGTTCTTCCCTTGTGCCACTGAGTGTGACAGTCCGTGATATAACCTATAGGAAGACATGCTTCTTTGCCGAGCATGTCTTACCCTTGGCTACATCGTGGAAGAAGGACACAGAGGGAAACGTGTATGTCCTGTGCTATTGATATGCAGAAATCAATTAGATGTTCCCTTTTTACTGGGGCATGTCCACCCTTCAAATACATAGGTAAATCACCCCCCAAACCCTAGAACTGCAAAAGTTTTGGGGTACGGGGGATGGAGCTGGGGATGGGCCAGAGCAGTGAACATTGCATGAACGTTGAGAGGTAAAACAGTCATAGTTATCGATACTAGATTGATTTGAGGGTCAAATGGCCTAATATTTATTAAATGTATGGCTAGAGATATGTCCGTCAACCCATTTACACTCCCAGTTATGGTATCTCCACCAAGGATAGAGGTTATCGGTTTATAGTGGTAGGTTTAGGACACCTTGTGAAATTCCTAATATTGTTAATATTTCTTTAGTGCTGTTCAAATTGTCCCTTCTATTTAATATTTAGTTAACAGCTTTGTTTTTCCCCTGCTATTTAATGTGCAAGCTAGAATGATGTTTTATCTGAAAGACAGCATTGCTATGATAAATGAGTCTTTATTCTTTTATTCACGAAAACTCCTACAGGAAAATTACTTGCATACTGAGTACTCCTCTCTCTAAAGAGGATCTGTCAATGCAGTTTGTGTGGGATGGCATGACTTTGTGTCCAGTTTCTTACTGCATGAACTATATGATATATCATCAGTGTTCACATATACATATCAATTTCACTCAATGGCAATGGACAACATATCCAATCAGCAATACCAGCGATAAAAATCCCTCAAAGCTTACAGAGTCGAGCATCATGGAGGGGAAACCTAGAAGGAAAAGGTTTCAGGGACTGTGGGGAGGTGAGTAAATATAACGTGTATTGGGCATGGGGAAGGTGAGTATGAAATATTCTGGGGTTGGAGGTGCCCTTTAAAAATCAACACTTAAGTGGCAATATTCCCCTTGTAACATGTACTGTCAAAGGGCTACAACAGATACAAGCAGTACTTCTGCTCTCCTGGGTTTGGGGATATTCGACAACTGTAAACACAAGATCTAGTATTAGGACCTATTCCAATATCATCTTCTAATAAAGCTGTCAGAATATGGTCAAGGTTTTCTTTGTTTGGCAACAGATAAGCAGTGACAACTCCTGGGATTCCATTTATCAGGGCAACAATGCACCTGGGTCTCATTCATGATTATATTGGTAAGGTATTGGTATGTGCTCCATATGCGTGCATGGCTTTACTCCTGGTACTCTGGTTTCCACCTGCAGTCATAAAAATCTGTTATGAGGCAAAGTCAGATGTTAATTTATAAAACTTAATTGTAAATCACTGCAAAAAAATAATAATTAAAAAAAAAAAAAAAAAGGTACATGGGCACATGTACATAGAGACAGTAAGTACGGGCTTTAATTATCTAGCTGTCTCCATACTGAAAGTATAGTGCTTTCAAATCCCAACTGTAAATAATTAATATGCTGTATTTAAATGCATTACATTTGAAGAACTCTTTCTCTATTCTTGAGCACAATGTCTGGAAACATGCAGACCCTATGAAGGAAGCATAAATGAAATGTTAAAAGAAATTACTCACTACTTGCATACTGTTTTCTAATTTTTGTGCTTGACTTTAAAGGGCAACTGTAGAGAGAAAATAGACTTTAAAACTATTTCCCAGGGAGTAAGAAATCCTATTTCTATCTCACAGGTTGGCCACATCTTTGAGCTGCTCATACAGCGGCTGGGATGACAGCAATCACCTTTACTTGCAGCAAAGCAATCGGTGAGCTGTCAGCCACTGAGTGTTAATTTGACATCTCACCACTCTTATATGTGAACACCCAGGGAGGTAAGGATAGGATTTCCTACCTCCTTGGATTAGGCACTTTAACATATAACAAGTTTTTTTTCAGCATACTGGTAGTTGCTTAATAAAAATGTTTTCTGTTTAAGATTGACTACAGAAGAACCAATGAATGTTGTAATGCCTCCATTGAGCACTTTGTATACCCCCCACACTTTGTATTTGTATGTTGCCTGTGCCGCATAGATTACAAGCTCTCTGGGGCAGGGATATCCTAATTCCTAATGTGTCATGGCACACGCAACTTATTAATGTATTTTTTTTTTTTTTTTGTATACTTTGTCTTTTATAATGTACATCACTGCGTACCCAAGTGAGGAGTTATAAATAAAATTATACAATACATACAATGAATGCCATTTATAAACCTTAAGAATTTTGAACGTCAAAGTTTTTCCTCCACTATACTGTGAATTCATGGGTTGTTAACTGTGCGGTTCTGTTTACCAGATACAAGCAGACACCAGGGAAGCACTGATCTTGTTGTGGACCCTAGGCCAGGACAGATTAATCATCACATTTCACAGAAAACACTCAGTCCAGTTATTTGTTTGGTTCTAATATATAAACCCTCCACTTGCGCCATGCGATGAAAAAGAAATAAACCACTATGTTGCAGTAATGTACCAACTAGTGCTAATGCCAAATTACTGTAATTGACCTGTATGGCTACTATAAATGGAGAACTATTCCAGTTTGAAAAGCAGTGTGACTGTTTTTTTTTTTTTTGTTTTTTTTTTACAGCATTACTTAATTGTGTGAAACAGCTAACAGCCCAAATGGCATTCTTAGTTATTGTTTGACTTCTATTCAGTTTTATTGTATGGATTCATTGGGAAACCCAGTTTAAACCTGGAATAAATCCTAAATTTTATAACTGGCTACCTGGATTTTGTATTTTCCAAATACTCCTATTTAGAATGGATACATATAAACTGACAGCCACTGAACAGAGTTTCCCCTTTAGACACAACTAAAAAAAATGCTTTGCTAGATTAATTGTATCACATTACATTGCTTCAGACGCTGGACTGTCTGTGTAGATGTTTGGTTTCCTATGGTTTAGGCTGAATCCAGGCTACCACACTGACCTCTTTTGGACTAATTTGTGAATCACCTGACTCCATACAATCCTTTAAACAAGTTTCACCCGAGTAAACTGCATAATATAAGAGAAATGTGTGTGACTTGTTCCGTAGGTTTTTAAAGCCTGTACTGTACATGAACATAGACAAATTGGTTATTATTTATTTTATGTAACTCTTGTTGGCCTATGTGGCTTTTTACAATTGTTGGGTTTTGGTAGTATGGTTGTATGCTGTTCTTTACACTTATCTCCAGCGCTGGTTCTAGCCATTTTGGTGCCCTAAGCAAGTCTCCCCTAGTGCTCCTTCCCAACTGAAACTTCCACCAACCATCTCTTGGATTAAGGTGGGTACACTTTGAGTTGTACCCTCCGCATTAGAATGGTGCCCTTGCTGTTCTTTTAGGTTGCTTATTCCTTGTTACCCTTGTATATGTTAAGTAGAAAGGTCCTACCACCTATGTTGTTTTATCCTTTTGGGGGCCCCATCCATGTGCTATGTAAATAGGTGGGATCATTTACAGATTTTCAGCCAATCAAAATAGTTTCCACCTTCTGGACCTATAATATAAAATACTCTCATCCAAGTAATCATTTGTTTACAATTGAAGCCCTGTGTAATGTTGATCGTTATTTTGCAAAAGACAACAACAAAAAAACCCCAAAAATAAAAAGCAATCTTTTATAAAACACAATTGTCCCTTAGACAGTAATGTTATATATTTTCCATTGTGGATAAAACATCTCTGATGCAGAGATGTTTGGAGAAACAGAAGGAAATCAGGAAATGCAATGAGGGAGAACATTACAAAGTGTTTGGTATAATTGGATGAGCTCCTGGTGAAAGAACCACTGAAATGTCTCATCAGAGAGATGATTCCTGAAACCGAATAAGGAAATATTCTGGGGAAATCAGATTTTTTTTATGTTTAGCCGATGGATGATGTTTGTAGATTTGGGAGCCAAGTAACACGCTGTTAGGGATTATTAATGAATGCCTCCCCGCTGGCATATGGGAGCCCAGTCAATGGCACTGCTTACCCTTCTAACCAGCTGCTCCCAGGGCCTAAACAAGTAAATTGCCATTTTATCCATAGCTGTGTGTAACAGCCTGAACATTAGGATCTCAGGGGAGAAAGCACATATCCAGTATGCCTTCTATTTATACAAATGCAGTTATATTTATGGACAGAGATAGGGTTGAGTTTAGAGGAAAGCAGTGTGCATGCCCTTTAGCATTTTGAGTGGAGAACACCCATTACGGTAATTAATGAATTATATAAATACCATAGACAAACCATGTCCCCAAAAGGTAACCTTCCATATAATGATGGATACTACTGAATATCCTATTGCTCATTTATTTATTTATTTTCTAGCCTGCTTCCTGCCTTGAATAGAGAAATCTCTTGACATATTTTACTAAAAATGTTCCAAGCTACAGGGAAAGCCTTGGGCTTTTTTTTTGGGTCACTGAGAAACCTGCAAGCCCAAGGCAGAGAGAGATCTGGAGGAACTGTGGGATGCAGCATAATGAACCAGCATCTCGCACTGATCAGATTAGGAATTTATGAACTGGCTTCCCTGTGATGCCGGCACTTTGATGGGAGGTCAGAATAATCTTCTGTAATCAAATCAATTCTCACTGCCTTGTCATCTCCAATGAGCTGATGTAGGAGATGTCCATTATCCAACATGCCCCCAGTACCTACGTTCTTATATGTTGCTGGCCAGAAATAACCTTTTATGAGTAGTTTACTTTAAAAAAAACAAAAACAACTTGTTCCTCTGGGTTCCACTGACAGATGGCATTAAAACACGCATTTCATTTACATTTCCAGAATTGGAGGGAATACTGTGGGCCTATGGTTTACAATCTGAAATCCACAGCTTTTCAACTTCAAAATGCAAAAGCCACTGCCGATCCGTCAATGAGCATGCCACATGAGCATAGGCAGAAAAATATTTTCATGTTGCTTTACTTGGTTTTCCATTATGATTCTTACTACTGCACACAGACTGGTATAGAATCCTCTTAAAGGACAACAATATAAAAAAAAATAACATCACCCCCATTACATGTCCACACTTCCAGCAGCTGAAATCGCTTACTCTCATTTACAACCGTGCTGCCCTCCCTTCGATATCACAAAGCAAAGATGAGTGTCTGCCTCCTAGATGTCCCAGGGCCATGGTTATCATAACACTTGTCGTTGGCTGGTGGGAATGTCTGTATCAACTTCTCTCCTCCTCCTCTGCCAGTCAATCAAACTTGAAATGTGCGGTTGGTAGCATACAGCCTACATAATCAAGCTGATCAAGGGTGGGTGGAGGAGTGTTTTCTTGCATGCTAGCTTTGAGTGACAGTTACAGACAGACAGAATTGTTATGCCCCTTTCACAGCATGGCTAATTGAAGGCAGAGAGAAGCTTGAAATCAGGAAATAAATGTATGGGGAGGGCTGCATACCTTTACTCTTTTGAAAGCAAAGATAAAGTTATCCTTTAAGCTGGGTACACACCTGCACAATTGTTACAAAATGACAGAATCTGCATGATTCTGTCATTTTGTAACAATGACGCCAGTCATAGTCCCGAGTGTTCTCCCTATGTAAAGTATAGGAAGAATGCTTGGGACTGCAGATTTCCCCCAACAGCAGTCGACTCCCTATACTACAGGAAACGTTCATTGGCCTCTGGATTGCTCGGAAATGTACTAAACACAGTAACGAGAAAGGGCCAATGCCATCAGATCCAGCGGTATTGTCCCTTTCTCCTTACCATGTACAAGAACTGTGGAAGCACTCCTTAGGCTAAATTACAACTACGTTTTGCGGAACTGTTAGTGATTTGGTCAAACATTTATACAAACAAAGAAAAGGTAATCAATGCACATTCCTAGGCCCCATCATATCATCTGCAAACAGCCCAGAGCCAGTTGCTTGGACTCCACAACAGAATCCACAAATGCTTCCCCATTCTGTCCTCTATATTTTTCTTTCTCTCGCTCTTTGCAATGTAATTAACTATGTATCTATTAAATCACGCTGTGTATAAAAGGAACGCCCCATTTTCCTTCTACCTTAGTGAACTTACCTATGATTAAGTGCCCTAGAGACACGAAACACGTCAGGTGACCCTTAGGTGGAGTTTTGTGTCCAAGGATGTTATAATAAAGGATGTTTTATATTACCTTTGTGTCCGGTTTGGCTTTTCGGTGTGCATACCACTTCTGGTTTGTGGATTCTTGCACAACTAAGACCCATTACCCTTTGGGATCATGTGCAGGATTAACAAAAAGTAGTCGTCCCATCTAAAGTAAATGTGGCTATCCACAATGCAATGAATACCTTCACTTTGGTGTGTGTCTAAACTCCTTTATCTTTCCTCTAGCCCTTACCTCCTTTATCTCTCCTCTAACCCTTACCTCCTTTATCTCTCCTCTAGCCCTTTACTCCTTTATTCTCTCTCTAGCCTTACCTCCTTTATCTCTCTCTAGCCTACCTCCTTTATCTCTCCTCTAGCCCTACCTCCTTTATCTCTCCTCTAGCCCTTACCTCCTTTATCTCTCCTCTAGCCCTTACCTCCTTTATCTCTCCTCTAGCCCCTTACATCCTTTATCTCTCCTCTAGCCCTTACCTCCTTTATCTCTCCTCTAGCCCTTACCTCCTTTATCTCTCCTCTAGCCCTTACCTCCTTTATCTCTCCTCTAGCCCTTACCTCCTTTATCTCTCCTCTAGCCTTACCTCCTTATCTCTCCTCAGCCCTTACCCTTCTTTATCTCTCCTCTAGCCCTTACCTCCTTTATCTCTCCTCTAGCCCTTACCTCCTTTATCTCTCCTCTAGCCCTTGCCACTCCTTTATCTCTCCTCTAGCCCTTACCTCCTTTATCTCTCCTGTAGCCCCTCCTTTATATCTCCTGTAGCCCTTCCTTTATATCTCCTGTAGCCCTTACCTCCTTTATATCTCCTGTAGCCCTTACCTCCTTTATCTATCCTGTAGCCCCTCCTGTATCTCTCCTCTAGCCTCTCCTTTATCTTTCCTTTGCACACATACAATCTGCCTTCATATTTTTACAATGTTTTTCTATTGCTTTCCTTTTTTGTGTCTCTCTTCACTTTACATGTATCAGATCCTTCCCCAGACCCCCTATATGTATATATCTGTATATAAAACAGAGAACCTGTATGGTACGAGTATGTAGCTCTTGCATGCACAAGGCTGTTTATTAAATGTCACCTCCTCTTAAATGACATTTACTCGAGCAACAATAATTTTTGCCATTTTCGTATACAGCAGTGATGCAATTTCTGCCCTGTCATCATAGACCCAGTCTCTATTGAGTTCAATGTGTTTATTTCTCCCTTCATTAGGGAAAACCTGACCTGTAAGAGATAGTAAGCCTCCCCCCGTGTGAATAGCAGTTCTTATCCCCCTGGGTCATTGCCTGTGTACTTTTTAATTATCGTTTCCAATTTTGTGCACAGGGCTGTGAAAGATAGAGATGTTGCGGTTTGATAATTACATAAAGGCCTAGATAAAACAATACAGTGAGCAGCCTGTACACACAATGTGTACAAACGAACGTTTCGGACGCTAATCGGCCCGTGTGTAGGCACTTAATCGGCCGATCTGACCTGGCGGATCTCCGAACGAATAACCGTTTCGGACGATAAAGTGCCCATACACGGGCCAATTAACAGCCGAAACGTTCGTTCGTACACATGGTGCGTCTCGGGTTGGGACCCGCAAACGCACGTGTGTATGAACCTTCAGAAGCATTTTCGATGGGTGGACCAATCTTTTTCCATGCCAGACAGTCTCACTTTGTTTTCATATGACTAAATTTGTGGATCTTTTTTTTGTGTGTGTGCCCTGTCCCCATGTCCAGCATGGATTGTGGATGATTAAAGTCTGATGAGTCATAAGCAGCCAATAGACACAGTATGAATAGGAAATGTATCACCTGACGTATGTGCATTTCCACTGGCCACCTTCTGTTATTCTCGTATATTATTTAGCTCTTGCTTTAAAATATATGTTTAGCTAAGTACATACCTTTATCGGCAAAGTTTGTACCATGTAAACGATTGTTTCTGATTCCGACGAACATTCACCGGCGTCATCGTAGATGATAGTTACTTTCCAAAAAAATTCCCTCGCCCGCGGTCGGCCCCTTTTAATAAAGTAAAGGGAGTCGCCCACTGTCATATGGAATGTCGCAGTCACACACATTCTCCCTTTACTTTATATAGGGAGAACATTCGGGACTGTGTGTACCCTCATCCTTGAAAGAGGAATTTTTCAGATTCTGTTATCTTTCAAAGCTTGTTACTGTGTGTACCCAGTGTTTGGACTAATTAACAAAGACTGATATATTGCACTGATTAATCCCCAGGGAAGACATTAAAATCAGATTGTCGAGCCAATAGTGATCTAGCACATTCGATTCGCTC
Organism: Hymenochirus boettgeri; assembly: GCA_019447015.1. NCBI lineage: Eukaryota > Metazoa > Chordata > Amphibia > Anura > Pipidae > Hymenochirus > Hymenochirus boettgeri. Next base: position 296,932,956 of record CM033476.1, on the reverse strand, counting down.
CTGACTTTTTCTTCTTTTAAGATAAATCGTGTGGGCTTAGTGGACACAGGGTTGGTTAACCTGAAAAATACACGCATGCTCCTTTCATTTTCCCCTATAGGCTACCATTCGGTATTCTTGTTACCGTTCGAAATTAAAGGGACTAAATGACCCATGTGTAGCCAGGTCACCTTCTACATAATCCCAAATGTCACCATTTTCAATCTGTAAAATGACTCAAAGCTTGGTTTTCAGTTATTGAAGCCAGCGTAATCCTGCTCTCCAGTGCTTCTGACCAGTGCTAAAAGTTCATAGGACCTTCATGTTTGTAGAACGTTATCCTGCTACTGAGCTTGTAAAGAGTCAAAGACTTCCACAGGCAGATGGAGTTTTTCTTGGTGTACAATCAAGTACTTTGCTAAGGCTTCGTTCACACTAGCCGTTGTTTAAACCCAGCAGAACATCGCGTTTGTGATGTAGTGCGATGTTCTGCTGTTTTTAATGACACCATTGTGTGTTTTCACAGCACACTTCATCACAGCGGTACAGTGTGAACAGTGCAGTTTACTATTGCACAAACATTTTGGTGTGATTTTCCCAGCATGAAAGCACCAAACGCTGTCTAGTGTGAACAAAGCCTTAGGGTGGCCATACACATGCGACTGATGTCTAATAAAATCTGTCAGTTATATGCTAGGACACGCACATATACTTACCCAGTAACCGTGCATGTTATGATGTCATCAAGTAAAAGGAACCGAGATGACCAACTGAAAATTTTCATCCAGGTTGACAGTCCATAATGCCAGTGACGGTAGTCCACATCACAGGGTACTTTGTGCACTGTACTCCTTGCCAATATCAGAAAAAAAATCCCCTGCAATCTGACAGGGTTTGCCTAATACCAGCTAGATGTATGGGAGCCTATAGAACGTAAAGTCAACCCAAGTTCAACCTTCCATAGAACCCCAAATGCTGAAAATCTAAAGATTTTTGGGTTGTTACTGGAACTTTAAAAGATTTCCAAGTGTCCCTGCTATTAAAAAACTGTTATTACCCCAGACAGAAAGAGATCCCATGTTATTTAATAACTGGCGATCCCTCGGCTAATTTCAGATACCTTGCAACTAAATTTGATCCTTTAAATCAGAACAAAATGAAATATAGTGCTGTGTACGTGCTAGCATGTCAGTCTAGAGCGGTGATCCTCAAACTGCGGCTCTCCAGATGTTTGAAAACTACAACTCCCAACATTCCTCAGCTACAGAGGGAAGCATAGGAATGCTGGGAGTTGTAGTTTTCAAACATCTGGAGAGCCGCAGTTTGCCTATCAGTGGATCGACCATAGGAGAGAATAAGGAGCATTATTCCCATGTGCTTGGTCCCTCTGCTCTTTTTTTCTTATAAGTCCCCTGTGTTTCCCCCCAGATGTCTCTCATCTTGCATTAATTGCCTGAATGTGATTCATTTGCAACCGCAGTGACCTTGTGGCAAAACCTGTCAGTCGCAATCTGTCCTGCCTGCTCCAAAGAGTTCCTCTTCTGTTAAACATTCATATCGTGTTCCTACCTGGCTAGCAGGCAGCCTCTGTGCCTCTCGAATCCCTCTCCTTGCGAAGACATGGCATATTCTGCACTGCAGTATTGCAAAAGTTCATTGCGCTGTTCAAAAATTGGTTTAGTTGCCTTTGCATGTTTTGCTTGTTTTTTGTTATTGTTTAAAGTGTAACATTGTTTGATCAGCTTTTCTTTTAACACTGTTCAGGTCTTATTATGGTTCTGTAAGATTTGCTGTGCTCTTGATGTATGGTGAAAGGCCAGACCCAGTCGGAACTTACCTTTATTCCTGCTGCTATGTGATTTTTCAACTCCGAACCATGTTTTTCATTTCAGGCTTCTTAAAGGGGTATGACTGGATTCCCCACAATGAATTAGAAAAACACCCACCATTTATTTTACTGGATTTTTTTATATGTGCAACAAAGAACCATCAAATGATCATCACTCAAGGTCAGCGAGGGAGAGAATGTTTGTCATTTCCAGTCTACATACTGTACTGAGATAGGGTTGGTAGAAAGGCCATTTTAAAGCTTCTGAAAAAGCTTGGACAGTTTAACATTTTCCAAACTTGGGTAGCGATGTCAGTACCAATAAACATGCAGTTCGTACTCCTGTTTCTTTGTTTTAATCAAACCCTTAGCTGACATACCTGAATATTGCTGTGAAATGCTTGGCATGTGTTAGAATGCCTAATACCCTGTAGCAACAATATTAATTGGCAAACTATTTAGTACAAGTTTCCTATTTCCTTTGCCATTAATTAGCTCCCATCATGTAGAAGCCTGGACCTAGAATGAAAGAGAATGTTGTGCACACAGTAATCTGTTGCTTTGCTTGCAGTTTAGTTAAAGAAAGAATAATGAAGCTAGTCCTGTATGGAATTTAGAATTCAGAACCTACATGTAAGGGCAACAGTCATCACTGTAATCGACATGTACAAGATTATTGGGCTTTTCCTGATGGCACCTTAACCTAAAAAATATTTGGGCAGGAATGGATAAAAATTCTCTTTTGCGGACTTTGAGTAAATACAGTACCTTGCCTTGGCTACCCAATCAGTTGTAGAGCAATTTTGTCGGTCGCTGCAGATGATAGTATTGCAGGAGTTAGGGAAAGTACCCAGAGTTGAGGTGAGGTTATTTAATAAAATATTCGAGGGCTAGAGAACGATACGTTCTAGGGTTAGCAAAACGATCCATACATTTGAGGATTATCTAAAAAAGGAACTATACATTTGAAGGTTAGCGAATGATACATTCTAGGGTTAGCAAACGGCCTGTAGTAAATTCGATAATTATCGAATTTACAATAATTATCGAAAAATACAGCCGCAAGTTTGGAAAAACGAACTAGTTCGAACCTGAACTTTGTCCAAACTCCTAAAGTTCAGCTCGAAATCGGGAAAAGGTCATACTAAATAAAGAGAGAAGCAGGTAATGGTCTTGTCCCCCCAGGGATTATAACGGTACTTTTCTCACTGGGTTAGGACTGATTCTTGGATACTGCCTTGGAGGGGTGCATCAGTTTAAACATGTTTATACAAACAATGTAACTAAAAAGGATCTCTCCATCCATCTATCCTAACTTATTGATTGTTACTTTAGTTGCTACATACAAACCAGGCAATAAGCTGGGTACACACAGGAAAGATGTTTGAGAGAGAAAGATCGGGACTGTGTGTTTCCGCATTTCCCGAATGAGTGCTCAGCCGGCCTGAAGGTTCGTCGGCCATGCGCTCATTTGCTACTGTGTGTACCTAGCTTAACCATTGTTTAACCCTGTCTAGTTCAAATTAAATTGGTGCAGCTGATATTTGGTGCCACCAATCAAGTTGCCAATTTAAAACCACATGATCATGTAATAATTTCAGCTGTGCCTGATGCATTTTGCTCACAAGCTGAATGTCAATTGTATGTCCATATAGTACAGTGGTTGAGCACAATGTGCTTCACTTGGAAACAAGAGGAATAAAGTATTTGTCTAAATGTGCTCTCTTTCTATTCTTGGTTTGAGAGATCTATTGGTTTAAACCCAACTTTCCATAATAAACGGCCTTTCTTCTTTAAAATAAAGCCCCAGACTGATCAACTTAAGATATTAAGCTTATGAACGAAACACTAAGGTTTTTTTTATAGCTGTGATTGGAAAACCTTGATGAGTTGATCTTGGCAGACATCAGGGGTTTGGTGAAGTGCAGGGGGGAGCATATGTCAGGGAAAGAAGTACTAAAACAAAAGGTTAGTGGATGAATCTGTAATGTGCTAGGCTTTTACATGTTCTGCTGCTTTACAGAAAAGCTCCTGTACATAGCTTCCCATCAGGGGTTGAATTGAATAGTACAATAATGGTGTAAAAATAAAAAAACTACCGTAAATCATATACCTGACAGGAATAAAATACGAGCTGAGCTTTCACCCAGCATGCTGGAAATGGTCAGGCTGAGCCTGGAATACTGTTCCCTATCAAATACTGAATGTCTGAGTAGCGGCTCATAAAACCTTTTTTCTTTAGATTCTGATTCAACCGTCAGTTCTGTTTTCCATTTGCCTTTTATACTCTCCCCTTTGCCTTTAATGCTGTAAGTGCAGCGTGGCAATTAATTAGAGCGTGGGGACAAAGGAAGGCATAGCATGCAGGGCAAGCTTACTTCAAAAATTGTTTGTATAAATGCTGTGCAACATGAAGCCATCCATTGATCTGCAGGTATTAAAGGTGATGCCACTTCTGATTTTCCAGCCCCTATTTCTTTTGTTTTCACAGTCCATCAGTTTTGTGAGCAGGATTGCATGTCCAGGTCCCTCGGAATATTATGAAGATGACATTAAAATGAAAACATAGAGATGGATCATTATAAAGAAGTGGTAATAATATGACCGTGACTGGCTTTGGTGCACGTTGCTGACTCACAGTTGACACATGTCCTTTTAACACACTCCTGGCGTGCTTACAGTCAAAACAAATGGAACTATTCCCGCATAAGCGTCCAATTGGTCTGGCACACCCCTGCATCAAAGCAATTAATGCACCATAGAAAATGCTTTGAGCGTATCAACAAAGCAGTGATTTAGTATACACATACACACGAACAATATAGGTATAGTTCAGGCAGCTTCATAAAATGTGTGCACTAGAAAATCGCAATAGATCGCAACAAACACAGTGGGGCCTGCTTCCTGCAAATTACATTATAATTAAAATGTCATTGTGGATCTCAAAGCATGAACATAGCACAAAACGAGACAAAATCGCAGCAATGGAGTTATATATGTTATAAATGGGTGAGACTATCCACGTATTCTCTCTCCCGGTATTCACAGTACAATCACTGGGGCTGTTCTATGGACTGTAATTGAACATGTAGTAACAATATGGAGAGTGAAGGACTGTAATGTTATAATTTTATGTCTAACTTTTGCTATTATAGCTAACCAGCTAGATATTTCATTCTAAATATCTGGTGCAACTATCCCATTTTGGTTATTTGTTTGTGGTATTGTCATTTTGTTTGCTTTTATTTCATGTGCACCTTAAACCCCCTAAAAACTGGTAACTAGTTAGTTATCTGCCCAGAACCACAACTGTTATTTTTACCGGTTTATTACATGCATTTGTAACCAGATATTCCCTCTGCTCAATGAGCTTTTTATAAGCTTGAGCATGTGCAAAGGTGGCAGCAGGTGAAAGAGCAGTCAGTCATAGGATGTGATGTCAGAAGTCACAGCCATGGTTGACTGCATGAATGGGGACAATAATAATCCTTAAATTAGTTTAGTTTATTTAGTTAGTAATTCAGGTAATAAAGTGCAAATATCAGTTATGGTTGGGGGCAGATAACTGACAATTAACCAGTTTTTTGTTGTAAAGGTGGAGGATATTCCCTTTGACATAAGTAAGTGACTGACTATTCACCCCATAAATGATTGATGGAGTCCCAGGGCATTGTTTATTGTTCCCTAGGTCTACTTTACTAAATGACTAAAAGTAACATAATCATTGTCAGTATTCTCTTCACAGCAGGAGGCTATTTGTTCTCCTTGCCCAATTTCTTCTCCATAGAAGACACAGGCTGTATCTCTATAGCGATCATTCCTTGCCAGAAATGTCTGCAAACAATCGTTTCAGATGACATTAATCTAGCGTCTGTACAAAGCTTAAGAGCCAGTTAGACAGCGTGACCTTTTATTTAACAAGGGAATATTATGTTAAATAGCCCTTGGTAGAAAATGCTTTGAAACGTTGGGAACCTAGAGTAGCTTTTGCTTCCTGGTTTCTTGTCCAATGTTACCATTTAAACCCATATGGTAACCAGGTTTAATGATACATATTGCCTGTAACAGTAATGTTTGTAAGTGTTACAAATATTGCACAATTATTTATTGTGATTGGTAATGCAGGCTGCACATTAGTGGAAATATATAATTAAAACTATACATACATCACTGGACAATAGAATAAAGGGGAACTGTGGTCCAAAAATGACTTTGGGTAAATTGATAGGAATTGCACTCCTGAGAATTTTTGCAATGTATTTTCATTGTTTATTTTGCATTGTTTTGAAGATATTTACATTTTTGTGTGTGATATGGCAGCAGCATCACCAGGTCCCCTGCACTTTCCCTGCTCTGAAACCATGTCAGTGGATGACAGTCAATCTGCCCTGCCTCCTCCTCCCGTTGCACCCCCCTCCTCTTGCAAGCCCCCTTGGTCCCTTCCTACTCATGGACCTCCCACTCATGGACCTCATGGCCCCTCCATTTGCAGGCCCCCTTTGGCCCCACGTGGCCCCGCCCACTTGCGTGAGCAGTGGGACACTCAGACCCCCCTACAGAAAACTGTGAAAACAGCCTTTTCAGGCAGAGTAAGAACAGTGAGAACAGAGTGAGAACTCTGCCTGAAAAGGCTGTTTTCACATAGTGAGAGAGTAGAGCTAAAGAGTCCCTTACCTTCACTGTGGGGATCTTCACTTCACACAGCAGGGAGGGGAAGGCAATTCCTGTCCTGTCACTGAAGTCTGAGGCTGTGCTCTCCGGCGGCAAGGTGGAGGAGCAGGAGGAGGAATGGCACATGTCAGCCTCCCACCCATTAACTTTCTGGTCAGTTATTTCTTTATATCTTGGGCTGTGGAGCACGTAGAGAGGTGCTTGTTTGGAGACCACATTTCCCCTTTAAACGTACAATCAACTTATATTGGTTCAGTATATGGTCAGCAAATGTAATGTAACATTTTTATAAGGAAAATTAAAAGGATAAAAAATACTTTTGGTTTGTTTTTATTTCTACAAAGATTTTATTCCGTTACCTTCAAATGATATCTGTGCCTGTTCGTTAGCTTTGTTTACTGCCTGTAGCTCTCTCTAGTTATATATCTAAAGGTTCGTACACACGCTAAATTTTTGAGCAAGCAACGACCCCCTATCGAATGCATACACATGGACTATTCTCGACCGGAACGGCCATTCGTCACTTATAGCGCTCAGCTGTCGGGGGTCATTGCTCGCTCGAAAATGGAGCGTGTGTACGATACTTAAGCCTTCTTTAGAGGTGTAAACACATGGCCATGGAGGAGCCGTCGCCTGATTTACCTTTTATCAGGACCACCATTAAGGGTACGGCCACACTGCAACGCAAACGCATGCAATTTCATGTGCTATTTTGTTGCGTTTGCGCCTCCGTTTTTCCATTAAGTATTGGAAACCGCACGCGATTGGGATTTAAAACGTGGAACGCAAATCACAAGCGCAATGGAATCGCACCCAAAAACACACGTTTTCGGTGCAGAAAAATCGCAGCAGTGTGGCCTAGCCCACAGCCTGTATTTGGGGAAACCTTGCCAGGGTAATAACTTGTTGAACAGACACTGGGCCCGAATGCAATGTAATGCACCCAAGATGTTCATGAAAGATGCTAAATCATATTGTAGAAAAAGACCTTATTTGAACAGTGAACGTTATAAAATGTAACGTAATACGTGTTACGTGTTCAATGGGTTTTTTTTATCTAGTGAATTTTAGGCATTTTCTCTTGGTGCCAACAAGTGAGAAAGGCACCAGATCTCAGTGGTAAATTAACAGATAACAAGGTGCTGTAAATAGTTGATAGTTTTTGGCAGCCATTACACCAAGTAAATATAAACCACTTCTGAACCATATCTCTAAGAATGTTCTCTGTGGCTTTGTCAAGGGATTCTGAGATTTGTATGTCCAGATTTACAGCAGCCTTGTGGCAATATAGTAAAGAAATATCCTTCCTCTGCATATGAAATATAAAATGAAGGGCAAAATGTTTATTTACTTAAAGAAATAAAACATCATTTTGTTTTTCCTAAATACGTTATTTAACAAAATGAACCCCAAAGAAAGAGCACAAAAAGGCTTTAAAGGTAACTCTAGCCCACCTGTTGCCCCTGGGTTCACATTAGTTCCAATATTATACTTACGTAAATTTACTCCTTTCGGGTCTGGTCTACTTTGACTCTCGTACTAAGTCTTACTAAGGTTTTTCGTCTGGCCTTGACCGGGGGCTGACCATTCATTCGCCTGAATCAGAAGAATAGGGGAAAACTTTTTTGGGAAACTTTTAGTCGCGGCAATCTACTTTTAACGCGATTGACGGGCCTTTGTCCTGGCCAACCAGTTAGAAGTGCAGAACAGTCGGTTGGGACGATGCATCTTATGGTATTTATTCAATTCTTTATCCAAGTCTGGGCTGAGCCAATAGAAAGAGGCACTTTTTTGCAGAGCTTGTTTTCCTGTAAGCCAGGCCCTGGACACAGCCAGGAGGTAGTGTGGACCAGAACCTGGGAGCACCGTAGGTAAGCATAACTTTTGAAATAATGCGAACCCAGGGTACCTCAATAGAAGAGAGGGAGGAGGTGAGGGAGGCTTCTCCAAATTCTCTGAATGATTTAGTTGTGGAAATCCATGCTGGGTAAAATAAACAAGCTCTTGAAAGCTTGAAGTCTGCAATTCTGCAATAAAATGTCAATATAGAATTAAGTTATTTCATTAGAATCGGATGTGCACATTGTATGGAGGCATATTGTTTGTGGTCATTACTTTATATGGTGTGGATGTAAAAAGCCTTTTATTTTGTATATCTTGAGAAATATATTTGAGGTTTGGCCTCATGGGATGTTGTGCAGACGCTTCATACTCTTCTGCAAAAGCTTCTTACAACTAAAAACGTATCTTACTTGCCTGCTCCTTGTGTTAGCAAACTACAACCTACATTGTGTTCCATGTTTAGTGTAGGATTGTTAAACATTGAGCGTAATCTCCTAAAAACCGATGTGTGACCTTAACAATAGAAATGATTTCTGAGAATGAAAACTGTTTATATACATTGTATTGGAACAACACTTATACCATTATTTTTATACATTTCAGATTTTCCTGTGACGTCTACACTCACCTGTGTTAACAACAGCCCTATGGAGCTCTTACTGTGCTGATCCCCAGCAGGTACATTTATATAATTTTACATGTATATGAATATATAATGTAATGTCCTGATGAAGGACAACAGTGGGTATTGAAAAGTGCAGGAACAGTAGAACGTCCTCAGCAGCTGAAATACAATAGAGCAATGGAGTGCCAAGTTCCACATTACTGCCATAGAGAGAGATGGAAGGTGTTGAAAATCACACGGGCATGTTGGTACTGTCATATGTCTGCTGTACCTAAGGGATTTTAGGGCAGTCGCTGTGACATTAAATCCATACAATGTTCACTGAGACTTTAATTGCCCTTTTAACACAGTGTCAGGAGAAAAACAAATTGCTACCTTATTTTCTTGAATTTTTGTTTTGACTGCAAACTCCATTCATAAGTAATGTATAACTATATAGTTTATTATGATACAACATCAGTAAATCTAAACAGAAATAAGCCCCCCTCCCCCCCCGACAGTTGGTTATGATTTATAGATTGTGTCCTTCCCCGCCTCCCATAGGGCCATCCGTGAAATGCGCAGGTCATGTGACCTGCTTAGGGTTTAAACAATTTTAGAAATAATCTAGCTTCCTGATGCCACTGAGGTTAATAAGCAACACTTTGCTGGGCCCTTTCCAGTGGGGAGAGGTCATAGTAGGTGCACATTTTATCAATGTTAGTCATTTGTGTTAACTCCTGCCCAAAGGTAAATGGCAATGAAAGCATAATTAAAAACTAAAATGTCACTTATGAATAATAATGAATAATAATACCTTTCATTAGCAGAGAATCCACATAAATAATCACCGTAGGAATATAGGGAAGATCCCTACCTTAACTGTGAGCTAAAACCTGATATTGCAGCTCTGTTGTCAGTTATACTTTCTTCAGTAATACAAACAGGTTTTATTCATAAAACAAGGGATTTTAATACATTTATTTCATATATAAAGAGCTATAAATTACACTTCTGGTTCTGCTTGATCCAGCAATTTTTCCGATTGCCATTAACCCCCCATATTTAGCTGTTTTCCTTTTTTCTGGATCAACTGTTAGGTAGGGTATAAAGGTTGGACTAGATGGACGTATGTCTTTATACAACCTCCAATGCTATGTTACTATGTAACTGTTATACAGACATTATGGGTAGGGTGTAAAGGTGGGGGGCTTGGACTAGATGGAAGTATGTCTTTATACAACTCCAATACTGTTACTATGAACTGGATACAGACATTATGGGTAGGGTATAAAGGTTGGACTAGTGGACGTATGTCTTTATACAACCTCCAAATCTATGTTACTATGTAACTGTTAACAGACATTATGGTAGGGTTGTATAAGGTTGGACTAGATGGACGTATGTCTTATACAACCTTCAATACTTGTTACTATGTAACTGTTAACAGACATTATGGGTTGGGTATAAAGGTTGGACTAGATGGACGTATGTCTTTATACAACCCCAATACTATGTTACTATGTAACTGTTAACAGACATTATGGGTAGGTATAAAGTTGGACTAGATGGACGTATGTCTTTATACAACCTCAATACATATGTTACTATGTAACTGTTAAACAGACATTATGGGTAGGGTATAAAGGTTGGCTAGATGACGTATGTCTTTATACAACCTCCAATACTATGTTACTATGTAAATGTTAAACAGACATTAGGGTAGGGTATAAAGGTTGGACTAGATGAACGTATGTCTTTATACACCTCCAATACTATGTTACTATGTAACTGTTAACAGACATTATGGGTAGGGTATAAAGGTTGGAATAGAGGAGTATGTCTTTATACAACCTCCAATACTATGTTACTATGTAACTGTTAAACGACATTATGGGTAGGGTATAAAGGTTGGACTAGATAGAGATTGTCTTTATACAACCTCCAATACTTGTTACTAGTAACTGTTAAACAGACATTAGTGGTAGGGTATAAAGGTTGGACTAGATGGACGTATGTCTTTATACAACCTCCAATACTATGTTACTATGTAACTGTTATCAGACATTATGGGTAGGGTATAAAGGTTGGACTAGATGGAGTATGTCTTATACAACCTCCAATACTATGTTACTATGTAACTGTTAAACAGACATTATGGGTAGGGTAAAAGGTTGGACTAGATGAGTATGTCTTTTTACAACCTCCAATACTATGTTAATATGTAACTGTTAACAGAACATTATTGGTAGGTATAAAGGTTGGAACTAGATGGACGTATGTCTTTATACAACCTCCAATACTATGTTACTATGTAACTGTTATACAGACATTATGGGTAGGGTATAAAGGTTGGACTAGATGGACGTATGTCTTTATACAACCTCCAATACTATGTTACTATGTAACTGTTAAACGACATTATGGGTAGGGTATAAAGGTTTGGACTAGATGGATGTATGTCTTTATACAACCTCCAATACTATGTTACTATGTAACTGTTAACAGACATTATGGGTAGGGTATAAAGGTTGGATATGATGGACGTATGTCTTTATACAAACTCCAATACTATGTTTATGTAACTGTTATACAGACATTATGGGTAGGGTATAAAGGTGGACTAGAGGACGTATGTCTTTATACAACCTCCATACTATGTTACTATGTAACTGTTAACAGACATTATGGGTAGGTATAAAGGTTGGACTAGATGGACGTAGTCTTTATACAACCTCCAATACTATTACTATGTAACTGTTAACAGACATTATGGGAGGTATAAAGGTTGGACTAGATGAGCGTTGTCTTTATACAACTCCAATACTATGTTACTATGTAACTGTGTATACAGACATTATGGGTAGGGTATAAAGGTGGACTAGAAGACGTATGTCTTTATACAACCTCCAATACTATGTTACTATGTAACTGTAACAGACATTATGGGTAGGGTATAAAGGTTGGACTAGATGGATGTATGTCTTTATACAACCTCCAAACTAGTTACTATGTAACTGTTAAACAGACATTATGGGTAGGGTATAAAGGTTGGACTAGATAGACTAGTCTTTATACAACCTCCAATACTATGTTACTATGTAACTGTTAAACAGACATTATTGGTAGGGTATAAAGGTTGGACTAGATGGACGTATGTCTTTATACAACCTCCAATACTATGTTACTATGTAACTGTTATACAGACATTATGGGTAGGGTATAAAGGTTGGACTAGATGGAGTATGTCTTTATACAACCTCCAATATATGTTACTATGTAACTGTTAACAGACATTATGGGTAGGTATAAAGGTTGGACTAGATAGACTATGTCTTTAATAAACCTCCAATACTATGTTACTATGTAACTGTTAAACAGACATTATTGGTAGGGTATAAAGGTTGGACTAGATGGACGTATGTCTTTATACAACCTCCAATACTATGTTACTATGTAACTGTATACAGACATTATGGGTAGGGTAAAAGGTTGGACTAGATGGATGTATGTCTTTATACAACCTCCAATACTATGTACTATGTAACTGTTAAACAGACATTATGGGTAGGGTATAAAGGTTGGCTAGATGGATGATGTCTTTATACAACCTCCAATACTATGTTACTAGTAACTGTTAGAAAGACATTATGGGTAGGGTATAAAGGTTGGATTAGATGGACGTATGTCTTTATACAACCTCAATACTATGTTACTATGAACTGTTATACAGACATTATGGGGAGGTATAAAGGTTGGACTAGATGGACGTATGTCTATTCAACTCCATACTATGTTACTATGTAACTGTTAGACAGACTATGGTAGGGGTATAAGGGTTGGACTAGATGGATGTATGTCTTTATACAACCTCCAATACTATGTTACTATGTAACTGTTAGACAGACATTATGGGTAGGGTATAAAGGTTGGATTAGATGGACGTATGTCTTTATACAACCTCCAATACTATGTTACTATGTAACTGTTATACAGACATTATGGGTAGGGTATAAAGGTTGGATTAGATGGACGTATGTCTTTATACAACCTCCAATACTTGTTACTATGTAACTGTTAAACAGACATTATGGGTAGGTGTATAAGGTTGGACTAGATGGACGTATGTCTTTATACAACCTCCAATACTATGTTCTATGTAACTGTTAAACAGACATTATGGTAGGGTTATAAGGTTGGACTAGATAGACGTAGTCTTTATACAACCTCCAATACTATGTTACTATGTAACTGTTATACAGACATTATGGGTAGGGTATAAAGGTTGGACTAGATGAACGTATGTCTTTATACAACCTCCAATACTATGTTACTATGTAACTGTTAGACAGACATTATGGGTAGGGTATAAAGGTTGGACTAGATGATGTATGTCTTTATACAACCTCCAATACTATGTTACTATGTAACTGTTAACAGACATTATGGTAGGGTATAAAGGTTGGACTAGATAGACGTATGTCTTTATACAACCTCCAATACATGTTACTATGTAACTGTTAAACAACTTATTGGTAGGGTATAAAGGTTGGACTAGATGGACGTATGTCTTTATACAACCTCCATACTATGTTACTATGTAACTGTTATACAGACTTATGGGTAGGGTATAAAGGTTGGTAACTAGATGGTGTATTTCTTTATACAACCTCCAATACTATGTTACTATGTAACTGTTAAACAGACATTATGGTAGGTATAAAGGTTGGACTAGATAGACGTATGTCTTTTTACAACCTCCAATACTATGTTACTATGTAACTGTTAAACAGACATTATGGTAGGGTATAAAGGTTGGACTAGATGGACGTATGTCTTTATACAACCTCCAATACTATGTTACTATGTAACTGTTATACAACAGATTAGGGGTAGGGTATAAAGGTTGGACTAGATGGATTATGTCTTTATACAACCTCCAATACTATGTTACTATGTAACTGTAAACAACATTATGGGTAGGTTTAAAGGTTGGACTAGATGGATGTATGTCTTTATACAACCTCCAATACTATGTTACTATGTAACTGTTAGACAGACATTATGGGTAGGGTATAAAGTTTGATTAGATGGACGTATGTCTTTATACACCTCCATACTATGTTTTACATGTACTGTTATACAGACATTTGGTAGGGTATAAAGGTTGACTAGATGGACGTATGTCTTTATACAACCTCCAATACTATGTTACTATGTAATGTTAAACAACATTATGGGTAGTGTATAAAGGTTGGACTAGATGGACGTATGTCTTTTATAACCTCCAATACTATGTTACTATGTAACTGTTAAACAGACATTATGGGTAGGGTATAAAGGTTGGACTAGATAGACGTATGTCTTTATACAACCTCCAATACTATGTTACTATGTAACTGTTATACAGACATTATGGGTAGGGTAATAAGTTGGACAGAAGAACGTATGTCTTTATACACCCTCCAATACTATGTTACTATGTAACTGTTAGACAGACATTATGGGTAGGGTATAAAGGTTGGACTAGATGGAGTATTCTTTATACAACCCTCCAATACTATGTTACTATGTAACTTTTAAACAACATTATGGGTAGGGTATAAAGTTGGACTAGATGACGTATGTCTTTATACAACCTCCAATACATGTTACTATGTAACTGTTAAACAGACATTATTGGTAGGGTATAAAGGTTGGACTAGATGGACGTAGTCTTTATACAACTCCAATACTATGTTACTATGTAACTGTTATACAGACATTATGGGTAGGGTATAAAGGTTGGACTAGATGGATGTATGTCTTTAACAACCTCCAATACTATGTTACTATGTAACTGTTAAACAGACATTATGGGTAGCGTATAAAGGTTGGACTAGATAGACATATGTCTTATACAACCTCCAATACTATGTTACTATGTAACTGTTAAACAGACATTATGGTAGGGTATAAAGGTTGACTAGATGGACGTATGTCTTTATACAACCTCCAATACTATGTTACTAGGTAACTGTTATACAGACATTATGGGTAGGGTATATAAGGTTGGACTAGATGGATGTATGTCTTTATACAACCTCCAATACTATTTTACATGTAACTGTTAACAGACATTATGGGTATGTAAAGGTTGGACTAGATGGATGTATGTCTTTATACAACCTCCAATACTATGTTACTATGTAACTGTTAGACAGACATTATGGGTAGGGTAAAAGGTTGGATTGATGGACGTATGTCTTTATACAACCTCCAATACTATGTTACTATGTAACTGTTATACAGACATTATGGGTAGGGTATAAAGGTTGGACTAGATGGACGTATGTCTTTATTCAACCTCCAATACTATGTATATTAACTGTTAGACAGACATTATGGGTAGGGTATAAAGGTTGGACTAGATGGACGTATGTCTTTATACAACCTCCAATACTATGTTACTATGTAACTGTTAGACAGACAATATGGGTAGGGTATAAAGGTTGGATTAGATGGACGTATGTCTTTATACAACCTCCAATACTATGTTACTATGTACTGTTATACAGACATTATGGGTAGGGTATAAGGTTGGACTAGTGGACTATGTCTTTATTCAACCTCCAATACTATGTTACTATGTAACTGTTAGACAGACATTAGGGTAGGGTAAAAGGTTGGACTAGATGGACGTATGTCTTTATACAACCTCCAATACTATGTTCTATGTAACTGTTATACAGACATTATGGGTAGGGTATAAAGGTTGGACTAGATGGATGTTGTCTTTATACAACCTCCAATACTATGTTACTAGTAACAGTTAGACAGTCTGGGTAGGGTATAAAAGTTGGACTAGATGGATGTATGTCTTTATCAACCTCCAATACTATGTTACTAATACCGTTAGACAGACATGGGTAGGTATAAAGGTTGGACTAGATGGATGTATGTCCTTTATTACAACCTCCAATACTATGTTACTAAGTAACAGTTAGACAGTCATGGGTAGGGTATAAAAGTTGGACTAGATGGATGTATGTCTTTATTCAACCTCCAATACTATGTTACTAAGTAACCGTTAGACAGACATGGGTAGGGTATAAAGGTTGGACTAGATGGATGTATGTCTTTATACAACCTCCAATACTATGTTACTAAGTAACAGTTAGACAGTCATGGGTAGGGTATAAAAGTTGGACTAGATGGATGTATGTCTTTATTCAACCTCCAATACTATGTGAATATGTAACTGTTAGACAGACATTATGGGTAGGGTATAAAGGTTGGACTAGATGGACCTACAGTATGTCTTGATTCAACCTCAATTACTATGTTATCTATGTAACTGTTAAACAGACATTATGGGTAGGTAATAAAGGTTGGACTAGATAGACGTATGTCTTTTTACAACCTCCAATACTATGTTACTATGTAACTGTTAACAGCATTATGGTAGGGTATAAAGGTTGGACTAGATGGACGTATGTCTTTATACAACCTCCAATACTATGTTACTTGTAACTGTTATACAGACATTATGGGTAGGGTATAAAGGTTGGACTAGATGGATGTATGTCTTTATACAACCTCCAATACTATGTTCTATGTAACTGTTAACAGACATTATGGGTAGGGTTTAAAGGTTGGACTAGATGGATGTATGTCTTTATACAACCTCCAATACTATGTACTATGTAACTGTTAGACAGACATTATGGGTAGGGTATAAAGGTTGGATTAGATGGACGTATGTTCTTAATACAACCTCCAATACTATGTTACTATGTAACTGTTATACAGACATTATGGGTAAGGTATAAAGGTTGAACTAGATGGACGTATGCTTTATACAACCTCCAATACTATGTTACTATGTAACTGTTAAACGACATTATGGGTAGTTTAAAGGTGTGGACTAGATGGACGTATGTCTTATACAACCTCCAATACTATTTACTATGTACTGTTAAACAACATTATGGGTAGGGTATAAAGGTTGGACTAGATAGACGTATGTCTTTATACAACCTCCAATACTATGTTACTATGTAACTGTTATACAGACATTATGGGTAGGGTATAAAGGTTGGACTAGAAGAACGTATGTCTTTATACAACCTCCAATACTATGTTACTATGTAACTGTTAGACAGACATTATGGGTAGGGTATAAAGGTTGGACTAGATGGATGTATGTCTTTATACAACCTCCAATACTATGTTACTATGTAACTGTTAAACAGACATTATGGGTAGGGTATAAAGGTTGGACTAGATAGACGTATGTCTTTATACAACCTCCAATACTATGTTACTATGTAACTGTTAAACAGACATTATTGGTAGGGTATAAAGGTTGGACTAGATGGACGTATGTCTTTATACAACCTCCAATACTATGTTACTATGTAACTGTTATACAGACATTATGGGTAGGGTATAAAGGTTGGACTAGATGGATGTATGTCTTTATACAACCTCCAATACTATGTTACTATGTAACTGTTAAACAGACATTATGGGTAGCGTATAAAGGTTGGACTAGATAGACATATGTCTTTATACAACCTCCAATACTATGTTACTATGTAACTGTTAAACAGACTTATTGGTAGGGTATAAGGTTGACTAGATGGACGTATGTCTTTATACAACCTCCATACTATGTTACTATGTAACTGTTATCAGACATTATGGTAGGGTATAAGGTTGGACTAGATGGATGTATGTCTTTATACAACCTCCAATACTATGTTACTATGTAACTGTTAAACACATTATGGTAGGGTTTTAAAGGTTGGACTAGATGATGTATGTCTTTATAACACCTCCAATACTATGTGTCTATGTAACTGTTAGACAGACATTATGGGTAGGGTATAAAGGTTGGATTAGATGGACGTATGTCTTTATACAACCTCCAATACTATGTACTATGTAACTGTTATAACGACATTATGGGTAGGGTATTGTGTTGGACTAGATGGACGTTGTCTTTATTCAACACTCCAATCTATGTTACTGTAACTGTTAGACAGACATTATGGGTGGGTATAAAGGTTCTAGATGGACGTATGTCTTATACAACCTCCAATACTATGTTCTATGTAACTGTTAGACAACAATATGGGTAGGGTATAAAGGTTGGATTAGATGGACGTATGTCTTTATACAACCTCCAATACTATGTTATATGTAACTGTTAACAGACATTAGGGGGGTATAAAGGTTGGACTAGATGGACGTATGTCTTTATTCAACCTCCAACTATGTTACTATGTAACTGTTAGACAGACATTATGGGTAGGGTTAAGGTTGGACTAGATGGACGTAGTCTTTATACACCTCCAATACTATGTTACTATGTAACTGTTATACAGACATATGGGTGGGTATAAAGGTGGACTAGATGATGTATGTCTTTATACAACCTCCAATACTATGTTTAAGTAACAGTTAGACAGTCATGGGTAGGGTATAAAGTTGGACTAGATGGATGTATGTCTTTATTCAACCTCCATACTATGTTACTAAGTAACCGTTAGACAGACTGGGTAGGGTATAAAGGTTGGACTAGATGGATGTATGTCTTATACAACCTCCAATACTATGTTACTAAGTACAGCTTTAGACAGTCATGGGTAGGGTATAAAGTTGGACTAGATGGATGTATGTCTTTATCAACCTCCAATACTATGTTACTAAGTAACCGTTAGACGACATGGGTAGGGTATAAAGGTTGGACTAGATGGATGTATGTCTTATACACCTCCAATACTATGTTACTAAGTAACAGTTAGACAGTCATGGGTAGGGTATAAAAGTTGGACTAGATGGATGTGTGTCTTTATACAACCTCCAATACTATGTGAATATGTAACTGTTAGACAGACATTATGGGTAGGGTATAAAGGTTGGACTAGATGGACCTACAGTATGTCTTGATTCAACCTCAATTACTATGTTACTATGTTATTTTACAATGATTTAATCCAAACCCACTCAAACACATGGACAAATACAACTTGCAAGTCTGTCAGTCCCGACAGAGCGTATGATTGCTGTGTAGCCATTCACTTGGTTGTCTTTACATTGCCAATAACAGTGCTTTGAACATTCCACTCTTTAATTAATGTTCTAGCAATTATGTTTTTTCCCCCTTGTTTTCCCCGGGGAGCTGTAAATATGCAAGCAAAACAACTTTGCAAATAAGATTTTAGAATTACTTAATATTTGTGAAAGCCAATAAGCATGTAAAATAGTGCATAGTAATTTATCCTTCCCACCAGCTCAGTGGGATTGTAGTTAATTAAGGTTTTTTTTGTTTGTTTGACTAGAATACTGAAATATGTTCAGAAATCAGAGCCCCGTTATCTTCCATGATTTATCACACACACACTAAACTATGTTTAGTTTAACCGATTTACATAAATATTCTCTGTAATGATGCCATCACCCTATGCCTGATCCAGACCGTTCATTAGAAAGCACAGGTCCACCTAGTAAAGTGCTGTGCTATGTAGACAGTGCAGGCAAAAGTGAAATAATATTATATTTGGCTTATCAGGCAATGTAGTATTGTTTAGACTGTTTTATCTGCAATCAGCCCTTCTTATCACCAGTAATTCAGCCTAACCACTAGGCTGGGTACACACCAGAAGATATTTTCGGCCGACCGACCAATTCACGGCACTTTCGGTCAGTCGGCCGAAAATATCTCTTGTTGTGGGGCGGCCAGCCGTGACTGACCTCGATCGTCCGTTCGTCCGGATCGGACGGCCGGACGTGTCAGAAATTTACGACAACCGACGGACATTTATCCTGGCCGAGTGCTCGGTCGGGAAAAATGGTCCCTTTGTGTGTACCTAGCCTTAATCCCATGGCTTTAATTTATATTCCTAAATTAACAAAATTAAATGTGCTTGGAATTATGGGTTTTTAAAGCTTTTGGTATTTTAAACCAGATGTGCCGGGTTTGAGTGCCATTTTTAGCACCAGCAAATGACTGCCCTAAATGTTGCACAAAGGCAAACAATTTAATCAAGATTTACCCCCAGCCCCAAGCGTGATATTAAATTCTAGAACTTGGGCTGCTTGTGGCTCTTGTTAACACCATTTCTACAGTTTCTCTTAAAGGGCATGTCCACCCCAAAACTATAATCCCCCCAACTACTGGCCCCACCATGTAGTGTAGTGTAATCCTACACCACATCCCAGCTCCATATGGTTCTCCTGTAGTCCCCCCCCAAAGTCCCCAAAACTGCCCACCAGGAGGATAGCCGAGTCCATATAGGACTCTGCCTCTACCTGGCTCCGGGAGAAGTTTGGCATGCGTACTGCAGCCCTTCTCCCCTCCTCCCTCTCTCCCCCCTCCCGATTCCCTCCCCCTAGCTTTAAACCCTTAATGTATAAGATTCCCCTGGTCTCCCAGCCCCAACCGCATATTTATATGTTTAGAAAGCTCCCCAAACTTTACTTACCTCTCCTCTTTCCTCCGCCGAAGTGAGCTGCCGGCAGCCGCGTCCGTGATGGCTGCCGCTCAGCCAATCACAGACTCGGCTGCCGGTCCCGCCCCTCTGCTTGCATTTTCTCGCAAGCAGAGGGCCGGGAGCGCGGCGGAGGAAAGAGGGGAGGTAAGTAGAGTTTGGGGAGCTTTCTAAAATATAAATATAGCGGTTGGGACTGGAAGACCAGGGGGTATCTTATATGAAAATATTTTTTTTAGGGTGGACATACTTTAAAGGGACACTATACTGAAAAATGCCTCATCTTAATTAGTTGAATACATGTGAGTACCAATATGCGTGTGTTGCTGCATGCTTTCAATCCAGCACACCATTTTGTTTAGGAGCAGATTTCCCCCTCCCTCTTTTAACCACTCCCATTTCCATCCGACCTGACTTTTTCCCCACAAACCAACTGTCAAGCCTGCACACAGCATACAGCATTCCAACTGTCAAAACTCTGTCACCATTCCAGCTACAGTAAAACTACTCAAGAAGAATAGTTTTTGGCAGAGGAACTTGATTGGTGCTGACATATAAGAAGTTTTAGATTGGATATCTAAAGAAATAGGGGGCAGATGAACAAAAAAAATATACAGTGGTGGTTGGGAAGAATTATAGTTTCCAGTTATGGCAATTTAAAATAACCTATTTTTCGGTATAGATGCCCTTAAAGGGAATCTCTACCCCATAATCGCCAACCCAAAGACCGCCATTATGAGTTGAAAGATGTGTCTGAAGGAATATCTTCAGCCCAATGGTCCTCAATCCCTACTGTAAAAGCTGCCTCCAATCCCTAAAGCTGTGGAAGCTTTTACAAGAACACACATGCTCAAAAGAGGCAGCTCAGGGACCAGCAATCATTGCCTATGATATCAGCTGTCAAAGCCATGACTGACTGCTGTCCCCCAGAAGAACAAGGAAGTAGAGAGAAGGGATTGTCTACATTGGGCTGAAGACCTTCCTTCAGGTACTCCTTTCAAATCTGTAAATTCTAGGTTCAAAACTCATAGTGTGTTTTTCACAGAAACACAAACACACATACAGAACAAGACATTTTTGCAATTTAGAAATTTTAATCAAATTAGGATTTTTTTTTTTCCCAAAAGAATTTTTTGCATGCATAACAAACTTAATAAGGTACAAAACCACGATGTTCCTTTTCCCAGGGTGATGCAGAATAGTATTAGCTGTATTAGCGTAGATCGCTTTATTAGCATAGATACCGTCCCACAGGAAATCAAGAAAAATTCTTGCAGAGACTGCAACATCACGAACATTTAGCACTTCCTGCAGAATAAATTAAATTGAAATCTAATTCACTTCCGATTTTTTTTTGCTTTTGTTTGTAATTTTGCTTTGATCAATCCATGGTATCAGACACTCCCTTTATCCGATTTGCACAATTATTGTGTAATTAAATTGGAACAATGCTATGATATGAACATTTTACAAGTGAAGGTTGGTATTGTCTGAATGGAATGTGCCTAGCTACATGTTCCTCTTTAGCACAGTTTACAAATGTTACTTTGTTGCTGTTACGAGTTTTATTAGAAGAAATCTCAAATAGTAAATAAATGGGCAACTACATCCTGAAACAACTCCCCCATTCCATAATCTTCATTTGATAGGCGGTAGAAGCAAGTCTTCCTACCTCCTGTTCTGCTTACGGCTACTGTATGCGTCAAATAAAAAAAGTGCATGGCCTAATGTGAATGTATCCATGTAATTGTAAAGAGCAACAGAAGATATTTAAAACCCACAATAATAATTATGATAATAATAATAAACATTAATGAATGCTGGAATGCAGCAGGTAATGGGCCAAAATATCGATTAAGTGTTTTAAATGGGCTGTGCAATAGCTCAAGCCAGAATATTGGCAGCACTGGTCTTTTATACAACAGACGGGTTTACAGGTTAGTAGACCTACAAGACATTAGACCTACAGACATTTTTTTGGTCCATGGTGCTACCAGCACTATGGTCCATTGCCAAGGAGCTTACAGGGTCATGTAGTTGGGAATGGTAACATCATTCCTCTTCGGCCAAAACTTTAGCCTTAGGGTGCAGAAGAACTACAGAGAGCCTGTAGGATAAGTGATAAAACAGTGGACTTTCATATTTTGGCCTTTGTTCTGCTCTAAATCAAAGATGGAGGGAACTAACATATTCGGCAAAGCGACTGAGAATGAAAAGTGAATTAAGCTGGGTACACACCTTTCAATCTTTTGCTGACCGACCATTTGGCAATTCTGACTAGTCGGCCAGGATAAAGAACCGTTGATCCCAGAAAGTAGTGGCCACAGCCGTCAGTTTCCCGCGACCACCACGATTGGGCATGGTTTTTGACGTGGGTTCGTCAGAACTAATGGTCAGGCAGTAGTTGCGGGTGCAACAAGGAACCATAAAATATTTGGGGGTGTATCCAGCTTAGAATGATTTTAGTATTATGCTTTAACCAGCTGTAATGCTAATAAGAAAATTCTGTATCTGTAAAATAACTAGAGCTGTCATTGTACTCCAATATTTCATAGGTTGTTTTTTAGTGTTATATCCTTATTTTCTGAAGTATTCGATAGTAAGCTAAATTAAT
The DNA here is from genome assembly GCA_019447015.1 of Hymenochirus boettgeri. NCBI lineage: Eukaryota > Metazoa > Chordata > Amphibia > Anura > Pipidae > Hymenochirus > Hymenochirus boettgeri. Next base: position 296,909,941 of record CM033476.1, on the reverse strand, counting down.
AGCATGGGCAAACATGTACCTCTTATTACAAACATCCCCAATGGCACACTGGGCATGTCTGAGCCAGTGGTGGAGGGAGGAGTAGGGGTTAAAAGTAAATGGAGGGCTTGACATGATTTTGCAGAGCAGTTCCTGGGCAAGAAGACAGGAGGAAATGTGCTAAAATTCTCACTTCTTCACAGTTCCAAAAAGTTTTATTCATTGAGATGTAAGTTTAAGGATCAGCACAGGTCAGTGCTAACCTGATAGCCCCTGGTTTCTAACCTGCCTTAACCTATGTTGCTATGAATGTGCTGTGTAGACAGTTGACATTTAATGAGTTTCATTGTTAACTCTTCAGTGTGAAATGTTGGAAACATTAAACCTGTAGTGGATCTGCAAAGATATTTCTCACAGCCCTATGGCAGCTATCATTGGCATCAATACAACTATGTGGTATTCAGCAAAAAGTATTGTTACACATGCTAAGATAGATTGTCAGTATGATGCAAAACACCTTTGGGTTCCACATAATGCATGTCTGTATACATTAATGCTCCCTAGCCCTAACGTTTATTCATTTGTAGATAACCACATTTCAATGTTGTAACTAATTGGGAAGTTCCATTTGTGACATTTTTGTGTGTCCGGATTGATTTATTGTATGTTACACACAATTAAAGGACAAACTACTGTAAAAACAACTGCCTCTTCTTATTCTATATATGAAGATATGTACTCAGAGGTGTGTATGTTACTGCATGACTTCAATCCAGTGCTTGTTTTGCCTTACCTAAGTATTCTCCTCCCACGCTTAAACGACTCTTCCTTCCATCTGACATGACTTATGAGTCAAGCATGCTCAGAAATCACTACGAGTCAGCACTGGGAGGGCGAATTTCAAACTGCAATTCATTAATTCCAACTGTCACAATTTTAGTTGCAGCAAAACTGCACAGAGCAGAAGAGTTTATATGAAATAAGGCACTTGACTGGCAGCTGAAATGTAAAATGTTTTTAAAGAAATAGGGGACAGATCTACAAAATATGATACAGTGATAGTTACCAAATTATGTTCCCAGTAATTGTCAAAGAAAAATTTTTTTCAGTATGATGCCCTTTAAAGGGCATGTCCACCCAAAACTGAAATTTCCTTACCTACATTTCTGTTCCAAATGGTTCTCCTGCTGTGCTTTTTCTAAGTCTGAAAACTGCAGTGTAGAAGCTGTCATGTCTCATCCTGTGCCTGTCTCTGCCTCAACCTCATCAAGCAGGGGGTGTGCAGATTGTCCAGTAGATGGCACTGGGTCTGAGGGTACATCATTTCTTGGGGCGTTCGTTCTTCTGTAAATTAGAATAAAGTGTCTCCACTAATAAACAACCTGATTATGTAAGTTCCTATTTTTCGATCTGTCTGTGGTTGGTTTAGGAATGGGCTGTAGGTGGCAAAATTACAGTCAAAGTTGGCAATCCCAATATGCCGATTATCGTCCACAAGTAAGGCACATGTTCCATTGGCTGTCAAACTATCGCCATCTGTTCTGGTTATCTGTCTTTCCTGCAGGGTAGGGACTCACTGAGGTTGTAATCTCCCTTTTGCCCTTGTACCACACATTGGACTGTAGAAATGAAAGGGTTTCCTTTGTCTGTATATGGCCTTCACATGTTAACTCATTGTTTGCAGAATTATCCTAGCTCTGTCACTGCCGAGCATGGTGGATGCTATGCTGCTTTATGGCACTGTGCTGTATTATTAATAGAGCGATCATTTAACCGCTGTTTTTTCTTTTGGTTTCAGTCATTGAACTTAACATTTGTAAAACGCTTAGTCTTTTATAATGATAAGATAATAATGAATCCGAGGAATTCAGATTACATTTCTTTCCATAACCTGCATCCTTTTTCCCCCCCATAATAGTGGCCTCAGTTAATTAAGGTAATTTTCTACCTTTTTTATTCCCCTGCTAAATTTTGCTTATGTACATTTTATTAGCCTGCGTGTGTATCCAGCCTTACAGTTTCTAGTTGGTGTAATTTGTTGTACATCTATTGCATTAATCAGACTACTTTACATTACATTTCTCCAGCTCCCTAAAGCACTTACCGTATTCATTCAGCGGTAGTGTGTTTTTGTTTTTTTTTTGTTTGTTGTTTTCATTAATTCCAGGTTCGGAATTAATATTCTCATTTAGCAGGTCTTGATAGACGTTCCTCTGCATAGAAATGGTGCAGATGTGTTCTAGAGAGCCGTTCCTAGATTACCTGTTAATGTTTACAAATTGCAGAAGATCTGAAGGGTGCCTGAATTAGATTTTTTCATTCCTGTTTGTGTGCACCCAGACTGCATGTTACACATCCAATCAGTCGGAAAAAAAATCAGATGCATGCGCTCTGAATACTGCATTGCAACGCACAGCAGCGCACCTAGTGTGGCCAGAGTAGTTGGCCTGCACTAGTGTGTGTCTTTTAGTGTGTAACGTGTTAAAATGCTGTGGTGTGGCCTAGCCCTAAAGGACAATTTAAGTTGTTTAGATCCTCTATCTGGGTATTATTAAAGGACAATTGGATTGTCTAAGCTCTGCCCACTCAGTCTGGGATCTATCCAACGGGAAAAAAGGCTTCTGGATAAACGTGTCTTCAATTGGTTTGGCCCTGGGCCAAAAATGTGGGTGGGGCAACAACCATACAGTGCCTTTAATGTAGAGGGGTGGTTTGGGGAATTAGAACTATAGTATGATTCTCCTTTAAGGGCAGTGGCACCTCATCACTTTTTTGTGGATTAGAAACTAACCACCAGGATGTTTTTGCTATATAGGAGCCGTAACCAACAAAATGATCAAGTGACAAGTGGTTAATATTGGGAAAGCTGTTAGGTGCCTTCTGGAGAATTTACCCCATTTTTTTTTGTATGTAAAATCATAATACCCCATATCGTCATGGTTATGCTAGGACAGTCCCCTCAAAACAAGTGGTCCCAGACTGGCTTAGATATTGGTATTGATACAGATTCAGTCAGGAAGGAATTTTTTTTCCTCTTCATAAGTTTTTTTTTTACCTTCCTCTGATAGTCAGGAATGAGGATATGGCTAGATGGGTTGGACTGGGTTGGCAACGTGATACCATCCGACGAAAGCTGGGTACACATTGTCAGCAATGTGTGTACTGCACGAACGAACATTCCCGACGCTTGTTCGTGCGATACACACTTTGCAACTTGTGGCCAGATCTGAAAAGGAGACAATATTAAGCCTCTGCCAGTCGTATGTGCTTAGAAAAAGTTGTGAACCATATAAATTTACCAATCCCCCCGACAGGATTGCTAATTTCATTCGGAAAATTCCCTTCCCCAAGGTTGGCCCCTTTACTAAAGGTGTGTACCAGCCTAATGCCTAAAGTTGGGTACACATATTACTGATAAAGGACCAACCTTGTCAAACGTTCTGCGTCGGCATTGGAAAAAGTCAATACTGCCCAAAATTCTTCTTTAGATAGAGAGTCGGCTGTGTTCATATATATATATGTCCGTTCTGAACAATCTCCTTTACTTTATATAAGGAGAACATTTGGGATTGTGTGTAGCCATATTTGAAAGATTGGTGGTGTGCACCCCCCTTAATACACTCAGGTCAATTGTGGCCAGATCTGCAAAGGAGACAATATTTTGGCTCTGCCAGTCTCAGTGCTTATAAATTTACCAGTAAACATGATTATTCCAAATAATATCTAAAATCAGCTGACGACATGGGGTAATCTAGAAAGCTGATGACATTGGGCTAATGTAGAAAAATGACGACATGGGGCTAATCTAGAAAAGCGACTGACTGGGGCTAATCTAGAAAGCTGACTGACATTGGGCTAATGTAGAAAAATGACTGACATGGGGCTAATCTAGAAAGCTGACGGACAAAGGGCTAATCTAGAAAGCTGACTGACATGGGGCTATCTAGAAAGCTGACTGACAGGGCTAATCTAGAAAGCTGACTGGAACAGGGCTAATCTAGAAAGCTGACGGACATGGGGCTAATCTAGAAAGCTGACGGACATGGGGCTAATCTAGAAAGCGACTGGCATGGGGTAATCTGAGTGAACGGTAATCTAGAAAGCTGACTGGCATGGGCTAATTAGAAAAGCGATGACAGGTCTAATCTAGAAAACTGACTGATAATGGCTTATCTAGAAAGATGACTGACACAGGGCTAATCTAAGAAAGATGATGACATCTTTCTGCCTCCACTTCAAGCTCTCTAAGTTTTTTTTTTATGCTTTGAGGAGGCAGCTAGGGGAATATCATTCAGTATTGGCTGTGATGTTCCTGACTGACAGCTGCCCACTGGAAGAACCAGGAAGCAGAAGGAGAATTAACAGAACATCAAGCAGCATTTCAGGTCGACATACTGGTTTAAAGGACATGTAACCTGAGGCTAATCATTTTTTAACTAATCACAAAGTAATTAGGATTATTAACCACATCTTAAATCTGCTTTTTATTCTCTTCTCTGACCTTCCTATCCCTTGTTTTTTTAGCTCTGGGAGTTTTACTTTTTAAAGAGGATGGGGCACAGTCAGTCAGAAAAGAACTGTCAATCACCCAGACCCTCCCCCTGGCACACTACATGTAGAAACAAATATCCATTCTATAAAAGTAAAGTTTATTCTTTATCACTGCATGGCTAAATGATTCAGCATTTAAGGGTATGTTAACCCTTAAAAAAAAATTTGTTATATCATTCCCCCTGTCCCCCCAGCCAAACTGCTATATTTGTATTTTGGAAAGTGCCCCAACCTTTACCTACCCTTCCCTCTTTCCTCCGCCGCACTGCCAGGCCTCTGCTTGCGAGAAAATGCAAGCTGAGGGGCGGGGACCGGCAGTCGCGTCTGTGATTGGCTGAGCGGCAGCCAATCACAGACGCTGCTTCGGAGTTCAGTGCGGCGGAGGAAAGAGGGAAGGTAAGTAAAGTTTGGGGCACTTTCTAAAATAACAAATATAGCGGTTGGGGCTGGGGGGACAGGGGGAATGATATACCTAAAGGATTATGGTAGGGGGAGGGAATCCTAATCGGGAGGGAGAGGGAGGGGGAGAAAGGGGGAGAAGGGCTGCAGTACGCATGCAAAATTCTCCGGAGGCCAGGTAGGAGGCAGAGTCCTTATGGACTCTGCTATCCTCCTGGTGGGCAGTTTTTGGGCCTTTGGGGGGGGGGGACTACAGGGAACCCTATGGAGCTGGGAGTGAGGTAAAGATTTTATTACACTGCATGATGGGGCCATTAGTGGGGGGATTATAGTTTTGGGGTGGACATGCTCTTTAAGATCAGGAATGGTAATGAGCATTACTGTTACTCTGTAATATAGGTTTTGCATAATCTGCACGAAGAGCACAAAGTCCTCCCCCCCAACACACACCACACACACACACACAACTTAAACTCCTACAAGCTAAAGGAAAATCTTACTTGATCCAAGCAGTGATAACATCTCCCAGTGCTTCTTACCTTCTATTACAAAGCAGTTTTATTTTTAACTATAACACAAAATCGCTGGGTGAATGCTATTGGCTGTAGGGGGGCACAGATCATCTCACTGCAACTGCTCCATTTGTGCCTCAGTTTTGGGAGGGGGTGGATACATAGAGAGTGAGCTGAACAGGACATGAGGAGATCTAGGGAAGGGAGCACTGAGAGCAAGTTCCTGACAGCACTAAAAATATAGGAATGGATAAAGGCAAGTCATTTTTTTTTCTTTAGTGTCCCTTTATTTCTAAGATTTCAAATTTTTGCAGTTTGGGGGTTAGTTTGGGGGTTTTAGCAGTTGTTACCCATATAGGATTTTTCATTTGAGGGAAGAAACTGCCCTTTAATGCTACATAGACCACACCTACGGGCCTTCAATAATACCAAATAAGATTGGCCATTTAATATCTAATCTATGTGATATGGCCAAAGAGCCGGGGAAACAACAACCTTATGAACGTGGATATTTGTGCCAGTTTTGTTTTTTATGAAGAAAGTAACTTTGTTATCTGTAACATTGGTTACCAGGAATGTGATTAGTTGCTTGCTTAACTTCCGAAAAAAACGTGCTATATAAAAATCTACTTATTAATGTTTGCAGTGTTTGAAGGGAACGAGGTTGGAGTAAAAGTAAGAAAAAAAAAAGAAAAATTGAGCAAACACACAAAAATGCATTAGCACAGTGTGTTATGGAGAATCCATGTCTTTCTTGTGATTAATTAATCTTTATATTCACGGCAGCTAAATTAGTTCTCTACACGTTCGCTGCTAGCTCACTAGATCAGATTAGAATTCAGATTCAAGTAGAAATGAAGTGCATTTATACTACACTATGTGTAACACCTGTCATTAGTAGTTTCTAATAGGATAAGGTTTACAAAGCTCAGGAACTCCTTGTTGATCTAATCTTACTGTGTTAGGGTTAGGGCCACATATGAGCGTCTGGCTTTGATTGTGCGGCGTTTTGCGAATCGCATGTAATTTAACATATAATGGAATTTGCGAGAATCCATCCGACTGTATAATTTGCTTTCCAAATATATGTGGTTCATTTTTTTTTTTCTGCATGCGTGCACGATTTTTGGTCCGTGTGCGTCAGAATCGCACTTAGTAATAGCCTATAGGAACGACAAAAAAAGCGGACAAACGTATTTTTTGCGTTTTCTCCAGTGTTCCTGTGATTTTCCAAAAACTGCACACGCACGCAAAGGGACTGGAAATGCGGTCAAAATGCATCTAAAAACGCATGTCTGTTAACCTGCAAAATGAACGGAACGAAAACAAAATGCATTGTCCTAAACGTACTCAAAATGGACAGCACAATGCAACGCACATAGTGGGACCTTGCCCTTAAAGTAATAAAATCACAGTGTGACTCTACTCAACAGAAATTCTGTAACTTTAATGAATGGTTTGTACAGCTGCTTTGCTGTGGTAGAGATTGAGATGTGTCCATTGGAAGTACACCACTAGCTTGTCACTTAGCCAGGATACTTTCCTTCGTTGTGGAAAATATGTTTAATAATTCCTCCTTTTCCTGACTTTTAATAGCAGATCACTGAAAACATTGGGTCCCTGGAAGATGTTGTAATAAATGTGATAAAGTCACTGTAGGTGAAGGCTCGGTACGGCTCTTCCCAGCACTCTGCTCGCTGTATTGGTCATCTTTTAAAGCAGGAGACTCTGCCTGGAAAGAAGCTGAATTTTATGTAGGTGAATTGAAAATCTCGTCTGGATAATATGTATCACAACGCCTCATTGTTAATGCTTTTCACTGTAAAATCTGGTTTCTCCTCTTAATTTGAAGCCAGTGGTATTAGATTGTTATTATTATTATTATTGAGGATTTTATATAGCGCCAACATCTTCCGTAGCGCTTACAGTTACATGTATACATTCATCGGCCCTGAAGAGCTTACAATCTAAGCACATTTATTAACATACAACCCTTCAGTTATGTCTTATTATTGTGGGGAAAACGGAGTGCCCGGAGGAAACCCATGCAACAGGGAGACACACTACAAATCCTTGCAGATGTGTCCAAGGGTGGAATCGAACTCGGACTTCAGCGCTGCAATGCATCAGTGCTAACCACTAAGCCACACGCTGCCTAGAGTGTGGTATTAAAAATTTAAAAGGGCACTAGGATATTTTCTTTTAAAGTTTGTACCTTTAAAATTATTATTGATATTCTACACTAAAAACTAGCCACACTGGCACAAAGCCCTGTTTGTATGTGTAAAGCATTACAGTATATCATTTTATTGACATATAGAAATCCTTGTGTGAATGTGACATTTTGTATGTTCATACGGAAGTGCATGGAGCAACACTGTTCTCTACACAGGAATGAATCGGGAGGTAAGAATTCTGACTCCAACCTCCTCCCATAGGAAGGGGATTTTCATTGCAGTCCTAGGGTTGTTTGTATACAAGATCTTGTTTTCAGGAAGGAATAATCCTTTCCGTTGAGATCTGGACTCCCTGTATCATTCCGCATCTGTTTACAGGTCATGGCTTTTATCATTTCAATATATCATATATTGGAAGCTTTCCGGACACTATGTAATTTATATTTTATCCCGTACTGGTTGCAGCTGCAGAGTCCATGAAATAATTTGTGTTGTTAAAAACTTTTTAAAAAAAAATTCCTTTCTAGCCCATCTGCTGGTATTTTTTGTCTTACGTTTCCTCTTCTGTGACATTCGGAATCATATGGATGAAAGTTATATAGTCATGTTTGTCCAGGGAGCAGCCATGTCGCCTATTCCTGGGACAGATCTAGAAGATTGGATTATGTTTCTGTCACAGACAGTGTGGTTCATTCAGGGGGAACGAGCAGTGTATACTGGATGCAGCTATGAATTCTGCAGCCATAACTTCTTTAACTTTACCCTCCTTTCCTCTGATGGAGGGGATTTAGGTTAGTGCCCCAGGAAAGACTATAATCAAACCTTGAAACAAAAGCATTTAATGTAACACAACCTGTTCCAATTGCTCCCACTCCCACTTTTATTGACCCTTTAATGTATATACCTTTCGAGATATAACCAGGTATTCCGGTCAATACACCAGGAACATGCAAAAATAAATAATTTACAGTTAAATGTTTATCTTTTGTCACATGTATATTTAATATACCTAGACATGGTACTTGGCAGGAGATCTTTCTGTATGTCCCCTGTATAGAAGATTCCACTTAATCTCTCGTACATCATGTTAGGATGTCTGCTCTAAAACCATCTCCTGTGCATTCTCTGTCAGACGGGATTTTACCCATGAGATTGAGGAGGAAGTGAGTTAATTAATTATTAGGAATCTACATATATAGGAATTATTTTGTCTTAAATATTTCATTAAATATAGCTAGGGGCTACATCTATGTCTGATTGTAATTTTTATTCTATTGGGTGTCCATGTACCAAATACCTTAGTGCTGGAACTTGTACTGTCTATACACACTAGGGTTTGTCTACCCTGTTTATATTGGCTTATTTGAAACTGGTTCCACGGCGGTGGTTCCTGTCCCTACTGGATATAGAAAAAAGACATCTTATATCCTGTACCAGTTAGAGCTAGGGTGGTGAGTGAGAAATCAGTAGAAAGACACTTTATGAGTGTCTCTATGTGATTCCATGTATTAGAATATTAGCTGTACGCTCACTGGATTAAATTCTGCAAAGAAAATAAGAGGTTTTGAATAATGTGTTGTAAAAAGATCATACTGGGCTAGTGCTTTGAAGTTTGGTGAAAATAAATACAGAATAAATGGGAAATAAGACACGTTCTATTCCTATTATCATTACTTAAAGGGCATGTCCACCCCCAAAACTAAAATTTAAACCCTATGCCAACATCAAGTAGTTAAAACAATCCTTACCTTACTTTCCTGCTCAAAATAGGTCCCCTGCTGTGCCCCTCCAAAGTCCATGAAACTGCTGTGTAGGAGCAGTGTGTGACTCATGCTGGTGCCTGAGACTTCCTCAACCTCATCAAGGTTGAGGCATGTCAGTGCAGCCCTCCCTGCCTCTAGCCAATCACGGACGCGGCTGCCGGTCCGCCCCCTGCTTTCAATTCCATGCAAGCAGAGGGCTCTGACACTGCAGCAGGGGAGAGAGGGCAGGTAAGTAAGAATCGGGGGACTTTCTAACAATTATATTAATGCGGTTGGGGTGGGGGGCAGTGCCCTACCACATCATCAAAAGTTAAATTTTGGGGGGGACATGCCCTTTAATCTACAGAACTATAAGCCATTAATACCTGGAATTTTATCTTTTAAGGACATCTTTGTGGTAAACGATTGGTGGTTCCTCATAATGTAAAATAATAGTAGTAGGTTAATCAAGGGATTAATCACATTCCTTAATCTCTGCTACCATTAAGGTTATTTCTTCAGTCACTCCATAAAGGGGAAGAGTTCAGTGCAAATACATATACTTTTTAAGATAACTTTTGAGCAGTATTTCCTATCATAATGACATTAACCTGCACATTCAGCATTTTGTCTGTGTAAAAATAGCTGCTTCCGAAATACTGACCCTCCTGTTTGCAGGACCCCTTATAGATTATGGTCTTGCAATTTAACCAGCGCTGGGTGAGTTAAAAGACAATTATACTCAAGTCCATTTGCTATGTATCCAGGTGAGGAACCTAAAATGACAATCCTCACTTTGGGTACTTTACAGAAGTCCTGCAAAACTTACTAGAAATCTCCCTTGTCGCTCCATCGGATCCTCCACTGATAAATCGTGACAGTCTGCGAGGGCAGCCAATGGAAAGACCACCAACTCCCTGCAGAGGTTTCTTCCCATTAGCTGCTTGTGAACTGTCACCACAGTGAAAGAGAGGAAGATGGGACTGGTAGCGCTGAGGGAGACTTTCTAGTAAGTATTGCAGGACTTTTGTAAAGTACCCTGAGGTGAGGACTTAGCGCTTTAGGTCCTAACCCCTTTACAAAAAAGAATACACACGAACGCTAACGGTCTGTGTTATCAGCAAACAGACCCGAACGATTGTTCCAAATGCAAAGAAAACTGACTGCAAAGCACATAGAGGGACCTTACCCTAGGCCGGGTACACATTTGGGCATATTTGTGTCTGACCACTAGCAAAGCGGTTGGCTCGTGACGAAACTGTCTGTTGCGGTGAATACTCATAGTAGCTGCACAATCTGTGTGATTTTCTGACATCCAATCAGATTTTTCTGAGTTTGTTATTGACTGTTTCTCGCACATGCTCGTTCTGAGATGCTACAGAAGCTTGTTACCAGAGGTAGCCGTCGCCTACCTATGAAACCCTTGGCAATCTGTTACAAACCCGTAACAGGCAAGGGGAGCCATATAAACTACGGTCATGATGTCTTGCCAGAAAGTGTATACACACACGGCTGTTTGAAGTCTCAAGGTTTTCTGGGAAGAAGCAACAATAATATGGATTGGACTGCTGCTTAATCCGTCCTTCATTGGGTTTTATAGACTGTATATGTACATGCTATTATGGTGTGGCATTTTACACACCATTATTGTTCTGGGTTGATATTGATTTTTAGCAGGGTAAATATTTGGGTTTGTTATCCTTTTAAGGGAGTTTGTACCATAAAAGTATGCATGAAGTGGCCAGTAGCCTACCTCCTAACACTGGTATTTTAAAATAAAGTACAGAGAAAGTGTTTTGTGCTTCATGCAGTTTCTAAAATTGTAATGAATGATTATCCTACGTTATTTTTAAAACGATTAAACTTGCTCAGTGCTCCCTCATCATCCATTCAAAACCAAATACCTTATTTATGAGCATATCAGATCATCATTATTTTCCACACTATTTTAAATACTTTCAGGTTATTTGCAGGAGCTGCCAGTGAGTTTGATTTACAGGGCAACTGTGCTCAAAAACTGATTTGCCTATCTTAATCTATAAATAGTCTAATGCAAGCAGAAATTACTGTGAGGTGCTTGTGTATAGCATGCCTGCAATCCAGTACTTATTTTGCCAAGCTCAATATCCCTTCCACTAGACTCTTCCATCTGACCAGTCAAGCATGCCAGTAATCATTATAACTTGCTCCTGACCAATCCCGCCAGCATTTGAGCAATTCTTCAGGAACCGCTCAGTCGTTCATTTTGCGATCTGCTGACATACGATGCAAAATGAATGGGTCATACGGGGCGTTGCAATGTAGGTTGGCCCACCAGAAAGGTAAAAGACGGTTCCTGAAGAATTGCAGGGATCGGTCGGGAGTACAAGTATGGGCCCCTTAAGGCTAGGTATGCACATCTGATATTTCGCGCACGATGTCTCCCACAACGAAATTTCAATTGGCAGAAATGTTGTTTCAAATGTGGTGCCGCGACTGAGGTTCCAGACCGATTCAATCTATCTATGATGGAAATTTTGATCCGATTGTGCTGTTTTAAACGGACCTCGCGTTTGGTCGAAACCGTTATATCGTCAAGCACCATTTTATTTCACGTCAGACAGGACTAGCGATTGAGTTTAGTGGTTGGTAGATGTGAGGAATTGTCTGGTGTATACACAGCCTCCATAATGTGTATGATCAATTTTTAATCTTAAGGTAAGGCTAGGAATGCAGGTATCTGGGAGAAAAAAACTAATAGGGGTAACCTGCATCCAGTTGCTTGGACAGACCAAGCAGAAAAAACTGGAGGGAGCTATCCTCCCTCCCTGCCTGTGTGTGCCTTTTGTGTTAAACAGATAATCACCACCACCCACCAACACCCCTGTAGATGAAGCAGGTCTGGGTGGTGTGAGGGGGGGGGAGACATTATAGTTTTTAGGGGCTTGGTGGTCTTTGTTCCAATCCTCTGGATTCACTGCAAGGTTATTGCTCAGCGACTGCTGTGAAACAGAGGCTCGATGTTTCCAAAGGGAGTGCTATTAGTCATTGATTTAATGTCTGGTAAGGATATTGTTGAACACAGTTCATACATTCCACACAATTAAGTGTTTATTGTCAACAAATATTATTGTTTATGTAACGGTGGGAAATGGGAGAGTCTAGTGGTTAAGCTTAATTATTGCACCGCTCAGCTCTCCCCGGTTGTTGTTGTCCGGATACTCCTCGATGGACACGGCCCTCACTCCCTGGTTAGAGGACTGATCGCCCATGTCGTATAATCTACGGGGGCAACCACGTGCTTCCTAAAACGCCCGATGACAGCACCTCCGTGATTTGTACTGTCGCCTTCAACCCCCCCCCCACCCATCGTGTCTTCTGAGCTCCTCTTTCTTTCGTCTTTCCTTAGCGTCGTAAACTTTCTTCATCCCTAGTTCCTCCCTCCGGTCTAGGGCACCTTTTTTTTTTTTTTTTTGCAGTCACATTTCTGGGTGCAAGGGGATCTTGAAAGTTTTGTATTTGAGGTAAAGGATTACTGTGAACTTCTATACCGAAACACATCGATATTCCTATAGAAGGAATTATGGGTTTTTAAAGCTTTTGGTATTTTAAACCAGATGTGCCAGGTTTGAGTGCCATTTTTAGCACCAGCAAATGACTGCCCTAAATGTTGCACAAAGGCAAACAATTTAATCAAGATTTACCCCCAGCCCCAAGCGTGATATTAAATTCTAGAACTTGGGCTGCTTGTGGCTCTTGTTAACACCATTTCTACAGTTTCTCTTAAAGGGCATGTCCACCCCCAAAACTATAATCCCCCCAACTACTGGCCCCACCATGTAGTGTAGTGTAATCCTTACCTCACATCCCAGCTCCATATGGTTCTCCTGTAGTCCCCCCCCCCAAAGTCCCCAAAACTGCCCACCCGGAGGATAGCAGAGTCCATAGGACTCTGCCTCCTACCTGGCCTCCGGGAGAAGTTTGGCATGCGTACTGCAGCCCTTCTCCCCTCCCTCCTCTCCCTCCCCCCCGCTTCCCCCCCCTAGCTTTAAACCCTTAATGTATAAGATTCCCCTGGTCTCCCAGCCCCAACCGCTATATTTATATGTTTAGAAAGCTCCCCAAACTTTACTTACCTCTCCTCTTTCTCCGCCAGTGAGTGAGTGCCGGCAGCCGCGTCCGTGATTGGCTGCCGCTCAGCCAATCACAGACTCGGCGCCGGTCCCGCCCCTCTGCTTGCATTTTCTCGCAAGCAGAGGGCCGGGAGCGCGGCGGAGGGAAGAGGGAGGAGTAAGTAGAGTTTGGGGAGCTTTCTTAAAATATAAATATAGCGGTTGGGACTGGAAGACCAGGGGGTATCTTATATGAAAAAATTTTTTTTAGGGTGGACATACCCTTTAAAGGGACACTATACTGAAAAAATGCCTCATCTTAATCTATAGTTGAATACATGTGAGTAGCACTATGTGTGTGTTGCTGCATGCCTTCAATCCAGCACACATTTTGTTTAGGAGCAGATTTCCCCCTCCCTCTTTTAACCACTCCCATTTCCATCCGACCTGACTTTTTCCCCCACAAACCAACTGTCAAGCCTGCACACAGCATACAGCATTCCAACTGTCAAATCTCTGTCACCATTCCAGCTACAGTAAAACTACTCACAGAAGAATAGTTTTTGAGAGCAAGGAACTTGATTGGCTGCTGACATATAAGAAGTTTTAGATTGGATATCTAAAGAAATAGGGGGCAGATGAACAAAAAAAATCATACAGTGGTGGTTGGGAAGAATTATAGTTTCCAGTTATGGTCAATTTAAAATAACCTATTTTTTGGTATAGATGCCCTTTAAAGGGAATCTCTACCCCCATAATCGCCAACCCAAAGACCGCCATTATGAGTTGAAAGATGTGTCTGAAGGAATATCTTCAGCCCAATGGTCCTCAATCCCTACTGTAAAAGCTGCCTCCAATCCCTAAAGCTGTGCAAGCTTTTACAAGAACACACATGCTCAAAAGAGGCAGCTCAGGGACCAGCAATCATTGCCTATGATATCAGCTGTCAAAGCCATGACTGACTGCTGTCCCCCAGAAGAACAAGGAAGTAGAGAGAAGGGATTGTCTAACATTGGGCTGAAGACCTTCCTTCAGGTACTCCTTTCAAATCTGTAAATTCTAGGTTCAAAACTCATAGTGTGTTTTTCACAGAAACACAAACACACATACAGAACAAGACATTTTTAATTTAGAAAGTTTAATCAAATTAGTATTTTTTTTTTTTCCCAAAAGAATTTTTTGCATGCATAACAAACTTAATAAGGTTACAAAACCAGCATGTTCCTTTTCCCAGGGTGATGCAGAATAGTATTAGCTGTATTAGCGTAGATCGCTTTATTAGCATAGATACCGTCCCACAGGAAATCAAGAAAAATTCTTGCAGAGACTGCAACATCACGAACATTTAGCACTTCCTGCAGAATAAATTAAATTGAAATCTAATTCACTTCCGATTTTATTTGCTTTTGTTTGTAATTTTGCTTTGATCAATCCATGGTATCAGACACTCCCTTTATCCGATTTGCACAATTATTGTGTAATTAAATTGGAACAATGCTATGATATGAACATTTTACAAGTGAAGGTTTGGTTTATTGTCTGAATGGAATGTGCCTAGCCTACATGTTCCTCTTTAGCACAGTTTACAAATGTTACTTTGTTGCTGTTACGAGTTTTATTAGAAGAAATCTCAAATAGTAAATAAATGGGCAACTACATCCTGAAACAACTCCCCCATTCCATAATCTTTCATTTGATAGGCGGTAGAAGCAAGTCTTCCTACCTCCTGTTCTGCTTACGGCTTACTGTATGCGTCAAATAAAAAAAGTGCATGGCCTAATGTGAATGTATCCATGTAATTGTAAAGAGCAACAGAAGATATTTAAACCCACAATAATAATTATGAATAATAATAATAACATGTAATGAATGCTGGAATGCAGCAGGTAATTGGGCCAAAATATCGATTAAGTGTTTTAAAATGGGCTGTGCAATAGCTCAAGCCAGAATATTGGCAGCACTGGTCTTTTTACTAACAGACGGGTTTACAGGTTAGTAGACCTACAGACATTAGACCTACAGACATTTTTTTTGGTCCATGGTGCTACCAGCACTATGGTCCATTGCCAAGGAGCTTACAGGGTCATGTAGTTGGGAATGGTAACATCATTCCTCTTCGGCCAAAACTTTAGCCTTAGGGTGCAGAAGAACTACAGAGAGCCTGTAGGATAAGTGATAAAACAGTGGACTTTCATATTTTGGCCTTTGTTCTGCTCTAAATCAAAGATGGAGGGAACTAACATATTCGGCAAAGCGACTGAGAATGAAAACGTGAATTAAGCTGGGTACACACCTTTCAATCTTTCCTGCTGACCGACCATTTGGCACTTCTGACTAGTCGGCCAGGATAAAGAACCGTTGATCCCAGAAGTAGTGGCCACAGCCGTCAGTTTCCCGCGACCACCACGATTGGGCATGGTTTTCTGACGTGGGTTCGTCAGAACTAATGGTCAGGCAGTAGTTGCGGGTGCAACAAGGAACCATAAAATATTTGGGTGTGTATCCAGCTTAGAATGATTTTAGTATTATAGCTTTAACCAGCTGTAATGCTAATAAGAAAATTCTGTATCTGTAAATAACTAGAGCTGTCATTGTACTCCAATATTTTCATAGGTTGTTTTTTAGTGTTTATATCCTTATTTTCTGAATGTATTCGATAGTAAGCTAAATTAATAGCATGGGCAAACATGTACCTCTTATTACAACATCCCCAATGGCACACTGGGCATGTCTGAGCCAGTGGTGGAGGGAGGAGTAGGGGTTAAAAGTAACTGGAGGGCTTGACATGATTTTGCAGAGCAGTTCCTGGGCAAAAAGACAGGAGGAAATGTGCCTAAAATTCTCCACTTCTTCACAGTTCCAAACTGTTTTATTCATTGAGATGTAAGTTTAAGGATCAGCACAGGTCAGTGCTAACCTGATAGCCCCTGGTTTCTAACCTGCCTTAACCTACTGTTGCTATGAATGTGCTGTGTGTAGACAGCTTGACATTTAATGAGTTTCATTGTTAACTCTTCAGTGTGAAATGTTGGAAACATTAAACCTGTAGTGGATCTGCAAAGATATTTCTCACAGCCCTATGGCAGCTATCATTGGCATCAATACAACTATGTGGTATTCAGCAAAAAGTATTGTAACGCATGCTAAGATAGATTGTCAGTATGATGCAAAACACCTTTGGGTTCCACATAATGCATGTCTGTATACATTAATGCTCCCTAGCCCTAACGTTTGTTCATTTGTAGATAACCACATTTCAATGTTGTAACTAATTGGGAAGCTTCCATTTGTGACATTTTTGTGTGTCCGGATTGATTTATTGTATGTTACACACAATTAAAGGACAACTATACTGTAAAAACAACTGCCTCTTCTTATTCTATATATGAAGATATGTACTCAGAGGTGTGTATGTTACTGCATGACTTCAATCCAGTGCTTGTTTTGCCTTACCTAAGTATTCTCCCTCCCACGCTTAACCGACTCTTCCTTCCATCTGACATGACTTATGAGTCAAGCATGCTCAGAAATCACTACGAGTCAGCACTGGGAGGGCGAATTTCAAACTGCAATTCATTAATTCCAACTGTCACAATTTTAGTTGCAGCAAAACTGCACAGAGCAGAAGAGTTTATATGATAATAAGGCACTTGACTGGCAGCTGAAATGTAAAATGTTTTTAAAGAAATAGGGGACAGATCTACAAAATATGATACAGTGATAGTTACCAAATTATGTTTCCCAGTAATTGTCAAAGAAACATTTTTTTCAGTATAGATGCCCTTTAAAGGGCATGTCCACCCCAAAACTGAAATTTCCTTACCTTACATTTCTGTTCCAAATGGTTCTCCTGCTGTGCTTTTTCTAAGTCCTGAAAACTGCAGTGTAGAAGCTGTCAATGTCTCATCCTGTGCCTGTCTCTGCCTCAACCTCATCAAGCAGGGGGTGTGCAGATTGTCCAGTAGATGGCACTGGGTCTGAGGTACATCATTTCTTGGGGCGTTCGTTCTTCTGTAAATTAGAATAAAGTGTCTCCACTAATTAACAACCTGATTATGTAAGTTCCTATTTTTCGATCCGTCTGTGGTTGGTATTGGAATGGGCTGTAGGTGGCACAAATTACATGTCAAAGTTTTGGCAATCCCAATATGCTGATTATCGTCCACACGTAAGGCACATGTTCCATTGGCTGTCAAACTATCGCCATCTGTTCTGGTTATCTGTCTTTCCTGCAGGGTAGGGACTCACTGAGGATTGCTACATCTCCCTTTTGCCCTTGTACCACCACATTGGACTGTAGAAATGAAAGGGTTTCCCTTTGTCTGTGATATGGCCTTTCACATGTTAACTCATTGTTTGCAGAATTATCCTAGCTCCTGTCACTGCCGAGCATGGCGGATGCTATGCTGCTTTATGGCACTGTGCTGTATTATTAATAGAGCGATCATTTTAACCGCTGTTTTTTCTTTTGGTTTCAGTCATTGAACTTAACATTTGTAAAACGCTTAGTCTTTTATAAATGATAAGATAATAATGAATCCGAGGAAATTCAGATTACATTTCTTTCCATAACCTGCCATCCTTTTTTCCCCCCATAATAGTGGCCTCAGTTAATTAAGGTAATTTTCTACCTTTTTTTATTCCCCTGCTAAAATTCTGCTTCATGTACATTTTATTAGCCTGCGTGTGTATCCAGCCTTACAGTTTCTAGTCGGTGTAATTTGTTGTACATCTATTGCATTAATCAGACTACTTTACATTACATTCTTCCAGCTCCCTAAAGCACTTACCAGTATTCATTCAGCGGTAGTGTTTTTTGTTTTTTTTTTGTTTGTTTTGTTTTCATTAATTCCAGGTTCGGAATTAATATTTCCATTTAGCAAGGTCTTGATAGACGTTCCTCTGCATAGAAATGGTGCAGATGTGTTCTAGAGAGCCGTTCCTAGATTACCTGTTAATGTTTACAAATTGCAGAAGATCTGAAGGGTGCCTGAATTAGATTTTTTCATTCATTGTTTGTGTGCACCCAGACTGCATGTTACACATCCAATCAGTCGGAAAAAAATTCAGATTGCATGCGCTCTGAATACTGCATTGCAACGCACAGCAGCGCACCTAGTGTGGCCAGAGTAGTTGGCCTGCACTAGTGTGTGTCTTTTAGTGTGTAATCGTGTTAAAATGCTGTGGTGTGGCCTAGCCCTAAAGGACAATTTAAGTTGTTTAGATCCTCTATCTGGGTATTAAAGGACAATTGTATTGTCTAAGCTCTGCCCCACCTCAGTCTGGGATCTATCCAACGGGAAAAAGCGCTTCTGGATAAACGTGTCTTCCAATTGGTTTGGCCCTGGGCCAAAAATGTGGGTGGGGCAACAACCATACAGTGCCTTTAATGTAGAGGGGTGGTTTGGGGAATTAGAACTATAGTATGATTCTCCTTTAAGGGCAGTGGCACCCTCATCACTTTTTTGTGGATTAGCAAACTAACCACCAGGATGTTTTTGCTATATAGGAGCCGTAACCAACAAAATGATCAAGTGACAAGTGGTTTAATATTGGGAAAGCTGTTAGGTGCCTTCTGGAGAATTTACCCCATTTTTTTTTGTATGTAAAATCATAAATACCTCCATATCGTCATGTTTATGCTAGGACAGTCCCCTCAAAACAAGTGTCCCAGACTGGCTTAGATATTGGTATTGATACAGATTCAGTCAGGAAGGAATTTTTTTTCCTCTTCATAAGTTTTTTTTTTTTTACCTTCCTCTGATAGTCAGGAAATGAGGATATGGCTAGATGGGTTGGACTGGGTTGGCAACGTGATACCATCCGACGAAAGCTGGGTACACATTGTCAGCAATGTGTGTACTGCACGAACGAACATTCCCGACGCTTGTTCGTGCGATACACACTTTGCAACTTGTGGCCAGATCTGAAAAGGAGACAATATTAAGCCTCTGCCAGTCGTATGTGCTTAGAAACATGTGTGAACCATATAAATTTACCAATCCCCCCGACAGGATTGCTAATTTCATTCGGAAAATTCCCTTCCCCAAGGTTGGCCCCTTTACTAAAGGTGTGTACCCAGCCTAATGCCTAAAGTTGGGTACACACATATTACTGATAAAGGACCAACCTTGTCAAACGTTCTGCGTCGGCATTGGAAAAAGTCAATACTGCCCAAAATTCTTCTTTAGAATAGAGAGTCGGCTGTGTTCATATATATATATGTCCGTTCTGAACAATCTCCCTTTACTTTATATAAGGAGAACATTTGGGATTGTGTGTAGCCATATCTTTGAAAGATTGGTGGTGTGCACCCACCTTAATACACTCAGGTCAATTGTGGCCAGATCTGCAAAGGAGACAATATTTGGCCTCTGCCAGTCTCATGTGCTTATAAATTTACCAGTAACACTGATTATTCCAAATAATATCTAAAATCAGCTGACTGACATGGGGCTAATCTAGAAAGCTGACTGACATTGGGCTAATGTAGAAAAATGACTGACATGGGGCTAATCTAGAAAGCTGACTGACATGGGGCTAATCTAGAAAGCTGACTGACATTGGGCTAATGTAGAAAAATGACTGACATGGGGCTAATCTAGAAAGCTGACGGACAAAGGGCTAATCTAGAAAGCTGACTGACATGGGGCTAATCTAGAAAGCTGACTGACAGGGCTAATCTAGAAAGCTGACTGACAGGGCTAATCTAGAAAGCTGACGGACATGGGGCTAATCTAGAAAGCTGACGGACATGGGGCTAATCTAGAAAGCTGACTGGCATGGGGCTAATCTAGAAAGCTGACTGGCACGGGGCTAATCTAGAAAGCTGACTGGCATGGGGCTAATCTAGAAAGCTGACTGACAGGTCTAATCTAGAAAACTGACTGATATATGGCTTATCTAGAAAGATGACTGACACAGGGCTAATCTAGAAAGATGACTGACATCTTTCTGCCTCCACTTCAAGCTCTCTAAGTTTTTTTTATATGCTTAGAGGAGGCAGCTAGGGGAATATCATTCAGTCATTGGCTGTGATGTCCTGACTGACAGCTGCCCACTGGAAGAACCAGGAAGCAGAAGGAGAATTAACAGAGCATCAAGCAGCATTTCAGGTCAGACATACTGGTTTAAAGGACATGTAACCTGAGGCTAATCATTTTTTAACTAATCACAAAGTAATTAGGATTAATTACCACCAATCTTAAATCTGCTTTTTATTTCTCTTCTCTGACCTTCCTATCCCTTGTTTTTTTAGCTCTGGGAGTTTTACTTTTTAAAGAGGATGGGGCACAGCTAGTCAGTAAAGAACTGTCAATCACCCAGACCCTCCCCCTGGCACACTACATGTAGAAACTATCCATTCTATAAAAGTAAAGTTTATTTCTTTATCACTGCATGGCTAAATGATTCAGCATTAAAGGGTATGTTAACCCTTAAAAAAAATTTTTGTTATATCATTCCCCCTGTCCCCCCAGCCCCAACTGCTATATTTGTTATTTTGGAAAGTGCCCCAACCTTTACCTACCTTCCCTCTTTCCTCCGCCGCACTGCCAGGCCCTCTGCTTGCGAGAAAATGCAAGCTGAGGGGCGGGACCGGCAGTCGCGTCTGTGATTGGCTGAGCGGCAGCCAATCACGGACGCTGCTTCCGGGAGTTCAGTGCGGCGGAGGAAAGAGGGAAGGTAAGTAAAGTTTGGGGCACTTTCTAAAATAACAAATATAGCGGTTGGGGCTGTGGAACAGGGGAATGATTACCTAAATATTATATGGTAGGGAGGGAATCCTAATCGGGAGGGAGAGGGAGGGGTAGAAAGGGGGAGAAGGGCTGCAGTACGCATGCCAAACTTCTCCCGGAGGCCAGGTAGGAGGCAGAGTCCTATATGGACTCTGCTATCCTCCTGGTGGGCAGTTTTTGGGCCTTTGGGGGGGGGGGACTACAGGAGAACCCTATGGAGCTGGGATGTGAGGTAAAGATTTTATTACACTGCATGATGGGGCCATTAGTGGGGGGGATTATAGTTTTGGGGTGGACATGCCCTTTAAGATCAGGAATGGTAATGAGCATTATCTGTTACTCTGTAATATAGGGTTAATCTGCACAGAATGAGCACAAAGTCCTCCCCCCCAACACACACACACACACACACACACACCTTCAAACTCCTACAGCTAAAGGAAAATCTTACTTGATCCAAGCAGTGATAACATCTCCCAGTGCTTCTTACCTTCCTATTACAAAGCAGTTTTATTTTCACTATAACACAAAATCGCTGGGTGAATGCTATTGGCTGTAGGGGGGCACAGATCATCTCCACTGCACATGCTCCATTTGTGCCTCAGTTTTGGGAGGGGGTGGATACATAGAGAGTGAGCTGAACAGGACATGAGGAGATCTAGGGACAGGGAGCACTGAGAGCAAGTTCCTGACAGCACTAAAAATATAGGAATGGATAAAGGCAAGTCATTTTTTTTTTCATTTTAGTGTCCCTTTATTTCTAAGATTTCAAATTTTTGCAGTTTGGGGGTTTAACAGTTGTTACCCATATAGGATTTTTCATTTGAGGGAAGAACTTGCCCTTTAATGCTACATAGACCACACCTACTGGGCCTTCAATAATACCAATAATATTGTGACCATTTAATATCTTAATCTATGTGATATGGCCAAGAGCCGGAAACAACAACCTTATGAACTTGGATATTTGTGCCAGTTCTTTTTTTTATGAATGAAAGTAACTTTGTTATCTGTAACATTGGTTACAGGAATGTGAATCTAGTTGCTGCTTAACTTCCGAAAAAAGCTGCTATATAAATAATCTACTTTATTAATGTTTGCAGTGTTTGAAGGGAACGAGGTTGGAGTAAAAGTAAGAAAAAAAAAGAAAAATTGAGAACACACAAAATGCATTAGCACAGTGTGTTATGGAGAATCCGTGTCTTTCTGTGATTAATTAATCTTTATATTCACGGCAGCTAAATTAGATTCTCTACACGTTCTGCTGCTAGCTCACTAGATCAGATTAGAATTCAGATTCATAGAAATGAAGTGCTAATTATACTACACTATGTGTAACACCTGTCATTAGTAGTTTCTAATAGGATAAGGTTTACAAAGCTCAGGAACTCCTTGTTTGATCTAAATCTTACTGTGTTTAGGGTTAGGTCCCACTATGAGCGTTGCATTCTGCTTTGCGCGCGTTTTGCGAATCGCAATGTAATTTAACATATAATGGAATTTGCGAGAATCCATCCGCACTGTATAATTTGCTTTCCAAATCTATGTGGTTCATTTTTTTTTTTCTGCATGCGTGCACGATTTTTGGTCCGTGTGCGTCAGAATCGCACTTTAGTAATAGCCTATAGGAACGCAAAAAAAGCGGACAAACGTATTTTTTGCGTTTTCTCCAGTGTTTCCTGTTGATTTTCCAAAAACTGCACACGCACGCAAAGGGACTGGAAATGCGGTCAAATGCATCTAAAAACGCATGTCTGTTAACCTGCAAAATGACCGGAACGCAAACAAAATGCATTGTCCTAAACGTACTCAAAATGGACAGCACAATGCAACGCACATAGTGGGACCTTGCCCTTAAAGTAATAAAATCACAGTGTGACTCTACTCAACAGAAATGTCTGTAACTTTAATGAATGGTTTGTACAGCTGCTGTTGCTGTGTGTAGAGATTGAGATGTGTTCACATTGGAAGTTACACCCACTAGCTTGTCACTTAGCCAGGATACTTTCCTTCAGTTGTGGAAAATATGTTTCAATAATTCTCCTCTTTCCTGACTCTTAATAGCAGATCACTGACATCCATTGCGGTCCCTGGAAGATGTTGTAATAATGTGCTAAAGTCACTGTAGGTGAAGGCTCGCTTACGGCTCTTCCCAGCACTCTGCTCGCTGTATTGGTCATCTTTTAAAGCAGAGACTCTGCATGGAAAGAGCTGAATTTTATGTAGGTGAATTGAAATCTCGTCTGGATAATGTTATTCACAACATGCCTGCTATTGTTAATGCTTTTCACTGTAAAATCTGGATTTCTCCTCTTAATTTGAAGCCAGTGAGTATTAGATTGTTATTATTATTATTATTGAGGATTTATATAGCGCCAACATCTTCCGTAGCGCTTTACAGTTACATGTATACATTCACATCAGGCCCTGAAGAGCTTACAATCTAAGCACATTTATTAACATACAACCTATCAGTATGTCTTTATTATTGTGGGGGAAACCGGAGTGCCCGGAGGAAACCCATGCAAACACAGGGAGAACATACAAACTCCTTGCAGATGTGTCCAAGGGTGGAATCGAACTCAGGACTTCAGCGCTGCAATGCATCAGTGCTAACCACTAAGCCACCTGCTGCCTAGATGGTGTGGATTAAAAATTTAAAGGGCACTAGGATATTTTCTTTTTAAATGTTTGTACCTTTAAAATTCTTATTGATATTCTCACACTAAAAACTAGCCACACTGGCACAAAGCCCTGTTTGTATGTGTAAAGCATTACAGTATATCATTTTATTTGACATATATGAAATCCGTGTGAATGTGAAATTTTGTATGTTACATACGGAAGTGCATGGAGCAACACTGTTCTCTACACAGAAATGATATCGGGAGGTAAGAATTCTGACTCCAACCTCCTCCCATAGGAAGGGGATTTTCATTGCAGTCCTCCGGGTTGCTTTTGTATACAAGATCTTGTTTTCAGGAAGGAATAATCCTTTCCCGTTGAGATCTGGACTCCCTGTATCATTCCGCATCTGTTACAGGTCATGGCTTTTATCATTTCAATATTCATATATTGGAAGCTTTCCCGGACACTATGTAATTTATATTTTATCCCGTACTGGTTGCAGCTGCAGAGTCCATGAAATAATTTTGTCTGTTGTTAAAACTTTTTTAAAAAAAATTCATTTCTAGCCCATCTGCTGGTATTTTTTGCTCTTACGTTTCCTCTTCTGTGACATTCGGAATCATATGGATGAAATGCTTTATATATAGTCATGTTTGTCCAGGGAGCAGCCTGTCGCCTATTCCTGGGACAGATCTAGAAGATTTGATTGATGTTTCTGTCACAGACAGTGTGGTTCATTTCAGGGGGAACGAGCAGTGTATACTGGATGCAGCTATGAATTCTGCAGCCATAACTTCTTTAACTTTACCCTCCTTTCCTCTGATGGAGGGGATCTTAGGTTAGTGCCCCAGGAAAGACTATAATCAAACCTTGAAAACAAAAGCATTTAACTGTAACACAACCTGTTCCCAAATTGCTCCCACTCCCACTTTTATTGACCCTTTAATGTATATACCTTTCGAGATATAACCAGTATTCCGGTCAATACACCCAGGAACATGCAAAAATAAATAATTTTACAGTTAAATGTTTATCTTTGTCACATTGTATTATTTAATATACCTAGACATGGTACTTGGCAGGAGATCTTTTCTGTATGTCCCCTGTATAGAATGCTTCCACTTAAATCTCTCGTACATCTAGTTATGGATGTCTGCTCTAAAACCATCTCCTGTGCATTCTCTGTCAGACAGGGATTTTACCCATTGAGATTATGGAGAGAATGTGCAGTTAATTAATTATTAGGAATCTACATATATAGGAAATTATTTTGTCTTAAATATTTCATTAAATATAGCTAGGGGCTACATCTATGTCTGATTGTAATTTTTATTCTATTGGGTGTCCATGTACCTACATACCTTAGTGCTGGAACTTGTACTGTCTATACACACTAGGGTTTGTCTACCCTGTTTATATTGGCTTATTTGAAACTGGTTCCACGGCGGTGGTTCCTGTCCCTACCTGGATATAGAAAATAATGACATCTTATATCCTGTACCAGTTAGAGCTCATGGGTGTCTGAGTGAGAAAATCAGTAGAAAAGCACATTTATGAGTGTCTCTATGTGATTCCATGTATTAGAATATTAGCTGTATCGCTCACTGGATTAAATTCTGCAAAGAAATAAGAGGTTTTGAATAATGTGTTGTAAACAGATCATACTGGGCTATGTGCTTTGAAGTTTGGTGAAAATAAATACCAGAATAATTGGGAAATATAAGACACGTTTCTATTCCCTATTTATCATTTACTTAAAGGGCATGTCCACCCCCAAAACTAAAATTTAACCCCTTACTGGCCACATCAAGTAGTTTAAAACAATCCTTACCTTACATTCCTGCTCAAAATAGTTCCCCTGCTGTGCCCCTCCAAAGTCCATGAAACTGCTGTGTAGGAGCAGTGTGTGACTCATGCTGTGCCTGAGACTTCCTCAACCTCATCAAGGTTGAGGCATGCTCAGTGCAGCCCTCCCTGCCTCTCAGCCAATCACGGACGCGGCTGCCGGTCCCGCCCCCTGCTTTCAATTCCATGCAAGCAGAGGGCCTGAACACTGCAGCAGGGGAGAGAGGGCAGGTAAGTAAGAATCGGGGGACTTTCTAACAATTATATTAATGCGGTTGGGGCTGGGGGAGCATGCCCTACCACATATCAAAAGTTAAATTTTGGGGTGGACATGCCCTTTAATTCTACAGAACTATAAGCCATTAATACCTGGAATATTTATCTTTTAAAGGACATCTTTGTGGGTAAACGATGTGTGTTCCTCATAATGTAAAATAATAGTAGTAGGTTAATCAAGGGATTAATCACATTCCTTAATTCTCTGCTACCATTAGGTTATTTTCTTCAGTTCACTCCATAAAGGGGAAGTTCAGTGCAAATACATATACTTTTAAGATAACTTTTGAGCAGTATTTTCCTATCATAATGACCTTAACCTGCACATTCAGCATTTTGTCTGTGTAAAAATAGCTGCTTCCGAAATACTGACCTCCTGTTTGCAGGACCCCTTATAGATTATGGTCTTGCAATTTAACCCAGCGCCTGGGTTGATTAAAAGACAATTATACTCAAGATCCATTGCTGCATAGTATCCAAGGTGAGGACCTAAAATGACAAGTCCTCACTTCTGGGTACTTTACAGAAGTCCTGCAAAACTTACTAGAAATCTCCCTTGTCGCTACATTCGGATCCTCCCCACTGATAAATCAGTGACAGTCTGCGAGGCAGCCAATGTAAAGACACAACTCCCTGCAGAGCGTTTCTTCCCATTAGCTGCCTTGTGAACTGTCACTCACAGTGGAAGAGAGGAAGATGGGACTGGAGCGCTGAGGGAGACTTCTAGTAAGTATTGCAGGACTTTTGTAAAGTACCCTGAGGTGAGGACTTAGCGCTTTAGGTCCTAACCCCTTTTACAAAAAAAGAAATACACACGAACGCTAACGGTCTGTTATTCAGCAAACAGACCCGAACGCATTGTTCAAAATGCAAAGAAAACTGACTGCAAAGCACATAGAGGGACCTTACCCTTAGGCTGGGTACACATTTGGGCATATTTGTGTCCTGACCACTAGCAAGCGGTTGGCCGTGACGAATAACTGTCTGTTGCGGTGAATACTCATAGTAGACTGCACAATCTGTGTGATTTTCTGACATCCAATCAGATTTTTCTGAGTTTAGTTATTGACTGTTTCTCGCACATGCTCAGTTCTGAGATGCTACAGAAGCTTGTTACAGCAGGTCGCCTACCTATAGAAACCTCTTGGCAATCATGTTACAAACCAGTACAGGCAAGGGAGCATATAACTACGGTCATGATGTCTTGCCAGAAAGTGTATACACACACGGCTGTTTGAAAGTCTCAAGGTTTTCTGGGAAGAAAACAATAATATGGATTGGACTGCTGCTTAATCCAGTCCTTCATTGGGTTTTATAGACTGTATATGTACATGCTATTTACTGGTGTGGCATTTTACACACCATTATTGTTCTTGGGTGATATTAGATTTTAGCAGGGTAAATATTTGGGTTTTGTTATCCTTTTAAGGGAGTTTGTACCATAAAAGTAGTGCATGAAGTGGCCAGTAGCCTACCTCCTAACACTGGTATTTTAAAATAAAGTACAGAGAAGTGTTTTGTGCTTCATGCAGTTTCTAAAATTGTAATGAATGATTTATCCTACGTTATTTTTAAAACGATTAAAACTTGCTCAGTGCTCCCTCATCATCCATTCAAAACCAAATACCTTATTTATGAGCCACTCAGATCATCCCATTATTTTCCACACTATTTTAAATACTTTCAGGTTAATTTGCAGAGAGCTGCAAGTGAGTTATGATTTACAGGGCAACTGTGCTCAAAAACTGATTGCCTCATCTTAATCTATAAATAAGTCTAATGCAAGCAGAAATTACTGTGAGGTGCTTGTGTTACTGCATGCCTGCAATCCAGTACTTATTTTGCTCAAGCTCAATATCCACCTTCCACTCAGACTTCTTCCATCTGACCAGTCAAGCATGCTCAGTAATCATTATAACTTGCCTCCTGACCAATCCCGCAGCATTTGAGCAATTCTTCAGGAACCGCCTAGTCTGTTCATTTTTGCGACTGACATACGATCGCAAAATGAATGGGTCATACGGGGCCGTTGCAATCGTATGTTGGCCACAGAAAAGGCTAAGCGGTTCCTGAAGAATTGCAGGGATCGGTCGGGAGTACAATGTATGGGCACCTTAAGGCTATGTATGCACATTCTGATATTTCGCGCACGATGTCTCCCACAACTGAAATTTCAATTGGCAGAAATGTTGTTTCAAATGTGGTGCCGCGACTGAGGTTCCAGACCGATTCAATCTATCTATGATGGAAATTTTGATCCGATTGTGCTGTTTTAAACGGACCACGCGTTTGGTCGAACCGTTATATCGTCAGCACCATTTTATTTCACGTCAGACAGACTAGCGATTGAGTTTAGTGGTTGGTAGATGTGAGAATTGTCTGGTGTATACACAGCCTAATAATGTGTATGATCACTTTTACTCTTAAGGTAAGGCTAGGAATGCAGGTTACTCCTGGGAGAAACTACTAGGGGTAACCTGCATCCTAGTTTGCTTGGACAGACCAAGCAGACAAAACTGGAGGCAGCTATCCTCCCTCCCTGCCTGTGTGCCCTTTTGCTGTTAAACAGATACATCCACCACCCACCCACCACCACCACTGTAGATGAAGCAGGTCTGTGTGTGTGTGAGGGGGGGGAGCATTATAGTTTTTTAGGGGGCTTGGTGGTCTTTAGTTCCATCCTCTGGCTTCCACTGCAAGGTTATTGCTCAGCGACTGCTTGTGAAACAGAGGCTCGATGTTTCCAAACTGGAGTGTATTAGTCATTGAATTTAATGTCTGGAAAGGATATTGTTGAACCACAGTCATCACATTCCACACAAATTAAGTGTTTTATTGCAACAATATATTATTGTTCTATGTAAGGTGGAAATTGGAGAGTCCTAGTGTGTTAAGATTATTATTGAAAGATAAAGCTATCCACGGTGTTCCTGGAGCCGTCATTATTGATAGCTCTTACTTAAAGAATTTTACAGTGAACATTAAAGGACAAGTACGAAATACAATTTGTCTGTACAACCAAATGGTTTTCCATTAAACTGAACTGTGCCAGCTAAAAGACACCTTTTTTTTTTTTGCCAGTCACATTCTGGTGCAGGGATTTTACCGTTTTGTATTTGAGGTAAAGGATTACTGTGAACTTTCTATACAGAAACACATCGATATTCCTATAGAACAATAAATGGCGATCACATTGAGTCTGCAATAATAAAAACGTATGATTCAGTGACCATTCATTCTAGTTTATACAGGTTATTATGAGCACATTCGGGGTTCTTGTGAAATGTACCTTGATTTACGTTCCTTTGGATTTGACACTGTAGTGGCTGTAATCGTCCTTTAATTCTGTTTTTAATGCCTTTCTTAATTCTAGTAAAAGTAAAGAGGGGAATGGAAATTGGATACTCATAAATAAGACTTGACTTTTTTCGGATTAGTTGAAGAATAAGTGGAAAAGGGAGCTGTGTCTTACCTCTTACACACGATTGCACTTCAGCGCTAGATTCTCTGACAGTTCCCAATGCTCCCCTGAACTGTATGCACATGGGTGTACATTTAAGGGCACGGGTCTCACCTTGTAAGTAGTAATCAGCATGGATTTTTGAGGATTTGATCTTGTCCAACAAACTTGCTTGGCTTTTATGAGGAAGTGAGTAGGAATTTGGACTAGCATAGAAGTAGATGCAGTGTCGGACTGATGTGTTGGAGCCCACCAGGAAATCTGAGCCCATGGGCCCACTTAAAGGGAAACTATAGTGCATCTAAAGTTTTTTTTAAAAAACGCTAAAATAAAAAGTATCTTATGTGGGGAGGTAGGATTGGTGCTTTGTACCTCCCAATATAATTTCTATGAGGAGCAACAGGACGAAGAAAACTGCCAGTCTTCCTCTATGCTTCAGCACTATCTTTAATGTAGAATGGCCCAGGGTCATAACCTGGCAGAGGAAAACTGTTTGTGTCGTAGCTCCTTAACAAAACAATATTGGGAGGTGGGAATAATCAATCCTATCTCCTTGCCCCAGGTGCTTTTCATTTTTAAAAAGTAAGTTTTTACAGTATAGTTGTTCTTTAACATTTCATATCTCTATTATCACTCGTTTACATAAAATGCAGTTCTTAAGCCTGCTATACACATGTAGACTTTCTTCCGATCTTTCTGCAAATTTCAGCTTGAAACCTGCCGAGAGATAGGAACAGAAGATTGGGTCCACAGGAAATGTTCTGCCAGATCCGACCTTCGTTTTTTTCGATAAAATGCTCAACATTGTCCGTGTTTCGGCTTTTCAAACGTTTCAATCGAAATGTCAAAATCTCTCAAAAAGTTGAGCCTGTCTAGAGGGGGATTTACTGTACCTTTTGGTTCTGTATTTAATTTAGAGCAGTTTTCTTTATTTTCTTAGTTGAATGGGCTGTGGGCCCACTGGGGAATTCCCCTGTAACCTAATGGGCCAGTCTGACACTTGTAAAAGGCCTTTTTATAAGGCCTTTGATACAGTCCTTCATAGGCGACTAATGTATAATCTAAGGAAGCTCTGTTGTCTCAAATGTTGTGCCTTCAGATGTTTGAAAACTACAACTCTCAGCAATCCCTAGATTCCCTCTGTAGTTTAGGAATGCTTTTAGGAGATCTGGAGGCATACCTTTTGAGAATCCTGAGCTTATACAATAAACGGGTCTGTGTTAAGTGAATCTCTGTTGGAAAAGGACCTTTTGGTAGATAAGAAACTTAAATCTAGCAGGCAGTGCCAAGCGGCAACCGCTAGTGCCAGCAAGATATTGTCTTGTTTAAAAAGAGGTATGGATTCAAGGGAGAAAAATATTATTTCCCCTCTTTACAAAGCACTGGTGAGACTGACCCACAGCTTTTATAGAAATGTTAGAAACCTTGAAATTGAGGTTCAGCCTTTTGCTTACGAATAAATGATTGTGACTCGGCTATGGGAATGACCCCTGAAGCCCATGGATACAATCTACCTGCAACATGTCAAAAAGGCCTGGAATAAATGATTGTGACTCGGCTATGGGAATGACCCCTGACCCCCATGGATACAATCTACTGTATCCTTCAAACACTGAGTACTGTTTATTTGCTGGAACTTCTGTTCACATTTAGTTTTTCATATCTCCCCTGCTGTTATTATGTTGTCCAGTAGTTCAAAAAATGATATTTGCCGGGGAAGACTGTAGTTTGCCGTTCGCTGCAGGGCTGGGAGTTGAACAGCTCAGGTTTGGAAAGTGGAACTCTGCTGGTAATGAGATATTCCAGACAAGTTCTCCAGTCCTATTCCTGATAACAGTGGTTTTACCAAAGCTTTGTTTTTGTATCATAGTATTGTTATATTTTAAAGTTTGTTAAGTAAAAAGTCTTGTTCTTAGAATAACCCATTGTGTTCTTGCTGGATACTTATCTTGATTTTACAGTTTTATCTTGGCAATATTTTTTGTGTGTTTGTTTATCTCAGGACTACAAAGGGCTTATTTAGATTGTTGCAGAACTAGTAGCATTACCTAATTGGCTCAGTACCAGTAAATATCTGTTTGTGAGATCTGGTTCCAACAAAGGCTTTGTAACTTTTTTCCCACAGAGTAGTTGCTATGGTTATTTCAAGCTGACACAAATGGCCAACTGGACCACATGAGATTTGCCAAAATGCCCAATCTCTTGAATCAACCAATTTTGTAAAAAAAAAAAAAAAAATGTCATATCAAAAAATAAAGACAATATTTCGACCTGAACGGTAAAAATATTGGCTGGGATGGGTGATTATAGGGGGAGAATTACAGGTGTCCAAAATCCCCCTTTCTGCTGGTTTATATTTATGGTTAATCTCCCCAAAATTGGTATAATACATTGTATTGTATGACATGCATACAAATGTTAATTTTATTGCACTTAGCACTAGAAGTACTGCTGTAGCACCAACACTGTAAACAATACAAAATCTTTCCAACCCATAACGCATTTCTATATTGGTTACCTGTATTGGCCACTTGGAACCTCAGTCTCAATTGTTTCTTATTCCCAAACTAATATTTCTCCATTTTAAAGGTGAATTGTAGTCTTTCTGTAACTGACTTCTTTCTGGATCCTCCCACAGACATTGTCACCGACAATTCTCCCATCTCTGACCTTGGAGAACATATGTTAATGAAGAGGGAGTAGCTTGAAAACATCTAGAAAGCCGTCAGTTTTTGTAGGAATATAATTCTCCTTTAAACTAGCCTCATTCCAACAATTAGCTAACTAGCCTGTTCTCAAATACAGTGCAT
The DNA here is from genome assembly GCA_019447015.1 of Hymenochirus boettgeri. Taxonomy (NCBI): domain Eukaryota; kingdom Metazoa; phylum Chordata; class Amphibia; order Anura; family Pipidae; genus Hymenochirus; species Hymenochirus boettgeri. The sequence continues at coordinate 296,877,735 of CM033476.1, read as the reverse complement.
ACATGTCTGGAGAAAGATCCGCCTTCCAAAAGGCTATCTAGTGCAGATACAAAGGGTGTTCAAGGTAGGCTACAGTAGTTCAAGGAAGGTAAGGTAAAAAAAAATCCAATTTTATTCAAACAAATAAAAACATCGGTGCAGCATATCCAAACGGGATCAGAAAAGTACAGGCTCTGCCCTACTCATTTTGTGGCCTTGTGCACGCCACTTCCTCAGGCGTTCCTCAAAACCCTTTTATATATATTAATTCATCTTGATAAGTGGTTTTGATAATAGGCTACATATTTATTGTCATATCATGTTATGTATAGATTGGTCTGTTTGGTTTGATGGATCACATGCATATATATAATCTAGTTTTTGTAAATAATTTGTAACAAGTTCTCAATATCATGCCAATTCTTTGTTTAAATGGCCATTTTCATCCATGTCCAGGTCTGGCTATGTTTTTATAAGGTGTTTTAACATGTGATGCTGCTGAAGGTTTAATGATTGAATCTATATAAGGAGGAGGAGCCTGGACACTCTCCAGATCCTGTATTTGTATATGCTGCACCGATGTTTTTAATTGTTTGAATTAAATTGATTTTTTTACCTTACCTTACCTTCCTTGGACTATGGTAGCCTACATTGAACATTTGTATCTGCAGCCTCATTCCAAAACAACCTATTTCCCACAATTCCTCTTTATTTATCCGTATGCATTAGCCCCTAGAAAAAAAAAAATTATTATTGTATAAACATTTACACTGTGTTCTTTGTCTTTTTGGAGATTCAATGCCAATAAGGAATTTGGAAAAAGTTAAAAGGAAATAGTTGAGCAGCCGGCAAAACAGGAAGTTTGAAATCACATAAATAAGGAAAAAAAATTTTTAGAACTTTTGTTGCACTGCAACCTTCTGACATCTTTTTGTAGCAGCTGAGGGTCTGCTCGTTGGATACCCTTATTGTGACTAGTAAACCAGGTTGCCATCTGTGGAAAAGCTACACTTATTAAAACCACATGCATCATGGCTGAGGTAGAATCCACATTGTTTAATTGCAATAACTGCTACTGTACAGCCCAGATCACAGCTTAAAGGGAATGCTTAATCCCACCTCCCTGTGAATAATAGAACACCCGGGAACACTGCAACACTTATCATTCACTCCTTCTCAGCTGTCTTTTGTATTGGTATGCATAAACCGAAAATAGGTGCTCGTCGGGACAGCATGCCTGACAGTTGAAAAGGAGTTGCGAGTGGAGCACCGGTAATGTTAGTGTTGAGGTTTTCTCCTGCGTTCTATGATTCACAGGGAGGTGGGAATAAGCGTTCTAACCTTCCTGTGAATAATAGATACAGATTTCATGTACTTTACAAAGTACATGAAATCTGTTTTAGTGTCTTTTGTAGAAAACAACTTTCTTGCTCCTCCCACAGTCATTGTCACTGACAATTCTCCCATCCCTAACATTGGAGAACATATGTTAATGAACGAGGAGAAAGGAAACATAAAGCAGGCAGTTACAATATAAGTATAATTCTTCTTTAAAGGACAACTTCACCCTGATAATGACATCTTTTGGAAAGAATGGCCTCTTTAAAATATGTTGATATATCCTACTTTATCCTCTGGAATCATTACTGTATGCCTGCTATGCTTCTGGATGCCTCATGGAAACTGAGCAATTTAGAAACCTGTACTGAGCCTGGGCATGCTCAGAAGAGGCAGCTAGGGGATTAACATTCAGTCATTGGCTGTGATGTCAATTGTCAAATCCATAACTGACAGTTGTTAACTGGAAGAACCCAAAAGCAGAAACAGGGGAAACAGGACATTGTGCAGGATTTCAGGTTTAGGGTTTTGGGGGGTGATTTAACTGTATATAGGTTTTCATTTGAGGGTTGGACTTGCCCTTTAAAGGAACACTAAACCCCAAAAAAGAACTCTGTGCCATCCGTTTCTATTATTCACATGGAGGCGAGGATGCTTATTCTCGCCTCCCTGTGAATAATAGGACGCTCGGGAGACCTGGAACTTGCCTTACCCGCCGCTCCACTCGCAGCCACTCCTTCACTGACAGCCGCTCTGTCCCGTCCACGCGCCCTATCTTAGGCGCATGCGCGCCAATACAAAAGATAGGGCGCGCGATCGGGAGAGAACAGCTGTTTAGTGAAGGAGCGGCTGCGAGCGGAGCTGCGGGTAAGGTAAGTTCCAGGTCTCCCAAGCGTCCTATTATTCACAGGGAGGCGAGAATAAGCGTTCTCACCTCCCTGTGAATAATAGAAACGAATGGCACAGAGTTCTTTTTAGGGGTTTAGGGGAGTTTACAGTTCCTTTAAAGTGATTATGGATGGGAAACCTACTGTTTGCATGCAAACATTTTTGAATTCAGGAATACGGTTCTTACTCTGAATACATTATGTAACTTTCCATATGAAGATTTTCCTGCTGGTTATTTTTGTGCTGCCTCTATAAGCATCCAGCCAGCATTGTACTACAGGCTGCGGCGTGTGTGTTGTTTACCAAAAGGATGACTTTTTCTGTCTTCTGCTTCTGTGCCTTAATCTGTTTATTTCACCATCGTGTCCCATGTGACCCGAGCAGAAGGGAAAAACAATGCTGTGCTGTTCTGCTAAGTAACACCATGGGATTTGTGTTTTTAATGCGCTATTGTCTCCGCATCTGAACCCGGTTAGGAGCTGTTACCCACTCCCTGCAGCCTGTCTATTTATCACGGAAATTAATGGATTAAAACTTGGTTATTAATTAGAATTGTTTATTCTGCAGAAGTAATCTTATTTGTCCTGAAACCCGGCACATTGAGAGTCGTAGGGATTAAAAGAAAAAAAATGAAATAACGAAATCCACAGGATATCCTAGCACTGTTACTGCACGCAAAGGATTTAATCTTCTTCCAGTCAAAAGGGTCCTGCAGTGTTTGCATAGCACTGAGACGTCTGTCAGCTCAATTAAATTGCACTCACAGGGGAAGGGCACACCCAGTGTCCACTTGGCTGGTTGCGCTGCACCATCCGATAGAAATCCTATAGCTTGAAATGTAACCTTGATTCCTCTCTCCTATAGTTCACATAGAGCTAAATCTAATCAACCTCTCTAGGGGTGTAGGATAGACATTCCTAGTCAGGGGCTTCTTTACTGCAGCCTGTGTGAACATCATTTAAATTAACCTTAACAGACATTATGCAGAGCTGTAAATTTCCCTTTAAATTGTTCTATTAGTCTCTCTGCAGTTCCAATGAGACCCGGGCAGGTCCGTAACACAATTATGGAGTCTGAAATAGGTATCTAAGGCTTTTCTTGACTATTTAAAGGTGAAGCTGCCATGACTTAAGCTGGGTACACACGATGAGATATTTCGGTCCGATCGACCGATAGTTCAGTGTATCAGTCGATCGGACCGAAATTATCGCATCCGAATGTGCCCATGTCCGATCGACCGTTCGTCCGAATCGGATGAAAGGACGATCGGACATGGTGGAAAACCTCATCCGATCGTGCGGTCCTCTATGGACGGCACGATCGGTCGCGGTAACTTTCGGACGCGGCTGCTTTTGCCGCGATCGACAGTCCTTCCTCCTGGCCGACCGGTCGAAAGTATCGAACGGTTGGTCAGGAGGAAAAATCGGTAGGTGTGTACCTAGCTTAAAGGGTTTCCTCTAATCAATTGTTCCTCTCGCTCTATCCCCCTGGCCTGCGGTGGATGCCCTTTAAAAAATGTACAAATGATTGGTTTGCAATGACGCACAATAAGGCCACATTGCACAGAAACAGCATCGCCTTTGCATGCTTTTTTCATGTGTTGTACATTTTACTGTGTGTTTGTGTTTCCTCGGGAACTGTGGGTATAAATGCACCAGGAATAGCATGTACAGTGCATTTATGTGCTCTTGTATACTGAGCTCCCATAAACTTCCATATACAGTGTGGTACCTGTGAGGATTCCCATTAAAACCAGCCGCCCATCTTTCAAAGATCACAGACAGAGTATTCGCTACTAGCGAGCGCTCGGCCGGGACCAATAACCGTTGGTCGCGGGCATAGTTGCGGCGACCGGCAGTTATTTTTTTTACCAAGGTGAAAATGATTAGCAGGAGGGATTCAAAGAGAAAAAGGATAAAACTGTAACCTTAGTATTTACCCGTTGTCTTGTTTCTTGCTATTCCTGCCCAGCACAAAGTTTTATAATGTTATAAAACTAACAGCAGTATTAAATATACTAGTCAACTGATACCATGTTTATTGATTAAACGCTTACTTGGAGCAGAATATAAACCCCCAAGTGAATTTGTACAATTTCTCCTCTGCTGGTTAAGGTGCTCAGGTGGGAGACCATCTGCTCGTACCCTGCGGAGATTAATGTAATTTGCTGTCTAACAATAATAGTTACTCCTTGAATAACAGATCATTTTCTTTTTTGCTCCCTAGGATGCCAGAGGCGGTAATGGTGGTGATGTCAGGCACTGTCTTCAGCTAACCAGTTGTTCACCCAACACCAGGATTAAAGCAGGATCATTGACATTCAGATCCGCTCCATGGGGTGTACGGAAGGTGAGTTTGGAAAGTGTTTGTCAGTGGCGGACAGATTAATACTAATGGTTGTTTAATCCCCTGTTGCTTTGGATGAGAGGGGCACAAAATATTAATAAAGAGGAGGCACCTATTCTAAAATACATGTTACGGTTACAGAACTGCAGTCGGTGGCATCTTCCTTTTAAGTTTTAATAGACCAATGCTGGGACATTTTAGTCTGCACCATACATCTGATGCAGGTACTTGCTGAGATATAATGTTTCCTCTGGATTATTAAGTGTCCAGAATCAGGCAGAAATAATGTGCGTTTGTTATGGATTAGTAATTTGTTACGTTGTTAAAATTCTCCTTGACAGATTAGAGTGAGAATTATTCCTCTTGATATTATACTTTATATTAACCACTAGATATTGTGCTGATTCACAATCTGATTATCCCCTAAAATCACGCAGCAGTCGCGCCTCCAGTAAGTAACCCTATTAAAGAAAAGTCCTCTGGCATTTTATCAAATGACTAAAGCTAAAAATCTCCGGCAGTGCTGGCTGCAGTAAAGGCTTTTCGGATTGATCTTATGCCTGATGTACTAGTAGATGAAAGGGCACAACAATAACAGAAAAGCAGAATTGTGATTTTAATTTAATACCTTCAAAGGGCAGAATTATTTGATTTAGGAGGAAATATAAACAGACACCTAGACTTTAATTGTCTGTTATATTTAAAATAAAAGGGGTTGATCTTATCTACAGTGATGAAAACATATGTACAAAAGTTTATTCATTTTGCAGAAACCAATTGGTTTTTACCTAAGTAACCCAGCATAAAGCTAACATTTGATTGGTTTCTGCAACTTTTGCACCTCTTGTTAGTTCACCCCTATAAAGCTTGTTCTACCTTATATTGACTACTGATTGTCATAGCAATAAATTATTCTTTTGGCTGACATTAATGAGTGGAACTTGACCTTTGTGTAACTGGTTTATTCATTTACAACAAAGCAGACCCAATTTCAGGCACAGTGCTGTTCCCTAAATGTCACTCTTGTTAAAAGCCTTTCTGCTCAATACGTGTTCCCCTCATTAAAAAAACAAAACACTCCAAAAGATTGCTTTTTTTGTTGTTGTTGGATTTGTCACAGTCTGTTCTATGCTGTGGGCTACCTGCATTGTGGAATGTGCTAAACCTTGACAATAGTTATTTATTTTCCATTTATTTTATTGTTATTAGACACTAACCGGGCTATGTACCGAGAGCGTTATCGGCTATTTGTGTCTTAAAGTCACGTTAACCAATGTACCGAGTGTTAACGTGACTTTAAGACACAACTAACGGCAGTTGAGATGTTAAGCACAATTTGTGTCACGCAACCAATGTACTGAGCCGTTAGTGTCTCTTTATGACGTAATCTCTAATGCCAGCAGATAGCTGGCGTTATAGATTTGCAAAAGGCAAACTCCAGCCACAATGCACTGAGAGACACTATCAGCTCAGTGCATTGCCTAAAGGGGGCAATAGAGAGCGATAGCGACTTTCTGTACATAGCCCTGTACAACAGGTATAGACAGTTACTTTACTGCTAATCTCTATGAAATGTACCCAATGGTGTCTGTATCAAACATTTCACTGCAGAAACCAGTTAATACTTCGGAATTTAACTTTTTAGTATAAATCTAAAATCCTTTTCTTTTTCCTACACAACAAGCTCTGTCCTTTTATTTAACTCTCAGTTTAGGCGCTGATGTATTGGGTCAATGTGTTACAGCATTAATGAAATGAGTGCTTCTCAGAAGACCATATAGCACTACATACAGCACTTGTTACAGTCCAATAAAATGAGAAAAGGATCCGCAAGGCCAAATAAACCTGTTGAATCAATATGCAGCCACTATGGATGGTGGGTCAGTGTAAGCTTTTCTCTCTGTCTAGTCCAGAGGTGCAGTCACATTTGTGAACATACCACACATGAAGTAGGGATTGGGTCTGCGTGTTTAGATGGTTTTTGTTTAGACGGTTTTGCATTTAGCTCGTGGGATGCTGTTTAAGTGTCTTAAAAGGTGTTTTTTCCTAAAGAGCAACCATGGAAGCATGAAAATTACCCAGATGCCTCCATTACTTATTGGCAAATGAATAAGGGGAGCTTTTCTGATATGTTGATGTTTCTTGTTCTCCATAAGCCGTAATAAAAGTTGTATTAAAAATGTTATGGTCTCTTAAATTGGAGGCGCTGTTCCTGGAAATACCCAACTTTTATTATTACCAGTACCTGACATTATAGAAGACCTGAAATCCTGTCCAACAGAGGGAACTGGCAGCTCTTCCCCTGGGACACCCACTCCTAACCCCGTTGGGTCCCTAACCCCACACACACTGACACGCCCCCTTCCACTCGGAGATGCAGAAAATCTGGCGACCCTGGCCCTGGCGGGCCAATCAGTGCCCAATTACTTTTCTATTGACAAACTGACCAAGTAGTATTCTTTAAAATAAAGTCACACTTTTAATATTTCGGCCCAATGCCTGATCCTTCCTAATAAAATTCACAGCATTGGTTAAACAATGTCTGATACTTTTTTCAAATAATATTGAAGGGAAAAATGTGGAAAAATATGTGTGATATTTCAACCCAACCCTACAGCTGAATGTTTGTGCAGAAATGTAATTTTATTTCCTAAGGCTGTATAGCCATATTCCTTTATCTGTCCCCCCCTGGGTGCACCATTCAGAACTTTGAAAGAGCGTGCCCTGGGTTCTATGTAAATTATACATTGTACTTTTAATGCTGCCTAGACAAGGAGACTGGCAAAGAAAGACCTATAATGCTTAGTTACAATTCCGTTTGGCACAGCGTTTACCTCCTAGTTCAGTACAGGCAAAATGTAAATGCCAGACTATTCATATATACTGACACACAAAGTGTTATCGCAAAGAATCCTGAAAAAAATCTCTAGGATTCCTTTGGGGTCCTTAGACTTGTAATCTCTTAATCTAGAAGATTTACCAGTAATTATGGCCATTATCCTGGCAACCCTGTTGGAATTACACAGAAAATAATCAATATGAGAATATTGCAGTGGCATTTGACACTACAGATAATTACTGTAAGTGCTGAGGTATTTTTTTGTTGTGCTAAAAATACATAAACCAACTACAGAACAAGTCATTTTCACCCAGGAGAGTTTCAATGTATATGTTGCTATGGTGTTATTCTTTCTTTTTGGTATATAAACTTAACAGGGACAGTTCTTAGAACTTTAATGAAAAAAAACATCTCCACTGGTAAAATTAAGATTTTAGAAGGCTGTACCTCTGTCAGGGAGGTAGGGTTTGTAACTCCTATACAATTCCTTCCAATATCAATTAGTTGAGGAGCTCCAGCAGTTTTCATCTGCCAGGTTTAAACTGTATATGCACTAGTTCTCCCTCAAGCCTTGTACTGTGCACAGTGCACACAGTACAGATCAATCCTGTTAGACCCAAAGAAGTACCTCCATTGTCTATGAGATCTCTGAGCCATAAGATACTTTACGCAAACTATTTCCTTATACAAAGTATAACAGGGAGCTTCCGAATTCTGTCGTTTGTTGTAAATCTGTCATGTTGTGGGCACACTGTTTTAGAGGCAGCAATGTCATTTTTATTTTAACTTTGCTTCCTTGTTTGTGCAGTGATGTCATCTTTATTTTAACTTTGCTTCTTTGTTTGGGCTATGATAACATATTGCCCTTTTAGTTCATGCTCCATTGTTTAAAGTTAATAATTAAGTAATTCATATTTATGTAATAACCCCACATACAATAAACTGATTTCATTATCACGGACAGCATACAATGCAATTTTTATTCCACGAGATTCCTTAACACAGATTGCATTCAAATGTGAAGCAGACATAATCCGTGCTGCTTAGTTATCTAATGATTGCGTTCAGTTGTGTCACAGTCCTAATCAGCGCTGGTTCCCTGTCTATTGATTGTGGTCAGGTGTCACAGTCCTAATCAGCGCTGGTTCTCTGTCTATTGATTGTGTTCAGCTGTGTCACAGTCCTAATCAGCGCTGGTTCTCTGTCTATTGATTGTGTTCAGCTGTGTCACAGTCCTAATCAGCGCTGGTTCTCTGTCTATTGATTGCGTTCAGCGTGTCACAGTCCTAATCAGCGCTGGTTCCCTGTCTATTGATTGCGTTCAGCTGTGTCACAGTCCTAATCAGCGCTGGTTCCCTGTCTATTGATTGCGTTCAGCTGTGTCACAGTCCTAATCAGTGCTGGTTCCCTGTCTATTGATTGCATGTAGCTGTCTCACAGTCCTAATCAGCGCTTGTTCCCTGTCTATTGACTGTGTTCAGCTGTGTCACAGTCCTAATCAGCGCTGGTTCCCTGTCTCTTGATTACGTGAACTGGATAACAGTCCTAATCAGAGCTGGTTCCCTGTCTATTGATTGCATGTAGCTGGGTCACAGTCCTAATCAGAGCTTGTTCCCTGTGTATTGATTGCGTGAAGCTGGGTCACAGTCCTAATCAGTGCTGGTTCCCTGTCTCTTGATTACGTGAACTGGGTCACAATCCTAATCAGCGCTGATTCCCTGTCTATTGATTGCATGAAGCTGGGTGACAGTCCTAATCAGCTCTGATTTCTCTTGATTGCGTTCAGCTGTGTCCCTGTCGAGAGTGACTGATCTTGAGGCCATTGACCATAGTTCTGTAGAATCCTGCAGTCAAAAAACAGGATTTGACTTTTGCAACCATTTTTGTACCTACCTTTTCTTTCTGAAGGGTTTTCTGTTGCTGTCTATGGAAAGGTAGATTGGGTAATATAGTTGACAGACTAGCTCCTAATATCAAAACGTATTTATTCACCCATGTATATAAACTAAAATAGTAAACACAAGACTTTTATACTTTGGCAATTAGTAAAGAACTTGATAAAGGTCACAGCGAGTAAATGTATGAGGGTTGCATTCCTAATCAGCGCTGGTTCAGAACTGCCTGAAAATTTCTCACTGAAGCAGTCAGCCCCCTTGACTGAAGTGTGCTGAAGTCTGGCTGAAGGGAATGTGTCAGTCCCGAACGTTCTGCCTATACTTTATATAGGGAGAAATTTTATAAGACTGTATAGGCTGATCTTTTAAAGGATAACTGTATTGCCTCAATGCATTTTTTTTTTTAAAAACTGCTCTAAAAAGAGTAAAGGTATGCAGCCCTCCCTATACATTTTTTTCCTGATTTTGAGCCTCTTTTTGCCTTCAATTAGCCATGCTGTGAAGGGGGCGTAACGATTCTGTCTGCCTCTAACTGTCACTCAGAGCTAGCATGCAAGAAAACACTCCTGTACCCACCCTTGATTAGCTTGATTATGTAGGCTGTATTCTAGCAACAGGACAGTTCAAGTTTGTTTGACTGGCAGAGGAGGAGGAGAGAGGTTGTAACAGACATTCCCACCAGCCAATGACAAGTGATATTTTAACGATGGCCCTGGGACTTCTAGGAGGCGGGCTGTTAGCACTCATTTTTGCTGTGCGATATCTAAGGGAGTGCAGCATGGTTGTAAATGAGAGTAAGTGATTTCAGCTGCTGGAAGTGTGGACATGTAATGGGGGAGATGCTGTTTTTTTGGGTATTGTTGTCCTTTAAAGAATGACAGACGGAAGCTTAAAGATTTTGTCTGTCATCCTTTAAAGATCTTTTCTGTGCGTACCCAGCTACTGTGGTTTCATTGCGCCTCGGTAAGCTGCAGTTGGATGGAAGATTCATTGTTGAAAGTTGTGTTTATTGTAGGGGATTAAGGTTTATCCAAAAGCACAGCATATTTGTTATATCTGCATTTGAGCTAGATCTGCCATCTTAGTTTAGTTGTTGCTGCTTTCATTGAATTCTATATTCTGTTTTTTGTAGTACTGGAAATATGTGGCAGTTAAAAAGCTACTTGTGTCTCATAGCCCTTCTAGTCCTAGATCCCTGGTTCCAGATCAGCTCTTATGCAGTGTGTATAGGATTTACCCCTTTTGGGAAACCCTGATAAAACTAATAGGAATTACAGCACGAAAGGTTTGCGTGATCAAGCAAACATGTTATTGAATGAAATGCTGTTTAACCTACTGGTCACAAATTCAGCTGGTAACTTGGTTTATTAGTTTACTGGTAATGTCCCTCATTCATCTAATATTCGTAACCAGACTAGAAATTCTACTGTGCACTTTATATAGCTTATATAGACATTCCATTTTTACATGATTGCATACTTTCCTACATTCCAAAGAAATCTATGGACACTCTTCATGACAGTGACATTTTTACCATTATTCATTATTTATTAGTTTATAACTTCTGAATAGTGTAGATGAGTAACTACTGTGCACTATAATTTGGCTAAACTTGCTGTCAGTATCATTTGTTTAGTTTACGGTTAACCCATTGGAAAATGGTAGGGCAGAAATGTAAAAGTTGGAACTGCACTGCAGATCCCGGGAATGTTCATATATGAGTAAAGACTAATACACACTTTCGTTTTAGCTCCCAACCCCCGAGCAGGCAACACATGTTTTGACAGTGTGGGACCTAATTTCCCACACTGTCAAAACTGTCAAAACTGCATACGGCACACCTACTGTCAAACTGTTTCAGCTACAGCAAAACTGCTCCCAGAAATGCTAAAACGTAAGATGTTTTCTGATTGACTATCTAATGAAATAGGGGGCAGATCAACAACAACAAAAAACGGTACAGTAATAGATGGGATGAATTATAGTTTCCGCTAATGGGCAATTTAAAAAATGTTTTTTCCAGTGTACATACCCTTTAATTATGTGAGTATGAATTAACATACTGCTCACTTAGTAGCCAGATAAGACTGTTTTGCAGTCACAGAGTATAAATTACGCCTTAGCCAAAACAAGCAATCAGCCACTCTCACCCATATCTGCAATAGATGATTGTTTGCTGTAGAAAATAATTCTTATTTGATTTAATGTTTTCAGCTTAAATTGCCTAGATTCTAAATGGCCGGTTTAGTTAGTTGATGGTCCTTTAGTAGTCAACTTGCATTTCTTTCTTTTAGATAAATGAGGAACATAGCTGCTCTCCAGATGTGTCTCTCGGGCAGAAGGTGTTGACAGGAAGACGGTAAAATCCCACTACTGCAGAGACAGTTGCCTAAATGCGGCTTACAATGTTCTTTTCATGAGATCACAAACTGTGAACTGGAGCTGAAGATGCGGCCATGGACTGGTTCCTGGCGTTGGATAATGCTCATTCTCTTTGCATGGGGGACCCTACTCTTTTACATTGGTGGACACTTGGTACGAGATAATGAGAACCCGGACCACTCCAGTAGAGAACTGTCCAAGATACTGGCAAAACTTGAACGGCTGAAACAGCAGAATGAAGACCTGAGGAAAATGGCAGAATCTCTTAGGTACATGAGTAGTGTCTGGTAATTTAAACACCCAATAAACTGTAATTAATATTTTTTATTTTATATTTAAACCATTGTCGCACTTATACTGGACTGAATTACAGCTCTTAGGGTTCAGAATGCATTGCCTCATTTGCTAGGCTTGTTTGCCTGAAATCCAATATTTAGTCATTCTTCCCATATAAGATATTTTGGTTTAAAATGTAGAATATTTTACCTCAACAACAAACAATGGGCTTATGCAGTAAAAGATGCAAAAGTTTGCCCCTGCTATTTTTTCTGCAGCAACCAATTAGATTTCATCTAAGTGCAGTAACCCAGTAAAAAGCCAGCATCTGATTGGTTGATGAAAATTAATAGCACAAGCAAACTTTTGCCTCAGCCCCTTCATTGAGTTTTGCATTTGGTATTGTCTCTTTGATTGGATGCTGGAATTCACCATCCTGTTCAGATTTTAGTTTTCTTAATAAACTAGCGAAATGAGACCAATTTAGACTACAGTCCATAATTTGTCATATTGTTTATTGAAAGATCTGAGTGCCATTGCAAACCTACCCTCAGTGGTGTACCTACATTTGGTACCATTTCCTATGAACATACATTTTTCTGCCGCCACAGTGGGGCGTACTTTTTATTGGTATAGGTATTTGAGCATGTTTAGTGATATTGGCACCTTTATTTTTCCAATATATTATAGCTATAAAATATCTTTATTGTATTGTTTGCTTTTAACAGTATTCTCAGTAGATACATATATTGTAGCTTTGTTCTCTCTGTTGCAAGCTAGTGTGTTTAAGTTCCCTTCTGCAGTTCAGAGAGCACTGTGCGCCACCTGGAGGTTGGTTGCAGTGGTACATGATACACCTTTAGTGGTGCTTTTGAGTTGGTGTTTGGGTGAAACCAGTACTTGACTATATTTAATAATATGGTGAGAAAGAGAGAGAAATATTTGGCAATATGAAAACGTACAAAATATTTTAATATAATTTCCTTAACTTCGTCTCTTCCTGGTGAATTTACTATGCTTGTTAATTTAAGTCATAGGGCTATATATGGAGAGCCCTTATCGGCCTTTTCCGTCTAAATGTCACATTAACCCATGTACCAAGGGTAAACGTAAGACACAATCTACGGCTGTTGCAGCGGTATGCAAAAACTGGGTCGCACAACCGCCGCAAGGTATGTACTGAGCCAATAACAGCTTTTTAAGACAGAATCAGATATCTGGCGTTAAAGATTTGGAATGGGAAAACGCCATTCGCTATAAACTGAGACCGGATATCGGCACAGTGCATTGCCTAGAGGGGGCAATAGAGAGCGATACCGGCTCTCCGTGTATAGCCCTGTTAATGTCACAAGACAAATATTCCACCTAGCATACTGGTTCGTTTGTTCCTGTGCTGTTTATGTACAAGGTAATCGCTGTGTGATGGGCTTTTTTCTGTGTAGGTCACTAATATTTTCTTCACAAACAAGTTGTCTTTTTTGCTTTTTAAGTGTGTTCGGCTAATGGCCAATAATCACGCATGTTTTGCCGTTCAGTTGGGCATCGTTTTGTTATAAATTTACCCTGTGTCATCCTGCTACATGTATGGATATTGGTCACCTGGTCTTATAAAGTCAAGGGAACCTTTAACCTCTACCAGACTCATGTTATCAAACGGGGTTTCTATTGTGGATAATTAACCCACAACTATAAATTATAAGGATATTAGAAGTCACCGAGGAGTTCCGTGACCATATAAAAGCACGAGGCCACAGGCCGAGTACCTTTTATACAGGGCATGGAACTCCAAGGTGACTTCTAATATCCCTTTATTTACAGTTCGGGGTGCTTTATTTATTATAACCTACCCCTTTGTGGCTTCTGGAACTACGGTATATATATTAATGCCAGTAATCCTTAATTTTTTTTAGTTTTAGAAACATATCCAGCCCACTTTTAAAGGGCATGTCCACCCCCAAAACCAAATTCTCCCCCACTACTGGCCCCACTGTGTAGTGTGTAAAAATCCTTACCTTACATCCCAGCTCCAAATGGTTCTTCTGGAATGTCCTTCCAAAGTCCCAGAAAGTGAACACAGGGAGCCTGGCTGCAGGGAAATTATTTCTGACTCTGAGGCGTCGTCTGAGGGGTTTGTGGCTTGCTCAGTGCAGCCCTCCCTCCCGATCCATGTTAGCTCTACAGTTCCCCTAGTGTTAAATCCACTTTTCTGTAGTGTAGGGCTCCTTCTCCCACCCCAACCGCTATATTATCTTGAAAAAAAATTCAGCTGAACAGTACTTACTTTGCCTATTTCCCCTGGCTTTCTACACTGATGGAAGCCATGTCCATGATTGGCTGCCTCTCAGCCAAGCATGGACACGGCTGTCGGTCCGACCCTCTACATGCAAGCAGAGGGCCTTTGTGAATGCCGCAGGAAAGAGGAATTGTAAGTAATGATCGGGGGACTTTTTTTACAAGACACTATAGGGGTTGGGAGTGGGAGAGGGAGCCCTACACTACAGAAAAATTTGGAAAAGCTATTAAATCAGCTTGTCATTACCACATCTGCTGGAAGACAGTTCCCCAGTTTCACCGTTCTCTCTGTAGAGAAACCTTTCCTAACCTGAAGATAAAGATCCGCTAATTATAATTATATATATATTTTTTTTTTTATTAACTTCATTGCACTTTGTCCTTTAGGGTGTGTTGCTCAAATTATATATGTATGCCACCTATCACTAACTGGGTTGATGAGACCATTATCGCAAATGCGCGCTGTTGTTGATTAGAAGCAGGAAGTGGTCATATACAGCCAGGATAAATGATAATTTCCCAGACTGTTTTCTGGTTAAAGAGCTAGCAGTTATAAAGAGCTTTGTTTTCAGTATCCTGGATAAATCCGTAGTGTATTTCTCTGTTCTGTAGATAGATAACAGTGTTTAGAATATTAACACAGAATGGTTCCATTAAGATCTGATCTTTCATGTTCGGTTTACTTGTGAAGTCTTTCACACTCTCCCAAGCTGTCTTCTCTTTGCATTTCCCTATTCCAGATGCAGGTTGAGATGATCATTTTCTGTTTGTGTGAAAACACTGGATACTCTATTACACCATGAGAATTAAGGTTCCATTAAAGAACACAGTTAAGCCTTGTCTTCCTAATGAAGCATGTAAGCAATTTCACGATGAGATAGTATGTGCGCTGCTTGTTTAGGATAAATGTTTTATTTATCACCAGACTTAAGGCAATCATTTGTTTCCCAAGCTCTTCGCAACATGTGCGGGAAAGATAAACATAATCAATAACTCAGTTTACATATCATAGATAACAGGGAATACTGTATGTTAGAATGGGACATTTAAAGTAGCCAAAACAAATGCTGAGTGCAATTTGTCAGTGTGATGGATGGAAAGAGTTACTTTAGGAGGTTTTGCTAAAGTTTTGAAGGACAAATTATAAGTATTTTCTTTCTTGTGCCAGTGGAGAAAGGTGGAATGTTCACCCTTAAAACTAAAGACAAAAAAAAAATGGTTAATTATCAGTTACCGGCCCCTAACCCCAACTGATATATTTTGCGCTTTTTTACCTGCATTACTTTATTGTTCCCATTCTGGCAGAGTAAGCTGGCCCCTCCCTCCATGCAGTCAATCAAAGCTGTGACTGCTGACATCACAACCAATGATTGATTGCTATTTCACCTGGTGCCTCCTCTGCACATGTTCAAGCTTATAAAAAGCTCTTTAAGCAGAAGGAGGAGGCAGATACCTTTGCCAGAAAGGAATAAAACTTTATTGTTGCAAACACATGTAA
The DNA here is from genome assembly GCA_019447015.1 of Hymenochirus boettgeri. NCBI lineage: Eukaryota > Metazoa > Chordata > Amphibia > Anura > Pipidae > Hymenochirus > Hymenochirus boettgeri. Next base: position 296,862,002 of record CM033476.1, on the reverse strand, counting down.
TAGACTGGGGAAATAGCAGTTGTGGTTGGGGGAAGATAACTATCAAGTTACCAGATTTTTGTTATAAGGGTGGTAATTTCTTTAAAGGGGAAGTTCAGTGCAAATACATATGCTTTTCAGAAAAAGGAGCAGTATTTTCCCATCCTAATGACCTTAATCTGCCAATTCGGCATTTTGTCTGTGTATAAATAAATGCAACCGAAATACGGACTTCCTGTTTGCAGGACCCCTAGTAGGAGACCGTTATAGTCTTGCCCTTGGCCCAGCGCCTGGGCTGATTCAGTTGCTCAGTAGAGATCTGAGCATGTTTGACCCATCCAACAGCCAATCAGTAGAAATTACTGTTAGGAACATTCAAAGGAAGTGGTGCATTCTGGGAAGAAGAAGGACCATTAGAACCTGAAATGGCAGCTCACTAATGTCAACAGCAGGGAACAGCAAAGGGTATGAAATCAACTGATTTTTCAAAATGGGAGAGAATATGTAGAATAACTAAGAAGGCATTACACAAACTAACAATTTAACAAATATTGATAATTTCCACTGAACTGTCCCTTTAAGGCTTGACACACATCTTATACAGCGCCCAAACCCCGAGTGGGAAACACGCGTTAATCACACGTGTTTTAACCATTTGTTCAGGCATCAACAAACAATGCCTGACCAATTGTCTACACACGTGTGTTAATCAGCCAAGGTGGGTGTGCATCACACACGTTTAACTGTTCAACTGTTTAAAGGGCATGTCCACTTCAAAAACTAATTTTGGGCATAATGCTAGCTATGGTTGCCCAGCCCAACCGCTATAATAAAACATAAAAAAAAAAGTTCAGATATCTACTTACAGCCCCTTTGCTCCCGCAAAATCTCCTCCTCCCTCTCTGAGGAAACAGCAAAGAGGGGCCTGACCTGCAGCCACGTCTGTGATTGGCTGCAGGAGTCGCAAGAACGAAGGGGCTGTAAGTAGATATCTGAACTTTTTTTTTTTTAGTTTTATTAGCGGTTGGGGGTGGGCAACCATAACTAACATTATGCCCAAAGCATGTAACGCTAGGAGAAAGCGATTGCAGATGGGAACCGGAGGGAGGGGGGTAGGGGGGTGGGGAAAGGGATCCCCTGCGCATGTCAGCATCCCTCCCGGAGGCATCAGAGAAGGCAGAGAAGATTGGATAGTAAGACCACCACTGACTGCTCTTCAGTTTCCTGGACTTTGGACAAGGACTACAGGAGAACCATAGGGAGCAGGAATGTAAGGTAAATTATACATAGGGGCCAGCACTTGGGGAAATTTTAGATTTGCGGTTGAACATGCCCTTAAATCAAATCTAAATATTGCCCCATTTGTACCCAACCTTAGTTTAACGGTGCAGCAAAATGGCACATACACTAATGGCAGTTCATTCATAACTCTGAATCGATTCAGTTCAGTTGAGAGATCCAGTCGGATGACTAGCGAAACGTCTTCAAGAACTAAACTTCTAGTCTAGTAAACTTCAGTTGATCGAACTAAATACCACAGATAGGATATTGTATGATTACCCCGTGTGAGAGCCACCAATAAAACCGGAATGAGAAAAATAGTAATATTTTATAATTGGACGTGGTGTGACATTTTTATTGTTACAAATATTATTGATACAATCTTTTCTCCCGTCCTTTTTCTGTATTTTTCTTTGTTGCTTTGCTAATAAATCTAGATAACCCTCATCACTTGTTTTAAAATGCCTAGTGCAGTAAATGACAGTTCCTCTGTTATGCTGTGCCTCCAGAGAATCTTTGCACGTCAGGTTTACTGATCGATAATACTGCCAAGCTTCAACAAATATAGGAACATAGAAAAGGCCCGTTCATCCAAAGAAAGTTGAGATATGTCTTGTTACCATGGCTTCTTCTGGATGGCAAATCAATACAACATTCTTCTTTTATATTCCAGCACTTACCTTCTTGCGGGGTTCGTCTGACAGTCTTTCTCTGATGTGAGACATAGAGTGTAAAATGTATAAAAATGAGCAGTAAATGGTGACATGCATCTCAACCTTATCCGTGAAAATAAAATACCAATATGACATACAAATGAAGCCGTACATCTTTCTGAAAGACCTCGATGAAAAGGCGCATCGGAAGGGACTTACAATCTGGTTTTATGCTGATGGCGTTGCCGAAACAGGTTTATTACCACTGCCGTTCACAGCGTGTGGTGAATGTTTTGGGATTTAAAGTAAAAAATCAACAGATCCCTGCGATGTGTTTTTCTGTCAAGGCGTTAATATAAATCTGCGTAGCTGAAAGGCTATTTGATTGTTTTGCAAAACCCTACCGTGAACTGTATCCGAATTTTCTACTGCTTCCTTGCTATAGTGTGTGTTATATCTTGTTGGCAAATGTGTTTTGCGATGTCTCAGCCAATCACTGTCGCGGCTGCCGGTCTAGCCCCTTCTGATTGCTTCCATGCACGGATAAGGCACAGAGGACAAGCAGAAGGCAGCCCAAGGAACAAAGTATATTTAGAGGTCGAAATGAGATTTGTAGACCATGCGAGGTCTAGGTTTTGGGGGGCTTACAGTCACCAGTAAAATCTTTGAATAGGGGGTGGACATACACTTTAACTTTGTCTCTCTGTTGTCTATATTTAATGAAGGAGTTTTATATATTGGTGAGTGAGTGACCTATTATCCCCTCTGTGGATCTTTTGAGTGTGATTATATGAAAAGATATTGTTTGTGAGTTGTCTAACCATTAAATTGGAGCCTATGGAAGATTATGCAGGCCCCGTTAATCTTGAAACCCTTATGATGAGTCCCATCATAGTGTGGTAGTGATCAGTCAACACAAATGATCACTGGGTGTCCAGCATTTGCATCAGTGATTGGCTGAGACATCATGTCTCAGCCAATCACCTGTGGCAGCTGCCGGTCTGGCTCCTTGCTTCCGTGCATGGGAGACCTTTAAACATAGCGAGGTCTTCTGTTAACAGAGAATATTTGTTGGAGGGGTGGACATGCAATTAAGCATCAAAACCTTCTTCCGGATCTCTTAAAGTAATCTCCGCATCAGAATAATAAGTGTGTGTGCGTACTGTGTTTAAAACAGACATTTACTTCCATACTGTTAGGTCCAGACATAGATGTAGTGATTGAAAAAATCTGTCCATTGAAATGGCTGTTACATATTTCATCTCCCAAAATAGAACACAGATTTTATGCAGACTGACCCATTGAACAAACATTGTACTTACTGTCACTCACAGTTTCTCTGCTCTTTTGAAAATTGCTTCATTGGAAGATATTTTGAAAAGTTGAGAATGAGGAATAAGTCATCCTGCTGCTTGCGCACACGGGAACATGTTCTCGAAAATTAAGTATGGGGAGATTTGGAAATTTTCAGGATAGTGTGGATGCTTTTGACATATTTGCAAATGGCTTATAAAAATTGTATCCAGACATAAAATCAATTCCCAACAAAAATATCATCACGTCAGTAGAATATTTCACTATGAACACAGATATTTGTGTTTATAGCCGTGAACTACAGAAGTTTAATTATTTAATATCTTTTGTTGCCACGTTTGGTTGCACATATTTCTGCCACGCTTAAATGCAGACAAATGGTAAGTATCAGCAAAGGGCGGACTGCTGGAAGATTCTGACTGGGGATAGCAGTCTGATATTTGATTATACTTACCCTTTGTTTGGCACATGTTACTGTGGACTAGAGATGGCCGAACTTTAGAAAGTTGAGTCCGTTTTCGAACTATATGGAAAGTTCGAAAACTGACCCATTAAAGTCAATGGGAGTCAAATAGTTTGAAAAGTTGAATGAAATACAATTTACATATCAATGGTAACTTAATGTAAATGGCTATATTTGAATATCCAGGACATTTGAAAAATCTATTTTACTCTCACGCTCGCTATTTTCCAGCTCTTGTGTTCGAACGTTCGATAATTATCCAATGAACGACTTGCAGATTCGATAATTCGATATTTACACGCCTATAGGTATAATAGACATTTTACTTGCGGATTCGATATTTACTGGCTTAGAGGTATAATATTCATTTTACTCGCGGATTCGATATTCGATATTTACTTGCGTATAGGTATAATGGACATTTTACTCGCATATTTTCGCCTCAAACGGTCGAACATTCACTAATTATCGAAAGTCCGAGAAATCTGGGTCCGGGATGGTCCGCTCAAACTTGAGTTTGAGTTCTAGTTCATCTCTACAGTGGACAAGCACTGTTAATAAGTTAGGCACTGTTAATAATTTGAAAGGGTTAATATTATCAAGTGGGGGAGTTTAGCAGTGAAGTGTTAGGCCTCTTACCTTTTTAAGGGTAATTCACCTATGTATAAAGGAAGGCCTAGAATGTGCTGAAATGCATAGACGACTATGTAGAATAAAAACTTAAAAAAAAATCCCGGGAGTGCTGCTTTATAGATATTACTGCTATGACTGACTGTTAAAGGGTAGCTGGGTGACTGGCTCAAAGGGCAACATTATTTCCCCTTACTTGGGATGCGCGACTTTGCTGAAAAGGCTGATGTATGGAGTCTGTTAAAGAAGATGCTGTCTAGAGAGGAGGAGGAAGCTCCACTTTACTGAGATACAGGGAGTGGAAGATAAATGAGCTTATTCAATATAAGGTGCAAAAATCTGCCTGTGTTTTTAAATTTGTTGTATACCAATAAAACGGTAACATCTGATTGTTTGCTGGAATAAGAGCACAGGCAATATGTGGCACCTCATATTAATTAATTGCTTTGAGACGTAAAAAGGTTTCTGAATTGTATTCTATATTACAGTATTGGTTCAAAGACATTTTCTAGTTTGTGGATGTCTTGTTAAATGTCCGCACACCGGTCAAATCAGTTGTATGGGGTTTAGTTTTTTTTTCTTTTCTTTTGCTAATTTTATTACACATTTTAGAGCAGCTGATTAATGGACTACAGCACACTGAATAGCTAACCTGCACTGACGGCTTCAGCAGAAGTTAGTAAGCCCATAATGTGTTTCAATTGAACAGACTCCATGTTACAGTATTGATACTGCTGGGCATCGTATTAGTTTGATGCCATGTCTTATAATCTGAATATCTTTCTACTGAACAGACCTGTGTATTTATCTGCATGCCTAATGTTATACAAATGTGCATAGCTTATGGTTTGTACACACGAGTGCTTCTGCCCACACCCCTGTTGAACACTTTGGGCTATAATCACCCTCTTGGATGCGTTCGGTTTTGCGCCATTCATTCTTAAATAACATGAAACTGTTTCTTTCTGTACCCAACAAATCCAGGGGGTTTTACTTAATAGCCATTTATAGACATATTATACCCCCCAACAAATCCAGGGGTTTTTACTTAATAGCCATTTATAGACATATTATACCCCAAACATGGTATCACCATGGGAAAACTTTGTTTATGTATTCTAACAGTGTGGACTCTATAAAGAATAATTAACCAAAACACAAAGACTAAAGGTCGGAGTCGTCTCCGGCAGTGCTATTCATAGTTCCTCTTCTCACAGATAACATTCTGTCTTGCTCTCTATACTTGCTTCAGAAGCTTTAATGCCATTTATAGAAGTAAATCTCCTTTTCAGCTAAGTTTACGTGCCTGTGTAGGATCCTGCACGGCAAGTATAAGCAGCGAGATAAGCTGTTTAGATTGCAGCCGTTTTAATACTTAAAGGGACTTTTCACTGCTGAGGACGCTGCATTGGCTTTTACCTTTTCCACTTAAAAGCCTTTGCAAATCAATGAAAATCCCAGCAGACCATGTCATTTTAAATACAATTTTTCTTTTGACTATTTTTTTTGTTATATTAACCTTGGTTGCATTGATTCATAATAATAAATATTGTGCAGATTAATAAAACTCCCAAGAACAGAATAAGGTGTCTTTATATTTTATTGTGCCTCCTGTATATAGAAAATAGGGTTATTATAAATCGAGCTTAGTTTTTCTCTATCGCAGTAGTAGGCTTTAGTATTGTGTTTGTATACTCTTTATTAATAAGCAGCATTAAGGAACCAGTGTATCATTATATTTTTCTATATCCTTATAAAAAAAAACATACCCCATAACTTTTCTTTTACATGGTGTGGTCTTTGCTATTTTGCCTTGAGGGCTTACTCACTGAAATCTTTCTTATATAGAAATACAGACACTTTTAGTTTCAAACATATAGCTCATTTGCAGGGTCGCTAAACATTAATTGTGACCTTAAAGGTAATCTATACCCTTTCACACAACGTTTTTATTTATCATCTGAAACTGTATGTGAAAAATTCTGCTAATCCAAACTAAACCTGTTCTCTGGGCTGGTTACTTATCTTTAAATGCAGGCACTGTGTAGTCAGCCACATTGTCACAACTATAAAGCCAAAGTTGATTGAAGAATGGAGGTTCTGTAGAGCTTTAATGGAAAGTACTAAATGTTGCATGTACTTTTATTTTGGAGCAACCAATCGGTTGTTAAACATTTACTAACTGTAGTAGACAAGTAGAAAGGTATGTGGTTGGTTGCTGCAAATTAACAGCACCAGCAACTTATTGCACCTCTTAATAAATAAGCCCAGTTAAAGGGACAGTTCAGTGGAAATGATCAATATTTGTTAAATTGTTAGTTTGTGTAATGCATACTTAGCTATTCTAACTATTCTCTTCCATTTTGAAAAATCTGTTGATTTCATACCCATTGCTATTCCCTGCTGTTAACATTAGTGAGCTGCCATTTCAGGTTCTAACGGTCCTTCTTCTTCCCAGGATGCACCACTTCCTTGGAATGTTCCTAACAGTAATTTCTACTGATTGGCTGTTGGATGGGTCAAACATGCTCAGATCTCTACTGAGCAACTGAATCAACCCAGGCGCTGGGTCAAGGGCAAGACCATAACGGTCTCTACTAGGGGTCCTGCAAACAGGAAGTCAGTATTTCAGTTGCATTTATTTATACACAGACAACATGCTAAATTGGCAGATTAAGGTCATTGGGATGAACAAATACTGCTCTTTTTTCTGAAAAGCATTTGTATTTGCACTGAACTTCCCCTTTAATAACCCCTAATCTTGTACTGACCTTACTCTACTATAGAATTTTACTGGTCTTGATGCAATAAAGGTGTCTTTTTCTGCCTTCTGCTCCCCTTTTTGTACCAAGTGTTTCTACTGTGTCACAGCATTGCCACATGTAGAGGGATATAGATTAAAACAGGGGCATATCTAGGGCCTGAAAAGATTCAGGATACCTTAAGCCCTATTCTCAACTCCGGTTAAACCATACCATACCAAATTGGGTACTTTGAGATGGATAGTCGGAAAGATAGAGAGAGACAGAGACACGGAAACGCAGACAGACATTGAGAGAGAAACACATAGTGACAGATACTTAGAGTACAGGCAAAAAAAAATAGATGATATGCAGGCAGATAAATAGACATACAGATCTAAAGAGACATTGAGACACAAACAGTGATAGATAGATAGATAGATAGATAGATAGATAGATAGATAGACAGATAGATAGACAGATAGATAGACAGATAGATAGACAGATAGACAGATAAGAGATAGAGATAAGAGATATATATACATAGGACACAGATAAAGGAACACTGAGAGATACAGAAATGGTATAATAGACAGACACATTGATAGATGGATAGATAGAGGAACAGACATGTAAAGAAACAGAGAGTTACAGATATAAAGGGGTGTTAGATATAGACAGACAGAAAGGCATGTCTAGATAGACGGACAAATATACAAAAACATAAAAAGGGACTGATTGACTCTGAAAAAAACTGACACTTAGGTGCACTAACAGGCAAATCAGGTACAGGTACAGCAATGGTGCTTCTGCCACACAAACTAAGCCGCTGAAGCTGATAAAACTAACTCTGTGCCCAAACATAAAAACCAAGGCCTTGCGACTTCAAAGTAAAAACTTTTTCATGTTGGTCATACCCGGGAAGGGGAATTACACACAGGGCGTGTTCCCAGGTTGCTATGCGCCTGGTGTATAAGTGGGAGGCAGATCCTGGAATAATTTTACAGATAGGATGTACAATTTATTGCTTAGGAGACACGGGGAAGAAGGGCTGTCACATGGTTTCAGAGCAGGAAGTGCAGGGGATCTGGTAATACTGCTACCATATCACACATAAAAATGTAAATATCTAAACTGTTAAAAAAATAATAAATAAAGGTAAATTGCAAAAATTGTCTGGAAAGCAAACTTTTGGACCAGTTACCCTTTAAAGTCATAGCGGCTCAGTTTTTTTGTGGTGCAGGCAGACAGCTTTACTTTACTGCTTAGAAGAGGTTAGTTCTGCTTTGAGAGGAAGACCTATGTATAGAGAGAAATCTAGAGAACACCATGTTCATATTGAAGCAGCTTTTTTTACACTTGGTTTACTTTTAAAAAGATGTAAAATTAATGATTTCATTTTAAATTGCAATTTTATCTGAATTGTATTTTTTTCACAAGGAAATGTATTCCATTAAATTATCTTCTCATTATTATTTCTTTTTTCCTCTCCCTCATTGTTAATAATGGTCCTGGTTTTGTTGGGAACACTTGAGTATCTTGCATCATTTTTCTTCTCTAACCTTTAGACAGAATATTCTCTAATTTACTGCCAGTGTCCTTCATGTAATTTTTAATGAGCACACAACATAAAAGGATTATTCAGGAGCAAGAAATTGGATTTATTCTTACTTTGAAGCACACCAAATTAAGATTGCTGCATTCTCCCTGAGTTAATAAAGGAATGAATGTATTTGTCTGCAGATTCCACTTTAGTGATACCGCGTTCAAAGCACAGTTATACAGACAAGAATCTTTAGCTTTAGAGCAATAAAATGGCCTTCAGAAGTACTAAGCTGAATAATCACCATGTTGTTACATGGGAAGATTTGCAATGACCTCTTATTTTAAGTACTGTATATACATCTTGGAGCAGTGTTCAACTCTTCATTCAATGCTTATAACTACACACATAGACAAAGTACTAATCTATCCTAAATAACTAGTAATGAATGCCCTAACTCTGTCCTGCCTAGTCTACTGTAACTTTCTGTTTATAGCCATTCCAGTCTGTTCCAGAATTCTCTTACCCTCCCCAGATATAGATACTGCACCCATGGTTTATGGCTGTTATCAAACACAATGTGTTTTTTAAGTCAATGAAAGCAAATGTTAACTTGATACTAACTTTAGGTTATTTCCAACTCATATATTCATATGCAGGCTTGAAATACTGCAGCATGCTCTAGATATCTTTTTTCTAGACAGAAAACATTGAGAACACTGAATGTATCTATGTTCTACATTATCTGTGTTCTATATTACTGCAGTAACAAAAAAAGTGAATGAAAGATAAAGGAACACATTTCTTGCTGCTTTGTTCAGCAATAGTAATCTACTTGGAATGGAACAGCCAATGACCCCCCATTCAGCTTGCTTACTTACATTGACCATGTGTCATTTTTTCCATATGGCCTAAGCACAGTTAAAACTACAGGGAACCGCCTCTCTCGGCAGTACGAATATGTTGCTATGTTACCCAATTTGTAGTCTAAGAGGCATAATGAGTTTAGATTTTTTTTTTCTTCTCTCCCTCCCTAGCTACAGAGCACAATTAAAATTGATCGCAGCAATACTAATCTAGAGGTTACTTTTATTCCAAGACATTCCATTAATTCTCTTCAGCAAGCCAAAATGAGATTTTATTAGCAGCAGTTATAGCTTTATCCATAGATGAGAAGCATGAAAAAGATACAAAGCGATAAGCCGTGTTGCCTGCCATATCCAATATTTAATACTGTTTTCCAACAGCATCTTGCACTTTTAAGAACAATCTTAATTTACTTTGTCAATGTATATTTGTAGAAGTCGGCCCTATTCATTTTTATGCCTTTTCATTTATTTTTAAGCACCCCATTGATAAATTGGCTTCCTTACCGAGGCAGTAGTTCCTGGATCTTTAGATCGGTTTGCAGTATTGATCAGCAGAAAGCTACCACGTTGATTAATGTGTTCACCATACGGAGAGGCACAAACCGGCGTTGGGATTTTATTTTACTTTTTTGCAGTTAAAGACAAGTCTCTGATTTTCATTATCTCCTGTGAAAACATCTTTTTTGCTTTTGTATTTTTTAAACTATCCACTTGCAGTGAGGAATTCTTCATATGAGATAAGTCATTCCCAGTAAACTGCAGATATAAAAAAAAGTGTCGTTTACAGCAAGAAAAACAGCTGTAATAATCATATTCTTTTCACAAGTCTCCTATGATGCATGGTGAGCAGAAATGCTGTAAAGGGTTTGACTGGCAACAATATATTAGTCACATTAGCTCAAAATAGGATTTAAAGGGCAACTTGGGTGACAACATATGATTCTCTGCTGCCCCCTTGTCCCTGTGGTCCAAGCATGCTCACTAAAAACTTTAATATTGGGAAAGATAGGAAGATTAAGTGATGTAATTGCATGCCATATACATGCATCTTGCACCGTTGATCTTCAGCAGATTTCAGCTTTAAATCTGCTGAAAATGTGTAGTGGAAGGAGTAGATGGAAAATTATTCTTTTTAGGATTAAAGTTAAGATTAAAGATACCCTTTAAGGTTTACCCAGACAAAAGAACATAAATGCAGTTGCAGATTTGAAAAAAAAAAAAAAGGTTGCCAGGGTATGGCTATTAATGCAGAGACTGCTCACATTTCTGCCAGCTGGTAAAAGTAGGATGTGTTCAGTAAGTTACTCTGCTGAGCCTTTCCAGTAAGTTTTACCTAGAGATGGGATCCGGAGCTCGTTTTTAAGGTAAGACAAAAGGCTTTTATTTAACTTTACTTTGTTTGGAGACCACAGTTCTCCTTTGAGAAGGGAATATGACGTTCAGGACACCAGGTCTTTAAAACATATGAGGGAGGAAATGCAATATGTGATCTTGGTAAATAGCTTTGAAAGCATCTTAATGGAGACCTATTTTATTTTAATTTAAAGCCCATATATTACATATTAAAATGGTGCATTACTTGTCTTTCCAAGTGATTACTAAGTGAAATAAGGTAATTTTTTAATTTCCTTACTCGCCTCTTCTTCCCCCTGTGTGGGAAAGACATGCTCAGTTGTTTTATCCACAGAAAATGAGCTACTTTTGCTAAGATATTGATGCCGAACCTGCAGGCCAATCAAATTGTGGCCCAGGGGTCTGTTGGGTCGACATTACCACGGGCAGGGTGGGGCACGGGGTCGAACGGGGCAGAGCCATAAATTTGTCCCAGTTACCGACTGGGGTGGTGCTAGTTTGGCCTCCAGGTTGGGCACCCTAGGTTTAGGATAAAAACAGAAGAACGGTTCTGTATAAAAATATTTTACTTATTTCACAATGACCTTTAGTAGGGGTAAGGCCCCACTGTACCCCTCCAAAAATCATGTCCAGCCAGTAGGAATACGCAACCACAGAGCAGCACAGATAGTGGGGCATGGACACCGTGATTGCAATGTAATTGCAGTGTCTATGCGATGCACAGTGGCTGCGATCTGAAAAAAAGGATATTTTGCACGTTTTGGGGCCAAGCCCTTAAAAATAATGTTAGGAATAATTGTGCTATAGTTCAATCAATTATTTACTTACCAGAATCATGTTTCTGTTTCCTTTTTTCTGCCTGCTAATATATTGCGTTAGCCCTGGCTGCTGCTCTCTGGCACCAAGTACTTTAAAATACACTAGAAGCACTTTAAAAAAACAAAAGTGCATTTACGTTCACTGTTTGAATTTTATATTCAGTGTATAATTAGGTAGAATTCACTCGGTAATAGCACTCGGATTTTCTGGTCTCCTGTTGATACATTTTCAGTAGAATATTTGCAGGTATGGAAAATCTCAAGCAGACTCTTGGAAGAGAAATAAAAATTAAGCCCCAAATTTGTTTTCTAAAAGCGGATTTACTAATTATTTCCTGTTTGCATTCAAGGACATTATTAGCTCAATCTAGTGGTGTGGCACTTGTCTGGATAGTCCACTTCATTAGATTGATGTTGCCTGTGAATGGCTGACAGTTGCATGTGTGTGTGCGGCCGTGCCGGCATTGTTTACCCGTCAGGCAGGGTGGATTGTGTCCACTCTCATACGATTGGTTGGTGTTGACTGTTGTTTGGCAGCCATTTGCAGCTGCACAATTGTACACGTGTATTTGCCTTTTAAGTGCAGCCCATTTCTATACCCATAAAAGCCCTTATGTAACAAACATGTTTAAGTTCCTATGCCAGAGAGTACGAAATCCTTTTCCCAGCTCTCCAGTTGGCTGTTTGGAGCAGATGGGGGTGTCAAAATCCCACTTATGTTGCAAACTAACCCTCAACACTCTTTAGTGTGCTTGTGTGACTATAAACCCTATTTACAGATATGGGAGGTGTCCTGCTGGGGGCCGATTGGTGGTGAGTGGCCAGACGCTGCACAAGCTGTACATTGACAGTTGCTAATGGCCACCTGGGGAGAGTGGAATATGATTTCCTGCCTCCCTGGGATACCTGCCATCACTAACATAGGTGAGCCCTATGTCAGACGAGTTGGCAGAGATAAGCAGAGGAACTGTCTACTGCACCAGCAGCAACCATCTTTGATAAGGAACAAGGAATAGAACTGGGTACACACTGTAAAGATCTTTTAAAGATGACAGACAAAATCCTTAAGACTTAAGGATCAGGCTAAACACATTCCTGAGCATTCTCCCTATATAGGGGGAACATTCAGGGCTGCCACATTGCCTTCAGCCACGGCCAATTCCGTATACTTTACTACAGGGGAGAGATTGCAACCAAGTGAAATTTTCTGTCATGTCTGAGCGCTCCCAAAACTGATGGTGAATGTTTTTGTCGACATTGTAAACGATCGTTGTGAACTGACATTTTACTGTTTGAGTGTTCTTTCTTACCTTAATATCTCCTTTAAAAATGAAAAGCTCTTTTTCTTTACCATTTGAATTTGATGACGTCTGCTGGCAAGAAACTGAATCTCCTTCCTGCATTTATAGGTTTCAACTTCGTACATTTTAGGAACATGATGTTCACCGAGACTTAAGCCGTAAGATAATTTTCTGGTTTTCTGCTCTTAGCTGGCAGAGATGTACTTTGTTGTAAAAGCCATGGATTTACCTATATCTTTGATTAAGCCTATTAAAGTCCAGCACTTGGCTGCTTCTCCATGTGGTCAAAGTAAAGTGATTGATTGATTTTTCTGCTGCAGTCTTGGAAAACATAGCTCCATGAGTAATCTGCAGGAATGGGGTGGGTATAATACTGTATTATCACTGGTTCTTATTAAATAAGCACCCCAAATGTATTTACTTTACTAAAGGGAACTTTGTGACCGTTTGCCTTTTAAAGGGCATCTATAGTGGGGAAATTAACTTTTTTTTCTTTCTTTCCATGTGTTCTATAATTCCCCACAACCCCCAGAGTGTCTTCACTTTTTTCAGATTCCCTCTCTGTCCTGAGATACACCAGTTAGAAGAATACGTGATTGCATTCCTCTACTCCTACTTGGACTGTCAATCAAATCCCTGTGACATGATGCCCCCTCCCTGCTCTGTAATAAACATAGAGATAAGAGAGTTAGCTTTGATGGTATATATAAGGCTGCACTTGACCCCCCTTCTTAATAAAATTCACTGATTGATGATGGATCACAAAGTGAGAGATCATAAACTGTACTGTTCTTCCATGTCTCCAGGACAGCTTGCTTTCTATTGGCCACTGTGCGTGGGTGTGTTTTTCAGGATGTTGAACTTTTAACTCCTACTGAACATGATAAGCTTGTCGGTTAGCCGAAGTGGAGACATGGAGGGGAGGGGGAAGGGGGAGTGCTGCACACAGATCTGACACCATGGGTAAACAAAGCCACTGACATAGATAGGATTAAGGCAGCACAGAGAACATGAATTTAGCTTTGCAAAGGGGCAATGTGTTTTTTTCACTATAGATGCCCTTTAAGTTTGGACAAAGATTTTCAAAGCTGTGGAAAGAGCTAAACACTGTACACACTGCTTTTACTAGCTATTGTGTTTTATTACATTGTAAACACTGCTACACACTGCTTGTACTATCTATTGTTTTATTACATTGTACACACTGCTTGTTCTAGCTATTGTGTTTTATTACATTGTACACACTGTTTGTACTAACTATTGTGTTTTATTACATTGTACACACTGCTTGTACTAGCTATTGTGTTTTATTACATTTTACACTGCTACACACTGCTTGTACTATCTATGGTGTTTTATTACATTGTACACACTGCTTGTACTAGCTATTATATTTTTATTACATTGTACACACTGCTACACATGGCTTGTACTAGCTATTGTGTTTTTATTACATTGTACACACTGCTACACACTGCTTGTACTAGCTATTGTGTTCTATTACATTGTCACACTGCTACACACTGCTTGTACTAGCTATTGTGTTTTATTACATTGTACACACTGCTACACACCGCTTGTACTAGTTATTGTGTTTTATTACATTGTACACACTGCTTGTTCTAGCTATTGTGTTTTATTACATTGTACACACTGCTTGTATTAGCTATTGTGTTTTATTACATTGTACACACTGCTTGTACTAGCAATTGTGTTTTATTACATTGTACACACTGCTTGTACTAGCTGTTGTGTTTTATTACATTGTACACACTGCTTGTACTAGCTATTGTGTTTTATTACATTGTACACACTGCTTGTACTAGCTATTGTGTTTTATTACATTGTACACATTGCTACACACTGCTTGTACTAGCTATTGTGTTTTATTACATTGTACACACTGCTTGTACTAGCTATTGGTTTTTATTACATTGTACCACTGCTTGTACTAGCTATTGTGTTTTATTACATTGTACACACTGCTTGTACTAGTTTGTGTTTTATTACATTGTACACACTGCTTGAACTAGCTGTTGTTTTATTTACACTTGTACACACTGCTTGTACTAGGTATTGTGTTTTATTACATTGTACACACAGCTACACACCTGCTTACTAGTTGTGTTTATTACATGTAACGCCACTGCTTGTACTAGCTATTGTGTTTTATTACATTGTACACACTGCTTGTACTAGCTATTGTGTTTTAATTACATTGTACACACTGCTTGTACTAGCTATTGTGTTTTTACATTGTAACACTTGCTACACACTGCTTGTACTAGCTATTTGTTTTATTACATTGTACACACTGCTTGTACTAGCTATTGGGTTTTATTACATTGTACACACTGCTTGTACTAGCTGATGTGTTTTATTACATTGTACACACTGCTACACACTGCTTGTACTAGGTATTGTGTTTTTATTACTGTACACTGCTTGACTAGCTGTTGTGTTTTATTACATTGTACACACTGCTTGTACTAGGTATTGTGTTTTATTACATTGTACACACTGCTACACACTGCTTGTACTAGGTATTGTGTTTTATTACATTGTACGCACTGCTTGTACTAGCTATTGTGTTTTATTACATTGTACACACTGCTTGTACTAGCTATTGTGTTTTATTACATTGTACACACTGCTTGTTCTAGCTATGTGTTTTATTACATTGTACACACTGCTTGTACTAGCTATGGTGTTTATTACATTGTACACACTGCTACGCACTGCTTGTACTAGGTATTGTGTTTTATTACATTGTACACACTGCTTGTACTAGGTATGTGTTTTATTACTGATACCACTGCTTTGTCTAGGTATTGTGTTCTATTACATTACACACTGCTACGCACTGCTTGTACTAGGTATTGTGTTTTATTACATTGTACCACCTGCTTGTACTAGCTATTGTGTTTTATTACATTGTACACACTGCTATGCACTGCTTGTACTAGGTATTGTGTTTAACAGTGGTTGCACAACATCTATTATTTACAAACAATAGTTCTTAAGGAGAATTAAAGGGTTAAATTAACTTCCCCTTATCTACTGTACACAGGGTAAATGCCTAAGCTAGGTACACACAGTACAGATTTCTGAAAGATGACAGACAGGATCTGCAAGATCCTGTCTGCCATCTTTCAAAGATCTGCATACACAAGTCCCGAGCTTTCTCCCTATAGGGAGAACGCTCGGGACTGTGTGTTTCCATCGGCCGCGCTAGACTCCCTATAGGATTCCAGCGCGGCCGATGGAAATTTCGCCTTTCCCGAACGAGCGTACGGCCGACCCGATCTTTCGGCGGCCGCGCGCTCGTTCGGAAACAACGTACACACAGTAACGATAAAGCCCCATACCGTCGGATCCGACGTATCGGGGCTTTATCGTTACTGTGTGTACCCAGCTTAAAACCCTATGGGACTTATGCAAAAAGGGAGCAACAGTTTATCCGTGATATTAATTTACAAAAAACAATCGATTGTTAGCTTTTAACTGGGTTGCTGCAATTACAAAAGTCTCTAAATGGTTGCTGCAGATTAGTAGCACAGGCAAACTTTTGCACCTTTTTTGCATTAGCCTGTTGGACTTCACACACGGGGGCTTTTTTTTGTCTGGTCTGTGGCCATCTGGGCATGGAAATAACCCCTACTGCATATCTCTGTGCCACCTGTCTACTGGGTAACAGAAACCGACCTGTGGTCAAACACAAACCAAGGAAATCATTTTCATGGCAAGGTGTTGGGAGAATTTATGAAACGCTGGTTGTGACTACAATGAGTTGTTTTAAGCAGTAATCACTCATGCAAAGTAATGACAAAAGGTCTGGCACACAATTCACTTTCACTTACCATGGTTTGGAATATAAGAACAGGCCATTTGTGTATCCAGGTTCATAAATCCAACTCTATTAAGGTGCAATGCCGTAAAATCTGTCTGTGCATTTGAAATAACTGATAAAAATGCTAATCATTGCCTGATCCCCGCTGGTCGTACACGTGCAGATTATATGGTTACACAGTGGTGTTCTGCCAGCAGGTAATGGATCACATCTGCAGAATTTCTCCTGCTTAGTTACTGTGTTGGAATAGAATATTACCTTCCTGTAATTATTTCTGTATGTTTTGTTTGTCCCCCCCCTCCCCCAGAATACCAGAGGGTCCGATTGAACAGGGTGCAGCAGCAGGCCGGATACGGGCCTTAGAAGAGCAGCTGTTAAAGGCCAAAGAACAGATAGAGATGTACAAGCAGCAGTCTAGCAATGCTGGTAGGTTCTAAATAACAGTTGCACAAAGCTGGAACAAAAGCAGATTAACCCAGAGAGCAAACCAAGAGCTGCAATACTGTATCAAGTCACTCATCTACAAGAGACCCTGATTAAAACATTATTTAGGCTTAATTACCTTTTTTAATGTTTAGTTTCCCTCGGCAACAGATTTGCATGTACCATAATGGTTATTATTTATTGGCTTGTAAACCGCTTGGCAAATTTACTGCATGAGAGACGAAACCCTACCTATAGGTTTATTGTCAATTGGGATTGGCAATAATGACTAATGAGATCTAGAAATAAAATAAATTCTATTGTTTTAAAGTTGTATTTCTGCCTGAAAACTACGCGTGACTTCTAAGTTTTGCAAAAGTAAATAGTTTGCATGAAGGTGGATGCCGATGGCTACCAGTGGGGCTGTTCGTGCACTGATGCAGCCTTATAGAAGCCACATAGTATTCAATTATGCTATGGTTGTTAAGTAAAGATTGCAGTAGAGTTTAACTTTCTACTGGTGTACTGCAGTTGGAAAACATTTGTCAATATCTGGTTGGTTTGCTGCAAATTTAGAACACAGGCAACATTGTGCACCCCTTGTTGAGTAAGGCCCATAGTCTGTTCCTTTCCAGTTCTCCTGGCTACAGAGCTATAATCAGCCTCCCAGTCTGACCACACATATCTGTATTAAAGGGGTAGTCAGCGGCAGCAGTCCACGGTAGGTAATATTAAGTAAAAAGCACTCTGCTTAGGTTGTACTATATAATGTTTCCCATTAGAGCATGGGGAATAAATCCAGTAAACAAGCTCCTCTGTAAATTACAGCCCTAGAGCCAATAAGATTTAACTTTAGAAGGGAAGATGTTTATCTTTTATAATAATGTATGGCGTGTTAGCACTGCAGTAAATTCTGCCCGCCAATTACGTACTTTATTTGTAGTTTCAGGCTTGGGAAAAGACCATGAGATTTTAAGAAGAGCAATTGAGAACGGAGCCAAGGAATTTTGGTATTTTGTCCAAAGTGAAGTAAAGAAATTAAAACATTTGGACAGAAACGAACTCCAAAGACACGTGGACGAGATTTTAATCGATATGGGCCATCAACAAAGGTATTTATGTAATGCAGTGTACAATGCACATACATTTGGGTTCACAGCACCTCAGAAACAGCAACCAGGTGGGTTGGAGATGGCCGAGCTCTCTTAGAACATATCTATATACTCCTTTCCCCGCAAGTGCCTTGTGTTATGGTGGCTGCACACTGGCTTACATTATATCGACCACATAAGGTATGGGCAGAATATATTGTCAGTTTCATGTACAGCACGAAGGAAGTTTCAAGGCACAGGAAGGAAATTCTATGTAGATATTAATAAACATTATTTAGACCATTTAATTTAAAGGTTATCTCCACTGATAAAAAAAAATTTTGCTATTCAATTTTATTGAAGAACGGGAGGTAAAAAAGTTGTGTCTTTCCTCCTGTTCTTCAAAAAAACCTGCAGGAGCCGGGAACGGAGGTAAAGTTCTTATCCGATCACTCGCTCCTCCGCTGCGTAGTCTTGCAGGTCCCGACAGACTCTGTACTCTATGCGTATCTTGCACATGAGCATAAAGAACTAGCAGGGATATTCAATAAAAGTTCTTATTGTTTAAAATGGTGCTAATTTTGCCCCAACCAATCTGATTTTAGCTTTCAAATGTTAAATAAGATCTGATTGGTTGGGGCAAAATTAACACCATTTTAAACGATAAGAACTTTTATTGAAACTCCCTGTAAGTCCGGCAGGACTTACTAGTACTAAGTCCCGCTCTTTCCATGTGGTTTGTCTGATCCCTTTAAATAGCCTGCATGAAAACATTGGATTTCTGGGTGCTAATATATCCAATTTGAGAAAGATATAAAGGAAACATTAGCTGCTTAATTCTATGGTTTATTTAGTGCAGTGATTTTACACTGTGTATTACCAGTGCACATGTGAAGCCTTGTGTTTCAGTTGTATTTGAACAGATCAGAAAATACAATCAAAGCTGTTGATTGTAAAATGCACAGTAGGTTGGGTAGAACCTCTCAAACTACACATTGATCTTAGCAAAGCCAAGTACAGTTCTTCTCTATGTAACGATAGAGAAAGGTCTTCACTCATGTAAGAGAAGCAGCATTTATATATGTTCAGTTATATATTCCTACCCAAAGTACAACCTATGCATTGAATGGGCACTGTATATAGGGAATAACAGTCATTATGTGTTTATTTGAACTACTGAAAATATTGGCACATGGTTTTAATGTTTTGCAAAAATGTGCAAATCCCTGTTATTACGGTATAATGCTTCAGTATTTTCACCACAGAGATCAGTGATTATGGGTATGGAAACCTATAAGATTTCTGTACACAGTGTGTAACCGGGGTTATAAAACATATTCACCCCCCTTTTTCTAATTTAGTTGCTTTCAAAATGTGCTTGTTTGGAAATTCTCACCAATGTCAGAGCACATTATTTCGGTAATAAAACAGAAAGGTTTTATCTCCCATCCTGTTTTTATACTTGCTGGAGGCTCCTCTGTAACATTGGCTGCCAGTGTACAGCAGTTTTTAAAGGATTCTTTGAATTCCAATTGTTATTTATAACGGTGATTAAATGTTTTTGAATTAGAGACTCTTACATGCTGCCCCTTCTAAGAGATGTAAATTGATTAGTCTACCAGAGCAAATTTCTCTGCAGTGTAAGTTGGCACAAGGGTTTAATGATAGAATCAGACGATCGGATTGGGGGCGAGAAGTGAGCATGACCTGAAACAGCTTTACAGTAGAGGCAAAAAGGATCCCAACACATAAGAAGGCTCTAAACCATAAACATATTTAAGGGTTGTGGGGGTCTCTTAACAAAATGTTTTGCCCAGGACCCCCCCAAACTTTAAACTGGCCGGAAAATAAAGGCAATGCAGAAGGCTTATTGCAATGCTTATTTAAATAATAAACAAGCTGGTTTTACACCCAACGGGCATGTCCACGCCCAAAACAAGATTTTTCTATCTAAAAGACAGATAACAATAAGCAATGTCACAATGTCATCTACCTGTGCGCTGAATGGATACACCCCATGCCACGTCAGGGGGTTGAAAACACAGTACAGCATGCACGAAATCTTGCTGAGATTCTACCTCACTTTTTGGTCATTTGAAACTTGAGTAGTTGCAGGAAATCCAATTGGTTTAGGACTCCCATTGCAGAATATGGTAGATGTGTAAATGGTGTATATTTTAAATAAATAAAATAGACTTGATGGAATCCTTATAGTAGTCAATGGTATTACTGCTTTAAGTCTGCTTAATATGAATTTTTAATGTGTAACGATGTGTATACATGGCTTTACTATTTATAAATATACTTAATATCTCCTTATTCCAGGTCAGTGATGACAGATCTCTACTACCTCAGTCAGACAGATGGCGCAGGCAACTGGCGAGAGAGAGAGGCCAAAGATTTGACTGACCTGGTGCAAAGAAGGATTTCCTATGTTCAGGTAAATGGTCGGTGAAATGATCTGCCCGTTATTAGTTATATCTATTCCCTTACCATGGTCGTTTGTTAGTTCGGTTAGATAACTTAGATTGCTTACACTTGTGTGCAGTGTTTACAGGGACCTCACATCACCAGGCTCCCCTCATTTGCTTTCCCCGTAGAATATCCCATTGGCAGGGAAACCAGTCGCAGAAGGATCTTTTGGGAGTTTATAAGTTGGTAGTTGTAGTGAAAAATAATCTTTAGAATTAAAATACATTAATTTAATGAACTGTTCACAGCGTCATGTTTGTGCTTTTCTAATCATTTAGCCATGTTTCTGACCTGTTGGCAGCATAGAGCAAGGTCCTACAACTGAGTCTTCTAAGGGATACGGATAGGCTGTATCTTGCAGAATCTCTGCTCATTCATTCTCACTTCTTCCAGTGCACAGACCCTGTTGGAAGCACATCAGTAGCTTCATGCATATTTAGAATGCATCCAGGTGTTAATCATGCACTGTGTGCAAGGCAAGGTCACCTTGTTGTGATTTGCAATAGGCTCCTGGTGTAATCTTCTGAGCCCTTTTATTTTTGAATTTACTTTGAATTGTTGGATTTATGGATTTATGTTTAATTGGATTATCGCATTAAAACATTAAAAACAGTCTGTTACTTTATGAACTATTCTTTTACACTTACATTTTTTATTTTGCCTCTTTTACACCTTCTGAGCGCTCTTCAGTAAACCCCCTGATAATTACTCTATAATCTCCAATAATCAGAGATCTTCAGTTTCCTCTGAAAAGACTCCAGGAAAGGGTATAGAATTTAAAAAACATTACAGACATCTATGCTGTCCTCCAGTGGCGTAACAAGGAATCACCGGGCCCCCCAGAAAAACTATGTCGGGGCCCCTATCCCTGCTTCATCTACAGTGGTTTATTCAGAGGAGACTGTATCTCCTAGGGAAAAGAAGAATATGGGGCCCCTTGCTCCTGTTGCAGGGTCTGCTCCCCTAGTAGTTACGCCCCAGCTGTCCACCTTCCCTTATTTTCTAATAAAGAAGCACTCGCTGCACAACTGTGGGACAATTGTGCCTTCTCTTGTGAATGTGAACTGCGTGTTTATATGTAAGAAAGGTAGGTCGGCCCAAAGTTGGTGGAAACTTTCATAGAGGAGTTCTTAATTTCATAAGGTCCTGCATTGATTCACAACTCTTTGTTGGAGAGGTAACACCAGGCAGCCTCTCAGCTTAGACATCTCTTAGATTTATATCTATTGCAGTTTGGGTTTGGGGGTAATTTACATATATACAATTTTTAATTTAAAAGGGTGGACTTGCCCCCCAAAAATTCACATTAATTAACATTAATTCCTGAGAACAGATATTGGCACTGACTTCTTCAATTTTAATTAATTAATAATAAAAAGGTAGTGCATATGTACACGCTAACATAATACCCAAAAATAAAGATATGGGGGATTTTAGGCCATAACTTCATCCATGTTGAACAGTGGATTACTTTAATTTTATTTGACCTTTTCACAATACCCCTTGGACAGAACAACCTCAAATTTAAGTCAGAAATAGAAGAAAACTCAGGAATGCTTTTAGCTATTGAAAGTGGTTCCAAGACTAAGAACATGTAAAAAATCTGAACACCTATTTAAAGGGCATGTCCACCCCCAAAACTATAATCCCCCCCACTACTGGCCCCACCATGTAGTGTAATAAAATCTTTACCTTACATCCCAGCTCCAAATGGTTCTCCTGGATTCCCCCCCAAAGTCTGAAAAACTGTCCACCAGGAGGCTAGCAGAATCCATATAGGACTCTGCCTCCTGTCTTTCCTCCGGGAGAATTTTGTCCTGCGCACTACAGGCCTCCCCCCACCCTCCCTCTCCCACCCTCTCCCTCCCGTTTTGCAAGCCCTCCCCCTACCATTAAAACCCTTTGCTCATTAGTAGCTAGTCTTCCCCC
Source organism: Hymenochirus boettgeri (assembly GCA_019447015.1). NCBI lineage: Eukaryota > Metazoa > Chordata > Amphibia > Anura > Pipidae > Hymenochirus > Hymenochirus boettgeri. The sequence continues at coordinate 296,839,292 of CM033476.1, read as the reverse complement.
AGCCCCAACCCCATTATTACATTTTTCAGAGACTCCCCCAATAGTTACTTACCTTACCTCTTTCCCCCGGCGTTCTGAACTGCCGACAGCCACGTCCATGGTTGGCTGCCTCTCAGCCAATCAGGGACGTGGCTGCCGGTCCCGCCCCCTGCTTGCAGTTCAGTGCAAGCAGAGGGCCGGGATTGTGCGGCAGGGTAAAGGGGTAAGTAACTAACGGGGCACTTTCTCGAAAATCTAATAATGCGGTTGGGGCTGGGGGAAAGTGCCCTACCACATATAAATTTTTATTTAAAAGGGTGGACATGCCCTTTAAATTCCTTCTTATTCTAAATATTGTGTAGGTCGTTGCAGCATATCTTATATCCTCCTGTGGAACGTATCCATAATACGGTGCTAAGAGGGTATACTAGCATATAACATACAAATTGGACTAAAAAGGTCTAGAAACAGACCCTCCAAAAAGCACAACCACTTGGGATTCTATAGCAATCTATTTTATTGCGTGACACAATACCACCTCCACACTTCCCATTACAAAATCACCATAAAATATATAAAATTACCCCACGCTCTGAGCATCCCTATAATACCCCCTGAGTAAAAGAGTTAACACGGTGGTCCTGACGGCAGTAAATCACATTAATGTCAAGTCCCCGTTAATCAAAAACTCCAATAAACTTGACACAGACCATGCTTAGCGTCTTCAACAGAACCGTTACTTCATCTGCAACTTCCCGTTCAATAAAAGGAAAGGGGACTTACCGGGACCAGCCCCTCCACGCAACCCTGCTGCCTTCTGCTCAGCCAAGGTCGGGGTAAACTATTCTCTTCGCCCCATGCAATACGCCAGAACCCACTCTTCCATAATCCACCAATCCCGGGGAACCTCAAAACCAGCCACCACTCTACTCGTAGGGGTCCAAACTTCTCGCCATGTGTCGACTCAAATCCTATGCGCGTTTCACCCGTGTTACCCAATTGTGTGCGGGCTTTGTCAGGGATTGATCTCTGGGGACGCTCAGAGCGTGGGGTAATTTTATATATTTGTATGGTGATTTTGTAATGGGAAGTGTGGAGGTGGTATTGTGTCATGCAATAAAATAGATTGGTATAGAATCCCAAGTGGTTGTGCTGTTTGGAGGGTCTCTTTGGTCCAATTTGCATGTTAAATTCCTTCTTATTACCTTTTCCAGTGACCCTTTATATCTGATAACATCTTCTGGGCTTGCTACAGTAAGTTGTATTGTATTTTCTATTTAGACTATGAGAATACTATTTCCTATTACTATGTTGCTGGTATTTCTTCGAGTTAAGTTAGAAATATTGTATTATGCCCCTAGTTCACACCTTTTTCAGCTATTGTGTTTAAACCGATGATGGACTGCAGATTTATTAATTGCCGAGGTACAAGTCAAACCTCTGTGATGTTAGACCCTTCTCACCTACCAACACATTTCCCGGCACTGAGTTTATCAACCCGCTGTTTGTTCAGGAAATCTGTGCTGATTTGGAGACGGAGACTGCGGCTTGGACACAGTAACATGATTATTAAATCGTGACTGTTTATTTTATTCTGCTATATACACCCCTAAGGCCCCTCAGGAAAAAAAAAAGCCTTTTGATATTTTAGCGCTTTAGCTCCTTTTACAAAGCAAAATCATGGAATCTATTTAAATGGTGTTGGATGTAATATCGTACCTCGGGTGAAATATTTGTTCCAATTTCTGTTCGTCTCCCAGCTGGCTGTGTAGAAGAATCTGCATTCTGCCTTTGATGCCTGATCATTAAACGTAATGTTTTTCATGAGATTAGGCTGTATTCTGCAGGATTCATTCATTGCCTTTTGCTCTTAATGTATGCCTTTGAACCCAAACAGTTCCGCGGTGTTTGGCATATGAAATAGGCAGCGATGTGTAAATTTACCCTTGTGTGTTAGCCCAAGGTCACTTTGCCACCTGCTTTTAGGGCAATTACCTTATCGGCCCCAAGGATTTTCTTTTATTAATATGAAATATTGTATTAAGCTTATACTTCCTACACAGTTATTTCTTCTTGTTCATCTGCATTTTTAAAGATTCCCGGAAATGTGCCTGAGGAAAGGGACCGGGGGGAAAGTCAAGTTGGAGCTGGGGGCGTCCCTGTAGTACGCGTTGCGGTCGAGTTTGTATTTCTTGATCGGGCAGTTGGTTGTGTGTGGGTGCTTAGCGATTATGCGCGTGCGGGGTGGGCGGGTGTGGTAGGTGGGCTGTGTCTGAAATGCCACTTTATGGCTTGACAGTCTGTGATTAAAGTGTGTTTTTTTAGTGTTCTCAATTGTTGTAATGCGAACTGTGACAAAAAGTTTATTCCTAGAAAAAAAAAGTCTTAAAACTTCAACCCCAAAAAGATTGTTGCCTCCTGTAAGGCTTGGTACACATGAAGGGACTATTTGTCCTGAGCGAGCACTCAGCCAGGACAATTGTCTGTCAGTTGCGACAATAATTGGCACGGCCGACAGTTCATGCGACCGATCGTGCGGTCCCATAGGGAACTGCACGATCGCCTGTGATTAACTGACATGTCCGGTCGTCCTTTCGCAAAGTCCGGTCAATCGGCACAGAATTTGTGGCCCAATTGACTGATACACAAAGTATCAGTCATTGGCTAAAATCTGCCTTTGTGTACCCACCTTGAGCTTTTTACAAGCTTGCATGTCGGCAGAGAAATTAGTCAGTCATTGTCGCTATTCCCTGATCCCACTAGTATACTCATATTATGCCTTCCACCTTAGTTTTCTTTACATGGAAATGTGATTGGTGACCCTTTTGAATTTTTTTTTTTTTTAATAAATGGATTATGTAAAAATTTCTTTCAGAGAATCAAGGTGCAAATTCAATACTTTTTTGTCTTGTAGTCTTAATTTTATACTTTCCAACTTGTCCAAATTGTCAAATTTAGGCAGGGGCAGAGCCTAAAGTTGATGCAAATAGCTCCGCCCCAGAATACCCAGTCACTTCCACAAACATCATGCCCACACTTTGCGCAGGGCAGACCCTTTCTTGAGGGGTCAGTTCCGGGTAAAATGTGATGGGGGGGCGGGGGTATTTAATTTGTCATTGAGCACCGAGGGGATCCTTTACTGTGCTGAAATTTAAGGATGACTAAACCATACTGTATGTAGAAACCAGATGGTCACCCAGAAGTACAATTTGGTATATCTGTGTTTCCTTAGTGGCTTGGCTCCCAAACAGGTGTCACAGCTGATATATTCTTCTGTATTTTGCATAGAGCGCAACCTTTTACTCTAGCTTGTCAGCGTGGGAATTATAGTTACAACTGCACATGCAGAAAAAGGTAATAAAGGATTTCAGACATGTTCCCAATGTATTCTGCAAATACATGGACTGAAATAAAACAAAATCAAGACATTTGGTGGGAGCTCGGTACTATTCCCAGATAATTTGTGATATGAATAAATACATTTATATTTTACTGCAGTTTAGAATAGAAGGCAGATATAAACCAGGCCTGAAGGGTTGCCATTAGTACATTGTTTAAAATAGCTAATGGTCTTAGTAGTTACTATAATTAAAGGGGAACTGTGGTCTCCAAACAAGTTGAGTTTAAATGAAAGGCCAGTTTCCTACCATCAACCACCTCTCTACGTGCTCCACAGCCCAAGATATAGAGAAATAACTGACCAGAAAGTTAATGGGTGGGAAGCTGACATGTGACATTCCTCCTCCTGCTCCTCCACCTCGCCACCACGAGCACAGCCCCAGACTTCAGTGACAGGACAGGAGACAGGAAGTCGTCGCCCCCCCCATGTGTGAAGTGAAGATCCTCACAGTGAAGGTAAGAGAATCTTTAGCCCTACTCTCTCACTATGTGAAAACAGCCTTTCCAGGCAAAGTTCTAACTCTAAGGGGGGGGGTCCTGAGTGTCGCACGGCACCCGTGAGTAGGCGGGGCCACGGGACCCGCAAATGGACGGATCTGCGGGTGGGCGGGGCAATGGGACCCTGAGTGGGCGGGCCAAGGGACCTGCAGGGCCACGTGTCCTCCGCCGTTGTGGGCTGCCGGCAGCCACATCCTTGATTGGCTGCCTCTCAGCTAATCACAGGCGCGGCTGCTGGTCCCGCCCCCTGCTTGCAGTTCAGTGCAAGCAGAGGACCTGGGCAGGGCAGCGGAGGATAGAGGGAAGGTAAGTAACTATCGGGGCACTTTCTGTATATAAGATTATAGCGGTTGGGGCTGGGGGAACTATCCCTAAAACATACTAAAAGTTTTTAAAACAGGTGGACATGCCCTTTAACTGCTTTACGGTATACAAACAGACAGTATCAAAAAAGTTCATAAGAATTAGCACCTTAGGGGAATCTTAACTTGATGTTTCAGACCGACAGTCAGCTGGTAGTCTACCAATCAAAAATAGTGGCACTGATGACATTTCAGTGCAAAATGTACTTGACAGGACCCATTAAATTTTAACCAATTTTTTCATTTGACCAAGGACGGTCACTTTAGCAGAAAATTTCAGTCAATATTTTGACCCCATTCACCACAATTTTATGATCGGACAAATTATTTTTAAGCGTGTGTTGAGACTTCACATTCCATGAGTTGTATAAAAGTAAATGGCCTTGTTCTCTTATCTTGTCATGGAGCTTCTGTGTACAGATCTGTTGCTCAAGTTTACTTGCTGAATGGATATTGGGAACCTCAGCATAACATCAATGTAAACTGAGTAATGTGTACAACCATAGGACAATCACACGTGAACATCTGATTATTATTATTATTGTTTTCAGCCATCATATGATTTTTATTATTATAAGGCCTACTGGTTTCAGTTGAGCTTCAAATTATGAATATTCATGACTTGGGTGCCTTTGCCCCTATAATAGAATTGTAAAAACATGATGCATTGTATAAACCATGTACACAGTTATTCATAAACGTGTAGAGCAATTTGGAAGCTTGATGTTGATGACCTTTAAGCAGTTGTCCTCTAAATCGCTAATCAGCTAGTTTCTGAGCTCAGTGAACCTTGGAATCCGACGTTTAGAACAACCTCTTAGGGAATTATAAATTGTCAAAGAGATTCAAAAGGACTGCTTGGTTTTTTTAAAATTAAAATTAATTAAAAAAAATTTAAAAAATCTATTAAAATTCCGCATTTTAATAGATATCCCTAAATTAAGCCTTTCTGAGATGTTTGAATTATTAATCTTATTTTTAAATTTTTTTTTTACCAAGCGGTTTGTTTAAGGACACTTTCGGTTAGTTACTTAAAACTTTTCTTATCGGAAATACTTCCAAGCGGCACTTGAACAAGCTGCCAATGTCAGCAGCCAGGGAACACTTTGGAAAGAACAGTTAATGGTGACTGACAGCGGCCAGAGATAAAACTGCATGAGAGAAGAAAGGAGAGTGAAAAAAAATGAAATAAATCATTAACAACCGGATTCAGCTCTGCTTAATTTGCTGGTGTCTATGTGCCTTCACCTATTCAGTTTGAAGTCCACTTTTAAATATTATATCATTTCATGTTGTATTTTGAGTCAAAAGACTATTCCGTGTACCAGAATGAAAGGAAAGATTAAAATGTTGGTATGCACGTGTAAAAATCTGTCTTGGTATTATCCGCATTTTATGAACACATCATTATATGAAGGCGATATATATATATTAGTATTTTAATAATGTCCAGGATAGGCCTGTGGACACTTGTGGTCATTGTTAAATTGGTGAAATGTACAAAGAATTGATACTGTATGTGTATTTTTCAATATCGATCCTTTATAATAGTTGTCTATAATGTAAGAGATAGGAGTTTCTGAATGAATATAATTCTCCTTTAATTCACTCTTACATGAAGAACCCTGAAATATAGTAGGAATGTTCTAAAGAAGAACAGGATTGATGGATGAGTTCTTCTTATTCAGCTGAATGGATTCCCCTACCTATTGTCTAATAAACCCTGCAGAATCTTTAGCAAAAGAAGCCATTAGAATTAATTTCAGTTTTTCTAAAGCATTTGAATGAGTCTCTGTCTAGTTTCCCTTCCTAGTGAGGAATAATCTACATGTTAGAACTTTTTGTTCAGGCAGCATAAAAACTAAGGCGCCATAAATGGTTCCACGGAAGGACTAATGGTTTGGTATCTGGACTGCATTGATGGCACATGATGCGGTATTCATTATTTGGTATCCTGTTTTCCCACACTCTGTAAGATTCACAAGCAAGAGCCACAGCTTAACCAATGATTATAAGCTTAGCTTTTCACATTTGCTGTTGGAATGTACAACATTCATAAGGCATATAAAACTATATTAAAATACTAAATGATAAGTCGGCTTTGAAAGCCTGGAAAGCTTCTTGCAATTCTTTCTTTTTCTAGTCTTCATTAGCTATGAAATCCTGATTTAATTTCTCCTTTCAGGTTTCTCGTCCTGAGACACTGCACTTCATTATGCTAAAGGGATAGGATGTAGATCATAGGAGAGTCCCGCAATCAATTGATAGAACCCTATGGGTAATTTAATTGACAAGGAGGCTGTATTGTGATAACTGTAAACTTGAGAAAGTAAATTCTAGATTATGTCAAGTTAATTATTTCTTTCACTGGCTAAGTAGATTGAAACAAATACATTGCCCGTTTGTATTTTTAATTCTAAAAATGTTAGGTGGGAATAATTGTAAGGAAACATTCTAGATAATTAAGCTCAAAGTTTAAAAGAAGAATAGGAGGGATAAATAAAGAGGACAGAGGTAAAAATAACAAGGTTTAAAGACCGTTGACTACATTTCTTTTTTAAATTTGTCAGTTTGATTTCATAGTTAAAAATAAAACCTTCTCTGAAATATAAAGATATTAAACCTCAGAAGTATCCGTGTCCTGTATAAAGCCGAGGTCTCCTATTCGGCCACTGAAGGAGTTCAGTAGAATTAGAAGTCTCCAAGACTGACCTGATAGTGAATCTTGTCCCTGTTCTTCAACCTGTCAGAATATCTTTTCTTTCTGTCTCCTGTAAATACAAATTATAGCTGGGTGGGTGAATCAAACCTTTATTAACAAAACTATCAAGTCTCATGGGATAAACACAGATAGAAACAGTTGTTTGGTCATCATGAATGCACTGTGGCCACCTTGATCTTTCATATTAACTTTTGCTTTGAAAAATGTCTGGTTCTCTCTAGCCTTTTATTAGACACTATTACTGTTACACAGTATGTACAGAAGATTCTCTAATGGAAACCTCATCTATCAAACCTTTTTTAAAATGTATTTCTTATCTATATGTAAATTCTCCCTCTTCAGAACCCTAAGGACTGCAGCAAAGCCAAGAAGCTTGTATGTAACATCAATAAGGGATGTGGGTATGGCTGCCAGCTGCACCATGTTGTCTACTGCTTCATGATAGCCTTTGGGACACAAAGGACTCTTATTCTTGAGTCACAGAGCTGGAGATATGCCACAAGTGGATGGGAAACTGTGTTTCGGCCAGTCAGTGAAACCTGCACAGACAGATCTGGTACCTCAACAGGACACTGGTCAGGTAAGCAAACCAGCAATCATATTGTGACAGGAAAAAAAAATGGATTGAATAGGCTGCGATACTTAATATACCTGGCCTGTCAAACTATTTGTAACAATAAGTTTCATTGACCCCGGAAAAGCTGAAAGCACTGCAAAACTTAAAAGGAAAGAAAAACAGAATGTAACTTGCTCCATCCTCCAATATGAATTACGTATTTAGGGGGGCTTTTTTAGGGTGCAGTTTCCCTTCAAATATTTTTTTGGTTTGTGCATTGTTGCCAGACACTTCCCTTATCTGTAAATAAAACTATTTTTAACAGACCTGAGCTCATGCTTAGCAGATAATTCATCCTGTAATAGAATCAGTGTAAGCATTTTTCTAACCAGAATCTCCTCTAATGCACAAGCAGTTTGAAGATCTTTCCTTTTTTCTGTTGTGGGTAGAGGGGGTAACTCTCAGGGATGGTTTTGCCTTTTTAAAAAAATGTGCTGCGTTAACTGTATTGTCTGAGCTCTGCCCCACCTTCAATCTGGAATCTATGCAATGGGAAAAGGCGTGTCTTCCCATTGATTAGGCCCTGGACCACAAGGGGGGTGGAGCAACAACCATACTTTTGTCCTTTAAGTATATGTTTGTGAATTACTGTTACTTCTCCACATTGTGTGGCTCCTAGACCTATTTGCTAAATTCAAAACTTGCCACAAACACAATTCTATAAAAATGTGTTGATTTAGCTAGTAGAAATATTCCCACCTTCGCTTTGTTTGCAAAATATGACTTTCCATGAATTGTGGTCTTACAGCAGCCGGAAAATAACAGCCCTCTACAATGGAAATCCATTCGTTTGACAAATCTAATGTAAGATTGCTCCATTGTAATTGTTACTCCAATACCAGCATTGTGTAATTGAAAACAAACCTGCCCTGTTAATTAAATCAATTTGTTTACAAGGGTGGGTTTTAGCAAAGTAAAAATCCCTTTCTGAAGATCCAATTAAGTGAATTGTAATAGTGCTTAATCACAATTATATGAACAGTTTATAGTTTTTTATGGTTTTCATCATTTCTGCCTATCAAGTGCATTGCATGTTTTTTAATATAGGGTTTTATTGGTTTATAAACAGTTACCAGATGTGTACAATAGCTGTGCTTTTGCTGCTTTTCTAATTCTGAAATTTAAGGTGCTAAACTACAATACAGTTTAAAGGGACAATATACTGAAAAAATGACTTTGCCTCAAATCTATAATTGAATACATGTAAGTAGCACTTACTCTGATTTGCATGTGTTACTGCATGCCTTCAATCCAGCACACATTTTGTTTAGGAGCAGTATCCCCCCTCCCTCTTTTAACCACTCCCACTTCCATCCGACCTGACTTTTTTCTCCACAAACCAACTGTCAAGCCTGCACACAGCATACAGCATTCCAACTGTCAAATCTCTGTCACCATTCCAGCTACAGTAAAACTAATCACAGAAGAATAATTTTTGAGAGCAAGGAACTTGATTTACAGCTGAAATATAAGAAGTTTTAGATTGGATATCTAAAGAAATAGGGGGCAGATCAACAAAAAAATTATACTGTGGAAGTTGGGAAGAATTATAGTTTCCAGTTATGGTCAATTAAAAAGACGAATACACTCACTTTTAAAAAGTGAAATGTACGTGGGGCAGGGAGGTGGGATTGATTATTTCTACTTTCCAATATCATTTCAGTGAGGAGCACCAGCTCTTACAATTTTCATCTGCCAGGTTGATGTCTTTGGCTTTCCTGTATTAAAGATACAGGGTAATTCAATAAAAGTTCTTATTGTTAAAAATGGTGCTAATTTTGCCCCAACCAATCAGATCTTATTTACCATTTGAAAGCTAACATCTGATTGGTTGGGGCAAAATTAGCACCATTTTAACGATAAGAACTTTTATTGAACCTCCCTGATAGTGCTTAAGCAGAGGAAACCTGGCAGGAACAGTTTTATACATGCTGATGCTTCTCAAAAAAAACAAACAATATTGAGAGTTAGGAATTACCAATTCTACCTGACTGTCCCAGTTACTTTTCATTTTTTATATACTTTGTATGCACTATAGTTCTCCTTTAACCGTGTCGGTACTAAAAGTATTCCCATCTCCATATGCAGGCCTATGGAAGATGTCAAAGTGCATCAATGTTGGACCCATGCAATAACCAATTGGTTTTAAATATGCCTTGTAAACATCCATGTACTGTCAACTTCGTTATTAAATTAATAGTATAAACCACAGTCATTGGGAGACACCTTCTGGAGCTGATGGCTGTAAGGTGTTGCTAGCAGCACAAGAGCCATTGAAGAAAAAGAGGAGTAACACATATGGTCACATTAATCAAGAAAGTGTTTTTTTGAAAGATTGATATATAGCAGGTCAGTTTATTATGAGAAATCTCGGGATTGATTGGACATTTTTCTTTTTGTGTTCCTGTTAATCTTTTTTTCTGAATTTCCTTTTCAATCAGTTGATGAAATCAATGACTTGTGAGTGTAGCATTGCTATTTGGTACGTTGAATGAAGTCAAGAGTAGCTTATTTCTGAGAAGGACAAATACCAGGAACCAGACGCAGCGTGCCTAAAAACATTTTCTGTAAAATACCGTACTTGAAACTAGCAAATAAGCAAAGCCAAGTGGAAAGACAAATATACACAAGAGTGGCTGATACAATAAAATAAAAATTTGCTCATGCTAAAAATCTGCAGTACCTTAATGTGTATTATCTAACTGCAGTAACCCAGTAAAAAGTGAACACCCCCCACCCCGGGAAAAACGTCAGTGACAATGACTGGGGGAGGAGCCAGAAAGTAAGTTATGGCATGAACATAATCCTTTTCTCCCTTAACAGTGTATATGGAGAGATGTCACAACACAGTGTACATGTAGGAATATCTGCACAATAAAAATAGAAATTGTGTTTTTTATGAACCTTTCCAGCTAGTTCAGCTCTGTCTGGGTGTAAAAACTACACTTTTATTTACTGCAGCCTTGGACAGTTTAAAAACCATTGTGTGTTATAGAGCCATTTAAATATATTGATATTTTTTTTCATTTGCAGTCTAGTTATTTTTGCTTTTATTCTATTTTAAGCTTCTTTTTTTGTATCTTTGCTCTATAAAAATGTGTATTGCTCACTATTGCCATAGTCATTTGAATAGCTGCATTAACTGGAAGGTACCATAAACATTTTATAGTGCTATTTAGTTCTCCTTCAAACACAGCAGTGAATAGAGGAATGTAGCTGTTGGACATAACAGTGTAGAATTACATAAAATTTACCTTCTTAGTGCTGCAGATTTTATCGATTTCATTCTATGTAATGACAAATAAACCCCTGTTGTTGATTCCTTAATGTAAACAATAAAATGATTAGGTTGATCATTATAGCAAGGTGAAGAGTAATTATATGTTAAACGTGTTTTGTTGCATTTTACTTATTTCTGGTGTTTCATTGATGTAGGATGTTGATTTTGTTCTCTCTACCTCCCAATTCTGATTATTGACATGCTTAGATTAAGTAGAAACTGCAGTGATCTGAGTGCTAATCAACAAACGAAAGAAATTGAGTCTGAATAGCAAAACAAGTGTAATAAGTGATTTTAGGACAATTATAAATCTTTCCTTCACTCCACACCCGAAGAGTACCCAGGGTTCTAAACCTACTAAGTTCTCCACCTGGATACCGATCAGCCAGTGGCTGCACCTTATATGTTCCTGCAGTGCGTGAAGCTGGGCTGGAGGGTTCACCAGAGACTGTTAGGCCAACCTTCAGTTAAGCAGCCACTGTTAGGTCATCCCTCCAGTTTACCAGACACTGTTATGTCAGCCCTCCAGTTCACCAGCCAGTGTTGGCTTAAAGGGACTGTCCACCCCTCTTTCCAAAAACTGATATAATGTAGATAACCCCCCAAAACCTTAACTTCGTTTTAGTCAAAATTTTGAAATCAGCTCCCACACAGAGTTACTATACTTACATGCTCCTCCTCGCTCCACCGCCGCAGATGTGCACATCCGGGTAAGGCAGTCAGTGTCGGCCAATCACTGATTGCCATTCCCAGAGCAGTCTCCACTGCGGCTGCTCAAGAACACAAAAAGAACAGAGCAGCCACAGTGGAGACTGGGAGAAGAACCCGGAAGCGGCGGTGGAGCGAGGAGCTTGTCAGTATAATTCTGTGTAGGAGCTGATTTAAAATTTTTGACTAAAACGAAGTTAAGGTTTTGGGGGGTTATCTACATTATATCAGTTTTTGGAAAGAGGGGTGGACAGTCCCTTTAACAGTGGATGGTAAACTCAAGTGTTGTTGAACTGGAGGGTTGACTTAACGGGGCTCTTGAATTGGAATACTGACCTAACAGTAGCTTCTGAGGCCTCCAGTTCACCAGCCACTATTAGGGCAGTCCTCCAGTTAAGCAAAAACTGTATAGTCAGCCCTCCAGTTCACCAGACACTGTATGGTCAGCACTTCAGTTCACCAGACACTGTATGGACAGCCTTCCAGTTCACCAGACACTGTTAGGTCAGCCCTCCAGTTTACCAGACACTGTATGGACAGCCTTCCAGTTCACCAGACACTGTTAGGTCAGCCCTCCAGTTTACCAGACACTGTATGGACAGCCTTCCAGTTCACCAGACACTGTATGGTCAGCCCTTCAGTTCACCAGACACTGTATGGACAGCCTTCCAGTTTACCAGACACATGCAAGTTGCCCACCAAGACTGGTACATGCAGTTGCACACACACACACTGGTACATGCAAGTTACCCACACACACCAGTAATATGATTTAACTTGCTGGGGCAGTAGATGTGAAGGCACTTGCAGGTGGGCAGAGGCATCATCAGATCACAGCTACTGTAGGCACTGATGGGGTAAACTTTTAAGGTTAGTACAAGTGTCTCTTTCTACTACTGTTTAACAGGTTCGTCCCCTCAGACAAAAGTGTCACTATGCCTTATGGTAGCAGCGGCCCTGCGATCAACCAGAATACTTACATTAAGTTTCCCTCACTGTTCTGGTCCGCTCTGCCCCTGACATTGACAGTATTGAAGTAACCTGCAATGGTCCGATCAATCATTTCCTGTGAAACAATGCTGTAAACTATTAGTCGTGTTAATAAATCACTTCACAAATTGGCCAGACCCCATGTAACATAGTAACTTAGTAATTGAGGGTTGAATAAAGACATACGTCCATCAAGTCCAACCTATTGACCCTCCTTTTTACCCTACCTAACAGTTGATTCAGAGGAAGGCAAAAAAAAAAAAAAAAAGGCTAAAAAAGGGGGGGAAATTCCTTCCTGACTCCAAATGGCAAACGGAAAGTATCCCTGGAAGACAGTTCCACAGTTTCACCATTCTGAAACCTTTCCTAACCTAAAGATGAAACTTCTTTCTTCCAACCTTAAAGGATGTCCACGAGTCCTCTGATATGACCGATTAGCAAACGATGCACCGAAAGTTTATTGTATGGCCCATTAATATATTTGTATAAAGTCATCATATCCCCACGCAAACGTTGCTTCTCTAATGTAAACAGCCCTTACTTGTCTAATCTGCCTGCATAGTCAAGTCTCTCCATTCCCTTTATTATTTTAGTTGCCCTTCTCTGAACTGCTTCCTTTCCAAGATGTCCCTTTTGTATATGGGATTCCAAAACTGCACCGCATATTTCAAATTAGGTCTTACCAGTGCCTTGTAAAGAGGGAGTATAATGTTTTTTTCTCTTGAATCCATTCCCCTCTTTATACAGACACTATCTTGCTAGCTCTAGCCGTTGCTGCCTGACATTGTTTGCTACAGCTAAGACTGTTATCTACCAGAACCCCCAAATCTTTTTCCAGTCGAGATTCACTTAACACAGAAGAATTATATATGGTTTAGGAGGCACAAGGATTGTTAACCCCTAAATGCATCACCTTACATTTCAACATTAATCCATCTACCATACTGCTGCCCTTTTGATAATCTATCTAGGTCAGCTTGCAGCAATTGCACATCATTGAAGTTTAAAAAGCTCTGCATAGTTTAGTGTCATCAGCAAATACAGAGAACTTGCTCTCAATGCCCCCTTCTAAGTCATTTATAAACAAGTGGCCCCAGGACGGGACTCCACTTAGAACTTAGCCCACATAAATGTAGCCCATTGACCACCACTCTCTGTTGAGATCCAATAACCAATTCTCTATCCATGTACAAATGTTTTTTCTAGGCCAACAGTCCTCAGTTTATACATTAGTTGCCTATGTGGCACAGTATCAAAAGCATTAGCAAAATCCAAGTATACCACATCTTCTGCTATGCCAGAATCTAAATTCTTACTCACTTCTTCATAAAAAACAATACAATAGCACGATCTATTTCTCATAAATCCATGCTGACTACTACTAATAAGATCAGTACTGGAGACAAAGTCAAGGATATGATCCCATAACAAAATTTCCATCACCTTCCCTACTACTGATGTTAAGCTTACAGGCCTATAGTAACCAGTTTGGGAAGTCTACCTTTTTTGAATATTGGTATTACATTGGCTTTTTTCCAATACATTGGCACATCACCAGACAAAAGTGAATCTGAAAAGATAAGAAAGAGTGGTCTAGATAAAACTGAACTAAGCTCTCTTAAGATCCGAGGATGTATTCCATCTGGTTCCGGGGCTTTATTATGTTAACTTTGTCTAATTGTTTCCGCACCATATCCTCTGTCAGCCGGTGTGAATATTCCTCATTTATAATCTTTATTTTATTACTGTCCCTACTATAAGGACTAGGATTCTCTAAAGTGAAGACAGAGGGGAAAAAATGGTTTAGCCCTTCTCTGCATTCTCTGTAACCATCTCTGCCCCATTATTTAATGGTCCCACATTCTCAGTCCTCATCTTTTTACTATTGATATGTTTAAAAAATATTTTTGGTTAAACTTGCTTTGGTCTGCTATCCGTATTTCATTTTCTATTTTAGCTAGTTTAATTGCTTTCTTGCACTCAGTATTACAGCTTTTATACTCCCCTTATGCCTGTTCGGTTCCCTCCGATTTCAAATTTTTAAAGCCTTTTCTTTTTTCCAATTCCCTTTTTACCTGGGCATTAAGCCAGGCAGGAGAAGTCCTAATTTTTTTATACTTTTCCCTAAAGTTATAAATTTAGAAATGTAATGGTTTAATATCCCTTTAAAAGCGGTTCACTTCTGCTCAGTATCCTACCTAGGAACAAAATAAATCCAGTCTACGACATAAAATAACTTTACTTTCCTAAAGTTTAAGTTTTTGTTAACCCAGTGCACTTTTGTTTTTTGCAACCTATATTACTACACTAGTTACCACTGTACCTCTTTTATGGTTGCCCTGTTCTTTTATTAATGAAATTTATTTGATCTGCTCTCTATGCAAACCATCCTTTACAATTCTCCTCTGCATTTTTCCTTTTTCCCTTGTTTACAGTGGCACTTATATTGTGCTGCTTTATTTGACAGGATGACTACTATTGCTCTTAGTGAAGCAAACGTGTCTATGTGATTCTTTGCATACAGAAGAGTCACATAAAAGCTGTTGCATTAAGAGGTGCAAAATGTGCCCATGCTATTAATTTGCAGCAACCAATCAAAAGTTGGCTTTTACTGGGTTACTGCAGTTAGATTACATCTCATTGGTGCCTAAAGATTGATGCATGGTCAAACCTTTGAGTATTTTATTGCATCTGCCCAACCTTGGACATGATTTTTCTATTTTTTCTTTAAATCCCTGGTGGCTGGTTGCACCCAGTGTCAAAGTAATGCTGCAAAATATATTAATGATGAACCTGTCTCTGCATGTGCATAGTTACCAACCATGTCTCCAAAATGCATTTACCTCTTGCTTTTCTTCCTTTTTGCATCTTTGCCTGTTTGCCAGCATACTGCACTGGATCCACTGACCTCTTGAAGGCTGTATTCGCACAAACGTGTAAATTTATACTTTTCTCATTCATCCCTGTGCTTGCATTGTAGTGTTGTCCTGTAGCTGTAGTTTGATCTAATTGCAACACGGCTGTTAAACAACAGTTCCAAGCTTAAAACCTAGCATTATATTCCCACTGGCTTACGGCTTTAATGGAATATTCCTTGCTGCTGTGAAATTTCTTCGTTCCAGCGGTGGTGAATATTAAATGCACTTGTTCTTTGGGGTGTATTAGTGAGTACAATCAAATTGAACGCCCTCATTAAATTTCAGATTCATAGCAATACTCAAAGATGCTTCTGCTTTTATTAAAAAATTAATACAATTTAAAGGAGAGAAAAAAAAACTCAATTTATGAACTTCTCTAAGCCCCCTGACTGTCAGCCCCTATCATTGTGTGGGGCTCAGCACTGCCAATGCTGTAATTTCAATGACTCGTCCAATCAGCAGCCATGGAAGAGTGGTACATGGCCATGGGGCTATTAAGAATATGCAAGCAATCCTAAGGCAATGGATAGCTGCCTATTCTTCTGTTCTAAACTGAGGAATTCCTTTATTATTAGCCCCTCTTTTTTTTAGCACAGAATAATGTGCATCGTACAGAGCAGTTTTACAGTCTGGAACGTTTTCAGCACAAAGCAATGTTGCAGCTGCTTTTAGTAATGTCATTTTATAGCCCTCTGGCTGCTGTGATCTACATGTACTAGTGTCCCCTGTCTGGCTGTTGTATTTCACAACAGTTGGATGGCCAGAGAACACATGATCTGTGGGAAGGTTTTAAAACAGAGATGAGGATGTAGGAAATAAATTCCCCCAGTGCTAAAATAACTGCATAGACACTTCCTTCTTATTAAATGTGCATTTGGTCTAAATGTTACACAACATGTTTATATACATAGTCTAACTGCATCCTTAATCTCTATGGTGGGGCTTTCCTTCTTCTGTCTGGACCTTTTGTTTTACATGTGTATCTGTATTATATATGTACTGTATTATACCTATATTTCTTGGATTACTTGCCTTTTCATATACACGGGTCAGACAACAAACATACATGGAATAGAATTTGTGGTTAAATCGGTTTCCATCCAGGAGCTGTCAGTGCTCAGAGGGGGTGGTTTTGTTCATGCCTTGTTTCTTTCTCTACCGGGGACCATTCCTTTAAATCCAGCAGCATCGCGCACTACCTCCCCTTTGATATTACAAGCCTGTATTAACGGCGAATGTTCCTCGTTGCAAGCCTTTAACTGGCAGCCGAGTGGCTCAAATCAGCCAGCAGTGTTATCCCTATTCTCTGTTCAGAAAGAAAATGTATTGCTTGAAGTGTTGTAAATGTACACCAAGGGATTCTGCCAGGCTATAAAAGATGAAAGAAAAATAGAATAGTAGAGATTTAATGCAACAGCCCACAAGCCTTGTAAGGTTTACTGGATTATCTTCATATAAACTTGTTTAGAGGAGTAAATGAGAAGCCACCATTAAATCCCGGGTTTAATTGAAAAATAAGAAGAATGAGAGCAGGAATGAAAGTGCAATAGTGTTGAGTTTAGACGCTCTGTGCTAGTTGGTAATGGGGGTAATAATTCTGTGCGTTTCACTCTGTGCTGAGACTTTTCTGCCAATGCAGAATGAAGATGTCTCCATGGAGGTGCGGCAGAGGCACATTCGGGGATCAGGCCAATAGATACAGAATTAGGACATTTGAGAGCCTGAGCTGCTTTTTAATAACTCTGTGTACACAGTCTTCCGTTTGTTATCACTATAGGCAGTGGCGTAGCTACAGACTTATGGGCCCTGATGCACAATTTGGGTATGGGCCCCCCAACACCGCCACAAACACAAATTGGCACCGCAAACCAAATAATCATTGGTAAAATGCTTTGAATATACCACTGGTTAAAAAGAGTTGGCACAAAGACTGGTTACATGCTTGGCATGCAGAACACTGATAACTGGTTGGGAACTGCACTGCAAACAGCCAGGCACTGGTTAAATGTTTGGAACACAGATAATGGTAAAAATGCTTTGTACACAGACCACTGGTTAAAACAGTTGGCACACAGACTGGTAGTTTTGGAACCTTAGCACAAAATGGGGCCCCTTCTTGGCCAAGGGCCCTGGTGCGGTCGCACCCTGGCAGCCACGCCCTGACTAAAGGAATGGTCACTCATTTCATTGGATTGGATATGAATCCATCAGGACTCCTGTACTCCTGTACTCAGGACTCCTGTACATTCATAAATGTAAAAACACAGCCAGGAAGAATAGACAGCCCAGTCAGGGATTTGGCATTACTACAAATACACTAGGAGAGGGATGTCAATGTATCTGCTGGAGAAAGGGGCATGCAGTGGAACACTGTAGAGAAAAAAATGTTTGTTGAGCAGTTAAACCTGTTTTTTTCAGTCAGTGTCAGGTTGCCTTTTAACAGACAGATTGTCGTTCTATGAGACTGTTTGCACAGGGACAGTTAATCAGTTAGGTCAGAGTCCCTTTGCTTCTGTTGCTGCTGCATGCCCTGCTGTGTTCTGTCCCATAAACACATATCAAGTAGAGGTAAAAGGTAATGGGCAGTACCAGACATTGAAGACTCACAAGGATATCTGCTTCGTGCCTTATTGTCACAACAAAATGTTTCAGACGTGTGGTCCTATATCACAGGACCACGTGCCCAAATCATGTTGTTGTAATATAAATAAAGCATGAAGAAAGATATCCTTGTGAGTCTCAATGTCTGGTACTGCCCATTACTTTTTACCTCTACTTGACAGTTAGTCACTGACCATAACAAACCAGAATGTGAATTTTCTGCCTATAGATCATTATCCAGACTGACAACTTCTCCGCTTACTGTAAGTACTTATCAATGTCATTGGCAATCCTACGCTTTATACCAATTGGCAATTAACTGTAGTGAGGGAGAAGAATGAGATTATTCTATCTTCAGTGTCCAGTCGCTTGTTTACTGGTTTCACTAACACAGCACCTGCATTCCTTCTATACTAAGATGATTAGTTCTAGATTTGTATGTTACCACCTGTGAACAAACTTAAAATGGGTTTCTATTTTGTTTTACAATGAGAAGCTTACCACTATTCATACATTTTTTAAACGAGTTTCCTACCTCCCAATTGTCTGTATTTGCAGAACGACAGTGCATTACACAAATATTCTTTCACATATTTTTTTTTTACATGCACTAGGCTGTCTCACTTCTTTAGCTCTATTTGTAGGACAAGACACAGACCTGGAAATGTAAATCCCACTAATACAGAAAATTAGGAGGTAGGGATACTATAATCTAACTCCCTGCCTAAGATACATCAATGGCTGCAACCCAGCTAAATCAGTGTAAAACCACGCTACACGATGTATTATCAGGTTAACACCGGTTTACACTAACTTAACGGTGTCTGTGGCATTTCCAAAAACTATTTGGGATGGCAAAACTTAAATAGTTTTGAATGGAGGCGTAAGTCCCGCTTCTACTTGACCACAATGCAATAAATCTCACAATGGGATTATTGCATCACAGGATTTAGGGCGGGTATGAAGCGTGACTTGTAAATTACATTGCCCTGTTAATATTATAAAATCATTCTATGGGATATAGTTGCCCTTTAAAACAGAATACATAAGTGCACAAGCAACCCCCCCCCCACACAAACACACTTCTTTCTGTGAAATCATCTTTTTGCTAGTGCTTATATTGCATTTAGTTAAGCGAACAGAAGCTGCTCATCTTCCTGACAAAGTACAGAATTGGAAAACTATCTCCTTGGCTGCCTGCGGTCGAATCTCCATGGAACTGAGCAATTTAATCTCTGCAAAAGTGACTTATGTTCATCTACCAGTTTCCATGGGGAGTTATTATGATTGCTTCTAGAAGGACAGTTAACCAATTGCTTGATGAATATTGTTTTACTGCCGATAGAATGTAAGATCAATGCGTACATATTGTCTTTACCCCATCTTAGTTTTATTTACTGATTTGGTGAGGCTTTTTCAAAAGTTTAAAAAGAAGAAAAACAAATCTATGAATGGGAAACTCTTCCTTGTGTGTATGATCTTACAGGGAATTAAAAACAGTTATTTGCATAAACAAAAAGTATGTGAGCCACCATCTTCATAATCTTTGTAGTGTTTGGTATAAATACAATATTGTGTATGTCTACACTAATATGTGTATATCTAAAGTAGTCGCTAAAGTTAGTGCACCCCTCACATTTTTGTATATATTTAATTTGGCTTGAAAAAGCCAAATCCCTGTCCTTTCTATTTCTTCTTCCGTTTTTATCTTCTGCTTTTTGGACTGTATCTCCTCCCACAGTTTTTGAGCTAGAGACATAAAATGCGGGGCATATAGGAGAAGTGTGCTATCTTCGAGCTAAGGAATCTGCGGAAGCGTTACAGCGTTATCGACGAATTTCCGGACATTTTCCCCATAGACTATAATGGTAACACTCCTCAAATGTGGATATTTTAAAACACGTTTGTTTCATGGTCATAAATACAAATGGTGATATCCCCAACCCCCACACAGACCCAGGTACACAAACCCCTAGATTCCAAAACTGCACCGCATATTTCAAATTAGGTCTTACCAGTGCCTTGTAAAGAGGGAGTATAATGTTTTTTTCTCTTGAATCTATTCCCCTCTTTATACAAGACACTATCTTGCTAGCTCTAGCCGTTGCTGCCTGACATTGTTTGCTACAGCTAAGACTGTTATCTACCAGAACCCCCAAATCTTTTTCCAGTCGAGATTCACTTAACACAGAATTATATATGGTTTAGGAGGCACAAGGATTGTTAACCCCTAAATGCATCATCTTACATTTATCAACATTGAATCCCATCTACCATACTGCTGCCCTTTTGATAATCTATCTAGGTCAGCTTGCAGCAATTGCACATCATTTGAAGTTTAAAAAGCTCTGCATAGTTTAGTGTCATCAGCAAATACAGAGAACTTGCTCTCAATGCCCCCTTCTAAGTCATTTATAAACAAGTGGCCCCAGGACGGGACTCCACTTAGAACTTAGCCCACATAAATGTAGCCCCATTGACCACCACTCTCTGTTTGAGATCCAATAACCAATTCTCTATCCATGTACAAATGTTTTTTCTAGGCCAACAGTCCTCAGTTTATACATTAGTTGCCTATGTGGCACAGTATCAAAAGCATTAGCAAAATCCAAGTATACCACATCTTCTGCTATGCCAGAATCTAAATTCTTACTCACTTCTTCATAACAAAACAAGTAAATTTGTCTAGCACGATCTATTTCTCATAAATCCATGCTGACTACTACTAATAAGATCAGTACTGGAGACAAAGTCAAGGATATGATCCCATAACAAAATTTCCATCACCTTCCCTACTTGATGTTAAGCTTACAGGCCTATAGTAACCAGTTTGGGAAGTCTACCTTTTTTGAATATTGGTATTACATTGGCTTTTTTCCAATCATTGGCACAATCACCAGACAAAAGTGAATCTGAAAAGATAAGAAAGAGTGGTCTAGATAAAACTGAACTAAGCTCTCTTAAGATCCGAGGATGTATTCCACTGGTTCCGGGGCTTTATTGATGTTAACTTTGTCTAATTGTTTCGCACCATATCCTCTGTCAGCCGTGTGAAATTCCTCATTTATAATCTTATTTTATTACAGTCCCTACTATAAGGACTAGGATTCTCTAAAGTGAAGACAGAGGGGAAAAAATGGTTTAGCCCTTCTCTGCATTCTCTGTAACCATCTCTGCCCCATTATTTAATGGTCCCACATTCTCAGTCCTCATCTTTTTACTATTGATATGTTTAAAAAATATTTTGGGGTTAAACTTGCTTTGGTCTGCTATCCGTATTTCATTTTCTATTTTAGCTAGTTTAATTGCTTTCTTGCACTCAGTATTACAGCTTTTATACTCCCCTTATGCCTGTTCGGTTCCCTCCGATTTCAAATTTTTAAAAGCCTTTTTCTTTTTTTCCATTTCCCTTTTTACCTGGGCATTAAGCCAGGCAGGAGAAGTCCTAATTTTTTTATACTTGTTCCCTAAAGTTATAAATTTAGAAATGTAATGGTTTAATATCCCTTTAAAAGCGGTTCACTTCTGCTCAGTATCCTTACCTAGGAACAAAATAAATCCAGTCTACGACATAAAATAACTTTAGCTTTCCTAAAGTTATAAGTTTTTGTTAACCCAGTGCACTTTTGTTTTTTGCAACCTATATTACTACACTAGTTACCACTGTACCTCTTTTATGGTTGCCCTGTTCTTTTATTAATGAAATTTATTTGATCTGCTCTCTATTGCAAACCATCCTTTACAATTCTCCTCTGCATTTTTCCTTTTTCCCTTGTTTACAGTAGGCACTTATATTGTGCTGCTTTATTTGACAGGATGACTACTATTGCTCTTAGTGAAGCAAACGTGTCTATGTGATTCTTTGCATACAGAAGAGTCACATAAAAGCTGTTGCATTAAGAGGTGCAAAATGTGCCCATGCTATTAATTTGCAGCAACCAATCAAAAGTTGGCTTTTTACTGGGTTACTGCAGTTAGATTACATCTCATTGGTGCCTAAAGATTGATAGCATGGTCAAACCTTTGAGTATTTTATTGCATCTGCCCAACCTTGGACATGATTTTTCTATTTTTTCTTTAAATCCCTGGTGGCTGGTTGCACCCAGTGTCAAAGTAATGCTGCAAAATATATTAATGATGAACCTGTCTCTGCATGTGCATAGTTACCAACCATGTCTCCAAAATGCATTTACCTCTTGCTTTTCTTCCTTTTTGCATCTTTGCCTGTTTGCCAGCATACTGCACTGGATCCACTGACCTCTTGAAGGCTGTATTCGCACAAACGTGTAAATTTATACTTTTCTCATTCATCCCTGTGCTTGCATTGTAGTTGTCCTGTAGCTGTAGTTTGATCTAATTGCAACACGGCTGTTAAACAACAGTTCCAAGCTTAAAACCTAGCATTATATTCCCACTGGCTTACGGCTTTAATGGAATATTCCTTGCTGCTGTGAAATTTTCTTCGTTCCAGCGGTGGTGAATATTAAATGCACTTGTTCTTTGGGGTGTATTTAGTGAGTACAATCAAATTGAACGCCCTCATTAAATTTCAGATTCATAGCAATACTCAAAGATGCTTCTGCTTTTATTAAAAAATTAATACATTTAAAGGAGAGAAAAAAAACCTCAATTTATGAACTTCTCTAAGCCCCCTGACTGTCAGCCCCTATCATTGTGTGGGGCTCAGCACTGCCAATGCTGTAATTTCAATGACTCGTCCAATCAGCAGCCATGGAAGAGTGGTACATGGCCATGGGGCTATTAAGAATATGCAAGCAATCCTAAGGCAATGGATAGCTGCCTATTCTTCTGTTCTTAAACTGAGGAATTCCTTTATTATTAGCCCCTCTTTTTTTGTAGCACAGAATAATGTGCATCGTACAGAGCAGTTTTACAGTCTGGAACGTTTTCAGCACAAAGCAATGTTGCAGCTGCTTTTAGTAATGTCATTTTTATAGCCCTCTGGCTGCTGTGATCTACATGTACTAGTGTCCCCTGTCTGGCTGTTGTATTTCACAACAGTTGGATGGCCAGAGAACACATGATCTGTGGGAAGGTTTTAAACAGAGATTGAGGATGTAGGAAATAAATTCCCCCAGTGCTAAAATAACTGCATAGACACTTCCTTCTTATTAAATGTGCATTTGGTCTAAATGTTACACAACATGTTTATATATACATAGTCTAACTGCATCCTTAATCTCTATGGTGGGGACTTTCCTTCTTCTGTCTGGACCTTTTGTTTTACATGTGTATCTGTATTATATAGTATCTGTATTATACCTATATTTCTTGGATTACTTGCCTTTTCATATACACGGGTCAGACAACAAACATACATGGAATAGAATTTGTGGTTAAATCGGTTTCCATCCAGGAGCTGTCAGTGCTCAGAGGGGGTGTTTGTGTATCATGCCTTGTTTCTTTCTCTACCGGGGACCATTCCTTTAAATCCAGCAGCATCGCGCACTACCTCCCCTTTGATATTACAAGCCTGTATTAACGGCGAATGTTCCTCGTTGCAAGCCTTTAACTGGCAGCCGAGTGGCTCAAATCAGCCAGCAGTGTTATCCCTATTCTCTGTTCAGAAAGAAAATGTATTGCTTGAAGTGTTGTAAATGTACACCAAGGGATTCTGCCAGGCTATAAAAGATGAAAGAAAAATAGAATAGTAGAGATTTAATGCAACAGCCCACAAGCCTTGTAAGGTTTACTGGATTATCTTCATAAACTTGTTTAGAGGAGTAAATGAGAAGCCACCATTAAATCCCAGGGTTTAATTGAAAAATAAGAAGAATGA
This sequence comes from Hymenochirus boettgeri, assembly GCA_019447015.1. Taxonomy (NCBI): domain Eukaryota; kingdom Metazoa; phylum Chordata; class Amphibia; order Anura; family Pipidae; genus Hymenochirus; species Hymenochirus boettgeri. The sequence continues at coordinate 296,815,419 of CM033476.1, read as the reverse complement.
GAGCAGGAATGAAAGTGCAATTAGTGTTGAGTTTAGACGCTCTGTGCTAGTTGGTAATGGGGGTAATAATTCTGTGCGTTTCACTCTGTGCTGAGACTTTTCTGCCAATGCAGAATGAAGATGTCTCCATGGAGGTGCGGCAGAGGCACATTCGGGGATCAGGCCAATAGATACAGAATTAGGACATTTGAGAGCCCTGAGTGCTTTTTAATAACTCTGTGTACACAGTCTTCCGTTTGTTATTCACTATAGGCAGTGGCGTAGCTACAGACTTATGGGCCCTGATGCACAATTTGGGTATGGGCCCCCCAACACCGCCACAAACACAAATTGGCACCGCAAACCAAATAATCATTGGTAAAATGCTTTGAATATAACCACTGGTAAAAGAGTTGGCACAAAGACTGGTTACATGCTTGGCATGCAGACACTGATAAACTGGTTGGGAAACTGGCACTGCAAACAGCCAGGCACTGGTTAAATGTTTGGAACACAGATAATGGTAAAAATGCTTTGTACACAGACCACTGGTAAAACAGTTGGCACACAGACTGGTAGTTTTGGAACCTTAGCACAAAATGGGGCCCCTTCTTGGCCAAGGGCCCTGGTGCGGTCGCACCCCTGGCAGCCACGCCCCTGACTAAAGGAATGGTCACTCATTTCATTGGATTGGATATGAATCCATCAGGACTCCTGTACTCCTGTACTCAGGACTCCTGTACATTCATAAATGTAAAAACACAGCCCAGGAAGAATAGACAGCCCAGTGCAGGGATTTGGCATTACTACAAATACACTAGGAGAGGGATGTCAATGTATCTGCTGGAGAAAGGGGCATGCAGTGGAACACTGTAGAGAAAAAAATGTTTTGTTGAGCAGTTAAACCTGTTTTCTTTCAGTCAGTGTCAGGTTTGCCTTTTAAAACAGACAGATTGTCGTTCTATGAGACTGTTTGCACAGGGACAGTTAATCAGTTAGGTCAGAGTCCCTTTGCCTTCTGTTGCTGCTGCATCCTGCTGTGTTCTGTCCCATAAACACATATCAAGTAGAGGTAAAAGGTAATGGGCAGTACCAGACATTGAAGACTCACAAGGATATCTGCTTCGTGCCTTATTTGTCACAACAAAATGTTTCAGACGTGTGGTCCTATATCACAGGACCACGTGCCCAAATCATGTTGTTGTAATATAAATAAAGCATGAAGAAAGATATCCTTGTGAGTCTTCAATGTCTGGTACTGCCCATTACTTTTTACCTCTACTTGACAGTTAGTCACTGACCATAACAAACCAGAATGTGAATTTTCTGCCTATAGATCATTATCCAGACTGACAACTTCTCCGCTTACTGTAAGTACTTATCAATGTCATTGGCAATCCTACGCTTTATACCAATTGGCAATTAACTGTAGTGAGGGAGAAGAATGAGATTATTCTATCTTCAGTGTCCAGTCGCTTGTTTACTGGTTTCACTAACACAGCACCTGCATTCCTTTCTATACTAAGATGATTAGTCTAGATTTGTATGTTACCACGCTGTGAACAAACTTAAAATGGGTTTCTATTTTGTTTTACAATGAGAAGCTTACCACTATTCATACATTTTTTAAACAGAGTATTCCTACCTCCCAATTGTCTGTATTTGCAGAACGACAGTGCATTACACAAATATTCTTTCACATATTTTTTTTTTACATGCACTAGGCTGTCTCACTTCTTTAGCTCTATTTGTAGGACAAGACACAGACCTGGAAGATGTAAATCCCACTAATACAGAAAATTAGGAGGTAGGGATACTATAATCTAACTCCCTGCCTAAGATACATCAATGGCTGCAACCCAGCTAAATCAGTGTAAAACCCACGCTACACGATGTATTATCAGGTTAACACCGGTTTACACTAACTTAACGGTGTCTGTGGCATTTCCAAAACTATTTGGGATGGGCAAAACTTAAATAGTTTTGAATGGAGGCGTAAGTCCCGCTTCTTACTTGACCACAATGCAATAAATCTCACAATGGGATTATTGCATCACAGGATTTAGGGCGGGTATGAAGCGTGACTTGTAAATTACATTGCCCTGTTAATATTTTATAAAATCATTCTATGGGATATAGTTGCCCTTTAAACAGAAATACATAAGTGCACAAGCAACCCCCCCCTCACACACAAACACACTTCTTTCTGTGAAATCATCTTTTTTGCTAGTGCTTATATTGCATTTAGTTAAGCGAACAGAAGCTGCTCATCTTCCTGACAAAGTACAGAATTGGAAAACTATCTCCTTGGCTGTCCTGCGGTCGAATCTCCATGGAACTGAGCAATTTAATCTCTGCAAAAGTGACTTATTGTTCATCTACCAGTTTCCATGGGGAGTATTATGATTGCTTCTAGAAGGACAGTTAACCAATTGCTTGATGAATATTGTTTTACTGCCGATAGAAATGTAAGATCAATGCGTACATATTGTCTTTAACCCCATCTTAGTTTTATTTACTGATTTGGTGAGGCTTTTTCAAAAGTTTAAAAAGAAGAAAAACAAATCTATGAATGGGAAACTCTTCCTTGTGTGATGATCTTACAGGGAATTAAAAACAGTTATTTTGCATAAACAAAAAGTATGTGAGCCACCATCTTCATAATCTTTGTAGTGTTTGGTATAAATACAATATTGTGTATGTCTACACTAATATGTGTATATCTAAAGTATGTCGCTAAAGTTAGTGCACCCCTCACATTTTTGTATATATTTAATTTGGCTTGAAAAAGCCAAATCCCTGTCCTTTCTATTTCTTCTTCCGTTTTATTCTTCTGCTTTTTTGGACTGTATCTCCTCCCACAGTTTTTGAGCTAGAGACATAAAATGCGGGGCATATAGGAGAAGTGTGCTATCTTCGAGCTAAGGAATCTGCGGAAGCGTTACAGCGTTATCGACGAATTTCCGGACATTTTTCCCCATAGACTATAATGGTAACACTCCTCAAATGTGGATATTTTAAAACAGTTTGTTTCATGGTCATAAATACAAATGGTGATATCCCCAACCCCCCACACAGACCCAGGTACACACACCTACTGACCTACCTTTCCATTTCCACGGAAGCCATACTTAAAGGGTAACAAAATTTAAAAAAACTAATTTAGATTTATCCTCAATAAAAGATAGTTTTATGGTTGTAAACACAAAAAAGACATACCCCCTCAACCAGACCCAGGTACACACACATACTGATCTACTTATCCATTACTGTGGCAGCCATACTTAAAGCGTAACTAAAGTTTTAAAAAAAAATTAGATTTATCCTCAATAAAAGATAGTTTTATGGTTGTAAACACAAAAAAGACATATCCCACCAGACCCAGGTACACACACCTACTGATCTACTTATCCATTACTGTGGCGGACATACTTAACGGGTAACTAAATTCAAAAAGCTAATTTTGATCAATAATCAAAAAGGTTTGTTTTTTTAACCCCCAGTACACACCTACTGACCCACCCCTTCATTACTGTTGCAGCCATACTTAAAGGGTAACTAAAGTAAAAAAAACTAATTTTGACCAATCATCAAAAAAAGGGTAAGTAAAAAAACAACAATTTCCTCTTCATTGGCATTATTGAGTTTTAAAATCTGCAGCACAAACACACAAATTCCCTTCCAAAATGCAGTCTTTCAAGCCAAATTCAAAGTTTATACTTTCCCTTTCTAGTTTATTATATCTTCCCATGGGACAATACTAAAGATATGACACTTTAATACAATGTAAAGTAGTCTGTGTACAACTTGGATAACAGTGTACATTTACTGTCATGTGACTTGTTAGTGTTACAATGTCTTTGGTGTGAATGGGGATCTGGTAAATTACATTGGTGTTATCGCTCTTATTTCTGGTCTCTGGAAGTTAAACATGGCACCTCATGGTAAAGAAAACTCTGAGGATCTGGGGGAAAAAATGATTGCTCTACAAAAAGATAGGCTAGGCTATAAGAAGATTTCCAACACCCTGAAACTGAACTGCAGGAGGGTGGCCCAGACTATACAACAATTTAACCGGACAGGCTCCACTCAGAACAGGAAGTTGAATGTAGGTGCTCCAGAGGTTGTCTTTTGCAAATAGACGTATAAGTGCTGCCATCATTGCTGCAGAGATTAAAGTGGTGGGAGGTCAACCTGTCAGTTCTCAGACCCTACACCACACACTGCATCAAATTGGTCTGCATGGCTGTTGTCCCAGAAGGAAGCTCGTTCTAAAGATGATGCACAAGAAAGCTTGCAAACAGTTTGCTGAAGGGAATAAATTACTGGAACCATGTACTGTGGTGTAATGAGACCAAGATAAATTGTAAAGGTGAGAAGTACAAAGACAATGGTGTGTCTTGCCCACAGTCAAGCATGTTGTTGGTTGTCTTTTGTAGCTGCATGAGTACTGCCGGAACTGGGCCATAAATGCCAACTTGTACTGTAACATACTGAAGCTGTATTACATATACAGTATTACAAATATGCTTGTGAAGGTTCTCATTCATCCAGGTCATGGTATATCTGTTGTATTCAATTAGATCAACTGGACTTGAAGTTTAGCTCTTGAAGACATTTCGCTAGTCATCCGACTGGCTTTCTCAATTCAGAATGACTTGTACGAGTACTTTTAATTGTATACAACAGATATACTGTATTACAGTTCTCCCTCTGCCTAAAACACTATCACCAGGATTATGAATGATGGTGGCTCAAATGGGCCATACTATTGTTGTTAATTCCCTGTAAGATTATCACTTACTGAATGTGTTATCAATAAATATAATGTGCAAGGAAAAGTCTCCGCTTCCTTGTGTATTGTAAATGTACTTACTTTTGTGAGATTATATAATATATTACTTATATATATATATATTATATATATAATATAGATATAATTATTATATATTGATTTACAGTATTTCTTGCAATCTTCCTATAGCCTTAATACACTGTTTTTTTCCTTAAAGGGCATTTCCACCCCCAAAACTAACTTTTTTATTTATTTGGCCCAAATAAGTGCTCCAAAACAAACTTTACAGCATGTAAATCGGTCCAGTGTTTCAAAATTTTACAGACCTTTGTAGCTGGCTTAATCCTGCAGCATGGACCAATACAGCGATGAACAGAGACAGGTTACATTACCTTGCCTCTGTTCATTTCATGTTCTTGAGCATGTCTGTTAACATCCAGCAGTGAGAACAGAGGAAGTAATGATCTGACCCCTGGATCCCGCCCTCTTTTCCCTCTCAACCAATCGCAGCTGTAAAGTTATGTGTAGGGAAGAAATCCAGGATCAACATGCTGCAGCCAGCCGGCTTCGAGACAGACAGACACACACACACACATACACACACCCCTCTTCGTGAATGCTGGGTTCTGATTGGCTTCCGTCCGGCAAGGAAGAAAATTTTTTTTATTTTTTTTTTCTAAGCTGCAGCTCGGGGTCACCTAAAGAGGAAGTGGAGCGGAAGTGCAGCCTGATATATATCTCATTAAATATCGGGCAAAGCAAATGATTTTTAGAAAAATGAACATGGCGTTTGAGGTTGGAGCTATTATATAAAGAACATATAAAAGTTTATTTTTTGGGTGGACATACCCTTTAAAGAAGTCAAACTGAAATAGTTTTTCCGGGAACTATATAGTTGGATGTCTGCAAGTTACTTATTTTTGACTGAGATGTTTAGAAGACTTCCCAATGGCTGCTCTACTTTCTTCCTTGGTAAAGCTTAACAAGTGTGTTTGTGTCAGTGGTGAAAAGAAGGGATTAAGGGACATGCACACTCTTTTTTTTCTCTCATCTTATGTCTTTCTCCTATGTCTTTCCTATGTACCTTATGTCTTTCCCATGATAATTTTTTCCCGTTATTTGCAAATAGTAGATTTTATCACTTTTTCCAGTCTAAGGCTGGATACGCTAAACATTTTTTCATCCCAACTGTCCATTTGCCACTAGCGAGCAGTCACCCGGTATGAATCACAGCTGGTCGTGGCAAAAGTATCTGTGGCTGACCATTCACCGTGAACTATCGTACGATCCATAGAATGTGATTTTTGACATCCCCGATTGGGCAGCCGTCTGCAGATACCCCGTCCAATTTTACTGCCCAGTTGATCAATACGGGTGGGCCGCTTTCGGGCTTCAATACGGGTTGGGCATCACTGCACGAAAACTGCAAAAATATAATTGAGTTCACAAAGACTTCTGCAAAGAATAATAAATTTATAGTTGTGTATCGGACTTGTGATATACTGTATATATGTGCTACCTATTAAAAAGCATTTACAAGTTCATTAGTTTTTATTGTGCAGGAATTTGCTGATGGAATGGACAGGCTTGATTCTCTCATCGTATCCTCTGCGTCTGAGTACAAGACGTTAGATGTACAGCAGGTCCTCACTGTGCATTCCATAGTTGCTTAGTTTGATTACATTAACAAATTAAAAAAATGCTGATGTAAACTCTTCTGTTTTTTTCCCGTTGGACTAATCAAAAATAGCCTTGCTGTAATTTATAACTGGCAGCGGTCCGCATGTAAAAATAATAAAATAAAATTAAGCTTCAGTAAAAATACAAGGGCACAGTAATACTCAATTCACCTTCAAATATGTAAAACTCAACTTGGCTGCAAATGTTCCATTTTTTTTAAATGCCTGTTAGCCATGGTTTCAGCCAATTAAAAATAAACATGCCCTTCAAAGACACTGTCACATTATAATGTGCTACTGTAGATACTGTACTGATGGAACTGTATCACCACGTGTTTTCCAGTGCATCGTACTCCTGTAATGGATTTTAAAAGAATACATCGATTTCACTTTCCAGGATAACTGCATAATCTGCATCTTGTAAAATATCTGCTGTAATTGGCTGTTGTCACCCACCCTAGTATATAATGTGTTTGTTTCCATTTTTGTAATTAGATAATGGTTATGTAATTGTGGAAATTTAGACTAAATGCGTGTTGGATGCTACTTGCATGGGTAGGAAGATCCATCACTGCCGTGTGCATTATTTGTGATTGCCAATACCCCTGCTTACATTCTGTGAAGGGTCTCAACCAATAATTAGGCATATTTAGGCATAATAATTAGGCATATTATGGGAAAGACAGGCAGTATCTGCAGAGACAATTGTGATTTCAATGTTTGCAGACTTAAAAATAGCTGTAAAAAAGATTGATTGGTAAGGGGATATAGATATCCCTGCAGGCATAGCAAGCAGCGTCCTGGTCAATTGGCTACAAGTTATATTGATAAACTTCTTACAAGTGCTATCTAGGGATGGAATCTATTTTAAAAATATGACTGACAGCTTTTATTTAACCCTGACTTATTGGAAGACCATAGTCACCCTTTAATAAATGTAAAAATAAATTCCTGGTATCATATTTGCCATTTTAAACATGAAAAAGGACTGTTGCAGGGCTGTTCAGTACACTGGCAAAAACATTTGTCTTTGCTGTCATCTCCTTTTTTAGAAAACCCCCAATATTTTTTCCCTACATTTTCCATAATGACTGCTTGAGTCACCACTATTCAATCATGTTCCAGGACTTAACACCAAATATAATTAATCAGTGAAATAATAGTGTCGGAACCAACATAATTCAGCATAAATGATAAAATGAAGGTTTAAGTCACTGTTGGTGAATTCTCAGCATTTGAGAAGTGAGTTAGACATCTCTCTCCATTAAACTGTCCCTAGTTGTCAGGCACCATTAAATTTAGTGCAATTCAGTGGGATGCGTGCAGCCTGCTTCAAACTCTGTAGTCGGTGAATAAACTGCTTCGTAAGTTCCATGCATGAAAAGAAATGCTGCTGTTTTTCATTATTCAGGCATTGGCAGATTGCAGGATGGATGAATTTCTGTTTTAAAGTAGGGAAAACACCTGGCTACCTGTAAAAGGGCAAACAGATGGAGGCAAGTTTCTCGATAAGATGATCAATCAGGGTCTTTTGGGTACTCACCTTTTATTACAAACATCTGCTGTGCTTCTATGTTTTATTTATGTTTGCACATTCATTGCCAGCATCACACAACTCTTCCTTTAGGCATTTAGTTTGCTGTCTAAGTATTTGCTCAAGTGCTAATAGTTAAAAGTACTGTGGTAGATATCTTATTAATACGGAGCTCATCTAAAATCTAACTCTTGTTATGTTGTGAACAATAATTTTTAGAGAAAGGGTTCCAAATGTAATTATTACTTGTACTACTAAAAGTTTCTGCAAAAGTTTTAACTAGGTCACACTTATAGTGGAACCATTTGTTAAAATTAAAAATAATTTGGAACTTGACCAGGAAAGTAAGCCTCTCTGGCACTAACTGCCATGTTTTCCATGATCTCCTAGTGGCACTGACTGTTGATGCAAACCCTCCACAGGTGCATTGACACCCACGTTAATTAAACTTTTTAGGATACTTTAGTTCTACTTTCTGAAAACTTATCAATGGGTCAATTTTTATGTGTCTGAATTAACACATTTAAAAATATGATTAAACCACAAATATTATGACAATCCTACCTCCAAAACATTCAGAATAACATTGCTATCAGCTCTATTCCATCCTTCGTGTCTCAATTCAGAGGACTTTCTCTCTGTCTCCCAGTCCCGCCTTGCTAATTGTATGCTGTGTGACTTATATACTGATCATGCTGTCATTGGACAGGCCAGAGGGGGCGTGCATAATATAGAAGTACATGCATGCACCCTCTTCTCAGACTCATGTGTTGGAAGTGGGGCTGATAGTTGTAATATTTCAAAAGAGTTGAAGGTAAGATAGATTGTACGTTATAGAACCCATGAAGGGATTTTAGGTTTAAATCTCCTTTTGAACAGGTTTAATTTATCTTTAACTGTATATGAAGTGGAAAAAAAAAAAAACAAGAATGCAGCAGCAGTGGATCAGTCTAACCTGCGGTTCTTAGAATTGCAAGTCCGGGCAACTCAATAGCAGTTGAAGCTGTGACTGTACATGTATACTTACATCATTCTTACATCATTCTAAATGTCATATTCTGGTATAAAGATCACTTGCTGATTGCTTGGTATGGGTGATTGAACCAAAACAAATTATTTTTTTGTTGCTATAAAAGCAAATCAAGCAGGCTGTTATTATATTGTAGACTCTGCATGATATTTACAGGGAGATGTAATAAAAGTTCTTATCATTAAAAAATGGTTCTAATTTTGCCCAACCAATCAGATGTTATTTACCATTTTAAAGCATCTGGTTGGGGCAAAATTATCTCCATTTTTAACAATAAGAACTTTTATTACATCTCCCTGTAAGTGTGCTAAATCCAACTTGAATAAATATTAGAAAGGTCAGCTAAGGATTCCTTGGCTACACTAGGACATGTAATACACAGACAAATGTAATCGAATGGTATTTCCATCCAGCTTTTCAACATCTGAGCCTTGTAAATCTCTGAATGCATTTTCAAACTACCGTACACCTTTGAAAGAGAAGGAATACAGATAATCAATTTCTGTCAAAAACCCAAATCCAGAATCCCGCATTCCTTACAGTCTTTTTCATTATGTTTTTAATTGGCACAATTTGCACACAATGAAAGTAGGAATGTTCATTTGAATAGCTATATATTTAAAAAAGAGAATAGCTCTTCCCCAGCATGGCTTTTGTCATTGTCATTTTTTAGCTGATAAAAATAAATATGCTTGTCTATATTTAAACATGTATAGTATCATTGAAATAGGAATTTGGATCATGTTGTCACGGCAACTTGCAAATATAGCTATGGATGGGTGGTTGAGGCATGCGATTGGTCTGCTAAACGAATGCTTGGCAGGCATATTTGTTTACGCTGCCTGGTAGTCAAGGGTTTGCTATAACAAGGTTCACTAATTGGTAAGGGAACATTCTAATAGGTCCATCAGCTAGTGCAGATATGGTTCTCATGTGACTTAATGTGCAAATACTATAATGATATTATAGGTTGATTAATTTTGTATTCCTCTTCCAGGTGAAGCAAAAGATAAGGATGTTCAAGTTGTTGAGTTACCAATTGTTGACAGCCTCCATCCGCGGCCTCCGTACCTACCTCTTGGTGTACCAGAAGATCTAGCTGATCGCTTGATTCGTCTGCACGGTGATCCTGCTGTGTGGTGGGTCTCACAATTTGTCAAATATTTAATTCGGCCACAGCCTTGGTTGGAGAAAGAGATTGAGGAAGCAACTAAAAAACTTGGCTTTAAGCATCCGGTCATCGGGTAAGAATTCAGAAATATATCTCTACATGACAAAAATTAACATCTTGTCCATATTCTGAGAGTTTAATACAAATTTAAAAGAGAACTGTAGTATTGTTGCTCTGCCCCCATATAGCCTAGGGCCTAACCAATAGGAAGACACGCTCTGCAAGAGGCACTACTTCCCACTGGATAGATGGCAGACTGAGGTGAGAGTGGAGCTTGGACACTGCAATTGTCATTTAAAATATAATGAAAAATCTAGCTAATTAAGTTTAATTCAATCAAACAGTAAAAGGTTGGCTGTGGTTTTTGGGAACAATAGCTGGAAGTGCTTGAGTGAAGAAACTCTCCATCTACCTGTTTTGTAAGCCGGCACATTCAAGGCTTACTGCTGAGATGGAGAGGAAGTCCTGCTTGATTAATGCAGCATCTAATGATCAATCATTAAGGAGGTATGATGGAATGGTGATGTCCATTGTGCTATTAACCAACTTGGATTTTCTACAGGACATGGGCTAAAAAGAAGCAGGAAACATTAACTTTTTAACCACCTAATCTTCTGACTGCTTGCATTTATTGCTTCTTCGATATCTCAGTTTTTCTGTGTAAGATATTGTTACACGTATTGTTCCATATTGATAATCAAGCAGAGATATGACTTCTCTGACTTGTAAGAATATTTGGAGCATAATTTACTGCCTGAAATGCAGTACTTTTATAATTTATGCATATATACACTACATTCTTCTCTAACACCGTTCGTTGTATTTTCACGTATAGAGCAAAATAAATATTTATTTCTTTGTGTCAGTTTGTTGATCGAATGTGTCATTATATATATTTTTAGCGTCCATGTCAGGAGAACAGATAAAGTTGGAACAGAGGCAGCTTTTCATACAATCGAGGAGTACATGGTGCATGTCGAAGAACATTTCCAGCTGCTTGCACGTAGGATGAAAATAGACAAGAAGAGAGTTTACTTGGCAACGGACGACCCGTCATTGCTAAAAGAAGCCAAATCCAAGTAAGTGCTACAGTAGAAAGATAGTTATTCGTATGGATATTAACAAGAGGCACAGTAGAAAGATAGTTATTCTTATGGATATTAACAAGAGGCACAGTAGAAAGATAGTTATTCTTATGGATATTAACAAGAGGCACAGTAAAAGTGAAAAACGACATATTGCCTTTTACTGTTATAAATAGCTCAATTAATGGACAAACATTTAGTTTGCTCTTAAAAATAACCATTTTAATGGCCATGTCCAACCCTCTCACAAAACCTCATACTCACATTTCTCGCCCCTAAAAAAACCTCATTATAGGGACAGTGAGGTGGCATGTATGTGTATTTGTATGAAACATCACATTTTGGTCGTGGAATGGGGAGATTTCTAGAATAAATTTCGATGCAATCCAAGGACATCTCCACCCTTAAAACAAAAAAATGGCCACTAGTCCGTTTCCTGCCCCCAACCTTAACTGATATATTCACAGCATTATTAGAGGTATTATTAAGAATTAGTGCCTCAATTCTGGCTGAATAAGCTTCCTCACTTTATGCAGTCCATCAAGTCTGTGATGTTAGTGACTACTGACATCACAACCAATGATTGACTGCTGTTTCCTCTGCTGCCTCCACAGCACACACTCAAGCTCATTGAGCAGAGGTAGGAGGCAAGATACCTTTTTCAGAATGGAAAAAAACGTATCATTGAATATCTAGTTACAAAAGCATGAAATAAACTGGGAAAAATAGCAGTTAAAGGGCATTTTCACCCTCCATATACCGTAAACCTTCATCTATATTGTAGGGCATACCCTCCCACCCCCAACCGCTATGTTAGAACTTTAAAAATAGATTCCAAGCTCCTGGTTCCAGCATCATTCTGGTCCGGCTACCCTGCCTGCTGGAACGACAAGCAGGGGGTCATACCAGCAGCCGTGGCTGTGATTGGCTGAGAGGCAGGCAATTACAGCCGCGGCTGCCAGCAATAGAGAATGACGCTAGAGCGAGGATCTTTATGTACAGTTTGGAATCTATTTTTAAACTTCTAACATAGCAGTTGGAAGTGGGAAGTTATGCCCTACAATATAAATTGTTTTTATGCAAGGTGAAGGATTTGAAGAGAGGGATCGGGAGGGAGGTTGGGGGGGGATCCTCTGCGCATGTCACCTTACCTCCCGGAGGCAAGACAGGAGGCAGAAACATTTGGAAAGGAAGACAGCCACTACTCTTCAGTTTCCTGGACTTTGGACAGGTACTACAGGGGAACCATAAGGAGCAGGAATGTAAGATAAGGATTTTTTTTAACTGTACTATGGGGTCAGCAGTGGGTTAAATTTAAGTTTTAGGGGTGGACATGCCCTTTAAGGTTGCAGTCAGATAACTGACAATTCACCAATTTTTTGTTTCAAGGGTGGACATGCCCTTTGAACTTAAATTCAATTAAAAATCAATATCTCAACATGCCCCAAACCAGTCCGTGTGTTTCTTATATACATGGGATATTGTCTACTATAATTGAAATATGTATTCTCTGCAAGCAGAAAATGGGCATGGCGAAGTCTAGTATTCAAACACCATGAACGTATTTGTGAAAGATACGGTACTTATATTCTCTTGTAAGTAGAAATATTTTCTGTTTGAGGGGTTAAGTCTGAGGTTTGACTCCTGATCTCTATATAAATAAACGTGTTCTGTGACGTGAAGACATATGGAATCCTTCAAACGTTACAATCTTTATCTATTAAGAGGATGAATGTATATTTTAATGCAAACTCTATTTATTCAGAACATTTTGGCCACAGTGTTGCATTTTACTTTAAAAATTGAAAATAAACGGTATAAATAAGTTCTGTTTTAATGCATTACCCATTCGCACAGTGGATGTAAAGTAACAGGTAAACTAGGAGTCCTTGGTAAAGTTGCACAGGGCAGTATTGTATATTGGGTAAACTAGTCCAGAGGTTTTGTTATTCCAAATCAAAAACCAAAGATTATAAAACCAGCGTATTTACCTCCAAGGCAAAGGGGGGGGGGGGTAAATGCCAGACTTACAGCTTTTAAAGGATATGTACACGGTAAAAAAAACCATTAGGTTAGTGGCAAGCTGTGGCTTTAAAACTACAGTTTTCTTCTATTCCCCCCCAGAGCCTACCTTTATTGCCTCAGTCTTGCTGGTTTCTTCCTCCTAGATAACGGCATCTGGAGCTCCACCCCGATGATTATCGTGACATAATCACGCCGACGTACATTTGCATTGACGTCATGTTGCGTGCGCACTGACGTCATACGTGCGCGTAGTGCGACCACAACTTATATTTGGGGTCCAAGGATGCAGGAGAAGCCAGGAGATCTTGTCTGGGCGGAGCTCCAGATGCCATTATTCAGGAGGAGGAAGCCAGCAAGATTGAAGCAATAAAGGAAGCTCTGAGGGGTAATAGAAGAATTTTTTTTTTCTTGTCAACTTTAGTTTTAAAGCCACAGCTTGCCACTAACCTAATATTTTTTTTTTTATGGTGTACATATCCTTTAAACTGTTTACAACCCTTTGCTTTAGCAATACTTCTTAAAGTGCTGTGAAATGTAAACTTGTAACATGCATATATATTAACTGCCAGTTAGAGAACCTGGACCATTATTCCACGAACAGCCAGGAAAAGTCATTTATAGGGTTTATTTCGTGTCCGGTGGAATTAATATACACACAGCCATGAAACCAAATTTCTAGTTTTTATGTTGTATATACTGTGTCTCTTTTTATCAGAAATGAATTTAAGAACAAAAAAGTGCCCAGGCGAATGTATCTATTATACATAGATAGAGTTTCAGCTGCCCTCAACCCCCGAAACATTCCTTCTAATTGGTCATTCCTTTATATTTAATTATTTACATTTGCATGTTAATGGCTACCAAGCTCATGTAACTCCTGTCTTAATGACCCATGGAAGATGGTTTTTGCACAACAATCTTTTTTGATATTAATGTGCATAACACCGAGAACATAAAGAGTCAAGTAGATGTTAAATCCTTGATGTTACAAAGCAGCTCAGTAAAGGCATTATATTTAATTCAGGTGGATGAATATTGTTTAATAATTACAAGTGAACTCGCTTTATGGAGGTCACAGCCAGCTCCATAAATTGCCTGCCTGCATGAAATAGCTCACAGAACGGCTGTAAATACATTCCAGCCGTACGTTTGCAAATTGCCATAGAAATATTATCATTTTTATAATTTTAGCAGAGCAGCTCTGCTTTTTTTGTGCATTACTAAAAATATTCGGATCGTTTAAAAGCCATATTATCTGTGCATTAGAGCGTTTAACTGAACTATTTCTCCTACATTAAACACATCTATTAATATGCATACTTGCCAAGTTGGGCCGCCCAGCCACGCTCACAAAATTATATTTACTGGATTAATACAAATGGGCAAATCCTGGTGTTTTTAGATGTTTGTTATTGAAAAGCCCGGCAGTCAAACATTGGCTCTGCGCAGCCTTGATTTTTTTAATCAATTATCTTTTATTTATATATCAACATTTTGGCGCTTCTTAATTTTGAGAGTAAGGAACTTGATTGACAGCTGAAATATAAGAAGTTTTAGATTGGATAGGGGGCAGAGCTACAAAAAAAAACCATACAGAGGTGGTTGGAAAGTATTATAGTTTCCAGTTATGGTCAATTTAAAATAACCTATTTTTCAGTATAGATGCCCTTTAAAGGGAAGGACCTGTCACTTCAGAAGCAGAAATTATAATATGTTCCCTATCTACCTTTTACTACTTCCAGCACTCTTTGTGCAACAATTAAAAAATCCGCAGAGAAATAGAGGGAGGGAGGACGTGTAAGCAGAGCAGGGTCTATGGTGAGGCTGTGCAAAACACTGCAAAGTGTCGCAAACACTACAGGAAGACAGCGAGTAAGGGAGGGTGGGGGGAATAAGGAGCACTCACTAAACTGTGGTCCAAAAATGACTTTAGGTTAATTGATAGGAATTGCTCTCCTGATAATTTTTGCAATTTATTTTCATTGTTTATTTTACATAGTTTTGAAGATATTTACATTTTTGTGTGTGATCTGGCAGCAGCATCACCAGCCCTGTGTCTCCTCCCCTTTGCAGCCCCCCTGGTCCCTCCCACTCATGGACCCCATGGTCCATCCAGTTGCAGGCCCCCCTTGGCCCATTCCCTTACAGCCCCATGTGGCCCCGCCCACTCGAGGGTGCCGTGGCCCCACCCACTCGTGGATTCTGTGGCCCTGCCCACTTGTGGGTGTTTAAGCCCCACCCACTCACAGGTGCTGTGGGCCACTCTGACACCACCCCCCTAATCACCACCCCCACTCACCACCCCCGAAAACTCTGTGGAAACAGCCTTTTCAGGCAGAGTGAGAACTCTGCCTGAAAAGGCTGTTTTCACAGTGATAGAGAAGGGCTGTAGATTCCCTTACCTTCTCTGCAGCTGCAGGTCCTTCACACAGCAGGTAGGAGGAGGGACTTCCTGTCTCCCTCACACACTGAGGGAGTCTGAGGCTGTGCTCGCCAGCGGCACTGTGAGGGAGAAGCCTTTGGAATGTGACATGTCAGCCTCCCACCCATTAACTTTCTGGTCAGTCATTTCTTTATATCTTGGGCTGTGGAGCACGTAGAGAGGTGGTTGATGGCTCGTTTTAAAGGTAGGAAACTGTCCTTTCATTTAAACTCAACTTGTTTGGAGACCAGAGTTCCTCTTTAATAATTTAATGACAAAGCAAGCACAGATAAATATTAATAATGTTAAGTTGTTTGAGTGAGTGTGGTTAATCAACCAAATAGAAAATGTTTTATCAGGTAGCCTTGTCTCCTCCTTATAATTTTAATTATGGAGTAAAGTGATGGAATGTAATCAGTTGTGTATATTATACAAGAAAAACCGAGGTGCACAATTACATGCATTCTATCCTTGGGTGTAAAGAGAAAAAATTTTTTTTGGAAAACTGTGTAACATTTTTTTAAATAAAACTTTCGAATGAATAAGTAATACTGTTTTCACTGTTAGAATGTTTGGTTTGCTTGTCTGTGATCTAAAAAAATTCTGTTTGTTTTTAGGTATCCCCAATATGAATTTATAAGTGATAATTCCATATCTTGGTCAGCTGGTCTGCATAACAGATACACAGAAAATTCTCTCCGAGGGGTTATACTGGACATTCACTTTCTATCCCAAGCAGATTTTCTCGTGTGCACCTTCTCCTCCCAGGTATGTTGGTGGTTTTATCTGGGGATATTAATGACAGGTAGGAGAGGGTTAAAAAAAATGGATTTTAGTGCCAGGTTGCGTAAAAGTTTTATTAGAGATCCATGACTCCTGTCCAGTTTAATCCTCCATTTCAGCAAGAATAGAAGACGGCAACCATTCAGGCTGAAGATTTTCTAGGTTGCCTTGGCAGCTCTTGGTATGTTTCATTATTGTGAGAGAAACGATCTTTAAGTATAAATTTTCAATCTCCAGTGGAGGTCAGGTCTGCAGTTTCCATTAGCTTCTATTTGTACATGGAATCATGGTAAAAGCTCCTTGTTATTTAAGAGGAACATTGTATAAATATAACAATCAATCAATAAAGCTGATAAAAACTTGCTTGATCAGCTTTAAAGAATTATACAAATTATAAAGCTTTGTCACTTTTCTTTCCAAAGAAAAACTTGCTAGAGATGCATCTGCGTCATTTCTAACCCCTTCTCCTTCCCGAGTCACGGACTTGGGCATGCTCAATGTTTCCACCTGTAGTGAAAAATGTTTACTTATTTCACACGAGTGAAAAAAAGGCATGGAATAATCATTTTAACCAGCATTTTCTGTAACAGTCCTTTTATGAAAAGCCAGTTTTCATTCATTTTAATTAAATTATGGAGTTACAATTGTTCCCAACACTCCCACAAAGAGCATAATGATTACTCTTTTAGGCCGCAGTGGACCAGACTGAAATGTGCAGTTGACTGCATTTCTCACGTGCTAACGGATCGTAAACCGTGAACATTGGGGCGTGAGAGATGCGCAAGTGTGACCTAGCCCTTAGTTTTCTCTTTGGGAGTCTTTAAAGTTTTCTTCATTTAATAGGCCTCACTATTTGCTTTAAAAGGTATCTGTATTAGGTATCTGCAGTCTATGCATAGTTAAAGCCATGAAGAGTTTAATATTTCTTGCTTGCACAATCTCTTCTCTCACACTGTGACACCAAGAAAACTGCACTGAAAAACCTTTATTTACAGGGGCATGGACACCTGTACAATGCATATTGCATGCCTCTGCCTGTGTTTGTTAGGAAGAGGCAAAGAGACATTTTCCAAGTGTCCTTGTAACAAAGCATTTAGAATGTGGAGCTCTCACCCCTCCCTCCCCGCTCTTTGAATTATGAATTGATTCTTAGCCAAAAACAAAAATCCTTTAAATGGCATGGCCACCCCCCCCCCCACAAAAAAAAATCCTTACATTACATGTCTGCTCCTTATGGTTCTCCTCCAGTGCATGTCCAAAGTCCAGGAAAGTGAAGGGTAGTAGCTGTCTTCCTGTCTAAAAGGTTTCTGCCTCTGAGAGGACAGTGACATTTGCAGGGGAGCCCTTCCCCCCTCACTCCCACCATTCAGAGCCATCCATGGCTCTTCTTCCTCATACTGTATGCTGTAGTGTAGGGCATCCCTGCTCACCCCCAACCGCTTTGTCTTTTTGGTAAAAAAAAAAAAAGATTCAGAACTGTACTTTGTTCCCGCAATGCTTTCTATTGACGGCAGCCGCATCTAGTGATTGGCTGCCTCTCAGCCAATCACAGACATGGCTGCCGGTCCGGCCCCTGTTTGCTAGTCCCGACAAGCAGGGAGCCGGATCAGTGCACCACAGTAGCGAGGGGTTGTAAGTACAGTCCTACATCATTTTTTAATAAACTAATATAGTGGTTGGGGGTGGACATGGGTGCCCTACTTTGTGGCAAAAGTTTTTATAAAGGGTGAAGATACCCTTTAAAGGTAGCAAAGCCTAGATGCAAATTGTAAAAAACAGAAATTGGCTGCAAAGGTACATACCAGACCTCGAGGCAACCGGACCTCGTTTCCTCGGCTGCTCTTCAGCAAAAGGGGACGAACCGACAGCCGCGTCAGTGGTTGGCTGTGTCTCAGCAAATCATAGGTGCGGCTGCCGGTCCGGACACTTTTGCTGATCCATGTGGAAGAGCAGCAGAAGGAGCCAGGAATGAGGTCTGGTAAGTACATTTAGCAGCTGATTTCTGTTTTTTAAACCTAACGAGGTCTAGGTTTTGGGAGGCTTTCCAACCTATAAAGGATTTATAAAAAAATAACCACCATAGTCAGGAAAATAAGCTGACCAATCATAAGCTGAGAGCAGATGGGGTTCTCCCATTCACTTCCCACTCTATAGAACAGAACAGGCTGCTTGGCTAATGTCTAGCAGCCTATGGTAGATGGATTTTGTTGGACAAACCATCTAACAACTGGTCTTACAATCTTTAACAAACTTGTGCACATGGGTTAATGCCGGCCATTCACTTATTGTACTTTTCATTGTCTAATATATCTAATCAAAGCCTTGTGATTTTACCTTCCAACGTTCCTGCAGAGTTCTCGGTCTTGTCCCATTCATTTTTCTAAATGAATATAGGGCAAGATGATTTTGCCAACACTGTGGAAATGTCGGAAGGTAAGATTTATAATGCATGGCCAGCATAAGATTTGTTTGGTATCTCGTGGTCTGGTTTACTATTATATAGTACTTAGTACCTTTCTTTTGCCATTAGCTGGTTTTCTAAACATTTACAAACAGTTTTTCTAATAAATAGAATGTCTTATGGAAATGTAACATTGGCTAAATGGAATACCATTCGTGTTAAAATAAGTGCGTTATGGTGTGTTGGTTTGTAGAGGCAATGGCTACTGGGAAAACCGGGTGCAATCTTGGCCACATCATTTCATGGAGTTAACCGTTACATCCTCCAGTCAGTGCAGATTCACTTAGGAATTTTTATGTTGAAGGCAATGAAGAGAAGCACAAATGAATTATTTGTATAGGACAGATATGGTCTAGGAATTACAGCTGGGTGTTTAATATGCAGTGAGCATATGGGTTAAAACATCTGCTTGTCTAGGTCATTTTAGGAGTTTTCTCTCCATCCCATATCATTACCTGGACCCAACTTTTTCCTAATTGAGGTTCGTATGTTCTTGTGCAAACAAACAGTAGTGTGCTAGAGTGGCAGCCAAAGGTTTGTTTACAGCACCATCCATAAGCGTGTATCTGTGCTGTTTCCCAGCAACCCTGCAAGCTAGCAACGCTCATTACCCTTGGCATCAGCTTGGCAGACTGGCGTGATAGTGAAAACATGTTGTTTTCTTTGATGTAGCCTAGAAATATGAGCCTGCAATGTTCAAAGCTTACAGTCAGTATGACTGCAGTGCTTGCTTAGTTTTAAGATTTTACTGATTCTATGCAGGTACGGGCTAGGCCACACTAGCGTGTTTTTCTTGCATTTGTGCGCATTATTTCGCTCGCAATAGCGTGTGCAGGTTGCGACCGAATTGGCCAACCGCATTTAAAATAAGATTATTTATGTCAATAAAAAATGTCAATAATATCAATATTTAAGGGGAAGTTCAGTGCAAATACATTATTATTATTATTGTGGATTTATATAGCACCAACATCTTCTGTATCGCTTTACAATTACATGTATACAGTCACATCAGGCTCTGCCCTGAAGAGCTCACAATTTAACATATACACATGTAAAAAAAAGAGCAGTGTTTTTCCATCCGAATGACCTTAACCTGCCCATTCAGCATTGTATCTGTGTATAAATAAATGTTTCCGAAATACTGCCTGCCTGTTTGCAGGACTACTGATAGAGACCGTTATGGTCTTTTCCTTGACCCAGCCCCTGGGTTGATTCAGTTGCTCAGTAGAGATCTGAGCATGTTTGACCCATCCAACAGCCAATCAGTAGAAATTACTGTTAGGAACATTCCAGGGTAGTATGCAGTATAAATTACCGGATTTTTTAAAATGGAAGAGCATAGTAGAATAACTAGGTATGCATAATACTAAGAATTTTAAAATTAATGACATATTCCGTTGAACTTTGCCTTTAAGGTTCCAGTTATTGTATGGACCCTTTTACATTGGGAATACAGAGCAAGGCTTATTTAGCTTTCCTGCTGCCAGGATATGGACAAAGGCACCTTGCTCCCAAGTTGATAAAATGCTGTTATGTTCTGTGTTTCTATACAGTGCTCATGTTCATCCATCCTGATCTCTCACTGACTCTCAGTCCAGATAAAGGTCTAATTGCCTGCCAAGTACCATAGGAAAAACTAATGTGATACAGACAGTGAATACCAATCTGAATATTTCATTACTGAGCCTTAACCTGGGGGTGTAAAATTATAGGGAAAAGGTATTGAGCTTGAAATATAAAAACCTTTAAAACAGTGGTCAAGGTGTTGTGTGTAGTGTGAAAACTGAATTTAAATCAGTGAATTATTTGGCTCAGCACTGTAGGGGGAAGGAAATTTTCAGTGAGCCTCGTACACACATCAGATCATTTTCATACAATGTGCCCGACGAACATTCAACAACCGTCTCGTTATACACTAGTTCTGCCAACGACGCCTGTACATACATCAGTCGTGGATCGTTGGTCTTAGAAGATCGTTAAAGCTTCATTTTCGAACGAATGTCGCACAATAAGTCGTTCGTCTGACGTGTGTACAAGGCTTTACTACATTGATGCTCTCTATAATTACATTAGTGCAAACTTTGTATTTCCAAATTGATTCCACTGAAACTGCAGCACTTTTGCTTTTGAGAGACAAGACACAGCACGGGACCAGCAGATAAATACATTTTCTTTCATCAGAGATAATTGAGAGGCTTTGCAAGAGGTTAATTGATTTGAGCTGGAAATGCTGTCAATTAGCTAGAGCTGTTCTTTTGTTCTAAAACCAGAGTGAAATTGTGGCATCTTGTTTTTTTCTTATTCATTATAAGGCCAATGGCTCAGCTGGACTGTAACATTTCTTCACATGGTGGAGTTGTACCCTCATTGCCATTAACAGGAATGATGTAGTGTGTTAACTCAGGTGAACCGGGGATCTGCAATCTGTACTGTATCTCCCAGAATCCCTTGTGCAGATAGTTTCTGCCAGGAGCAAACTTTATGTCCCAAATTTACATATTCATGTATTGTGAGGATTCCGATTCTACTTTGACCGCTGAATGAGGATCTGTTTAAAATTTGAGGTTTGAAGTGTTCATCGTTTAGAAAATGTAGGACAGCCTTATCAAATGTATTGCATGTTCTAGCAAAACAAAAAAGGAAAGAAAAAAAAAACCTTGATATCAATAAACTTAGGCATAGAATGTAATGCAGAGAGAGGTGCCATATTAGTGCTAGGGTTGCCTAGGGGCAGTCTCTGGGTGGGCATAGAGAGAGGTGCCATATTAGTGCTAGGGTTGCCTAGGGGCAGTCTCTTGAGTGGGCATAGAGAGAGGTGCCATATTAGTGCTAGGGTTGCCTAGGGGCAGTCTCTAAGTGGGCATAGAGACATGTGCCATATTAGTGCTTTGGTTGCCTAGGGACAGTCTCTGAGTGGGCATAGAGAGAGGTGCCATATTAGTGCTAGGGGCAGTCTCTGAGTGGGCATAGAGAGAGGTGCCATATTAGTGCTAGGGTTGCCTAGGGGCAGTCTCTGAGTGGGCATAGAGAGATGTGCCATATTAGTGCTTTGGTTGCCTAGGGGCAGTCTCTGAGTGGGCATAGAGAGAGGTGCCATATTAGTGCTAGGGGCAGTCTCTGAGTGGGCATAGAGGGAGGTGCCATATTAGTGCTAGGGTTGCCTAGGGGCAGTCTCTGAGTGGGCATAGAGAGAGGTGCCATATTAGTGCTAGGGTTGTCTAGGGGCAGTCTCTGAGTGGGCATAGAGAGAGGTGCCATATTAGTGCTAGGGTTGTCTAGGGGCAGTCTCTGAGTGGGCATAGAGAGAGGTGTCAATTTGGGGTAGGGTTGTCTAGGGGCAGTCTCTGAGTGGGCATAGAGAGAGGTGCCATATTAGTGCTAGGGTTGCCTAGGGCAGTATCTTGAGTGGGCATAGAGAGAGGTGCCATATTAGTGCTAGGGGTGCCTAGGGGCAGTCTCTAAGTGGGCATAGAGACAGTGCCATATTAGTGCTTTGGTTGCCTAGGGCAGTCTCTGAGTGGGCATAGAGAGAGGTGCCATATTAGTGCTAGGGGCAGTCTCTGAGTGGGCATAGAGGGAGGTGCCATATTAGTGCTAGGGTTGCCTAGGGGCAGTCTCTGAGTGGCATAGAGAGAGGTGCCATATTAGTGCTAGGGTGTCTAGGGGCAGTCTCTGAGTGGGCATAGAGAGGGTGTCAATTGGGGTAGGGTTGTCTAGGCAGTCTCTGAGGGGGCATAGAGAGAGGTGCCATATTAGTGTAGGTTGCTAGGGGCAGTCTCTGAGTGGACATAGAGGGAGGTGCCATATTAGTGCTTTGGTTGCCTAGGGGCAGTCTCTGAGTGGGCATAGAGAGAGGTGCCATACTAGTGCTTTGGTTGCCTAGGGGCAGTCTCTGAGTGGGCATAGAGAGAGGTGCATAGAGAGAGGTGCCATGTTAGTGCTAGGGTTGCCTAGGAGCAGTCTCTGAGTGGGCATGAGGAGGGTACCATATTAGTGCTGGGTTGCCTAGGGGCAGTCTCTGAGTGGGCATGAGAGAGGTGCCATATTAGTGCTAGGGTTGCCTAGGGGCAGTCTCTGAGTGGGCAGAGAGATGTGCCATATTAGTGCTTGGTTGCTAGGGGCAGTCTTGAGTGGGCATAGAGAGAGGTGCATATTAGTGCTAGGGGCAGTCTCTGAGTGGGCATGAGGAGAGTGCCATATTAGTGCTAGGGTTGCCTAGGGGCAGTCTCTGAGGTGGATAGAGAGAGGTGCCATATTAGTGCTAGGGTGTCTAGGGGCAGTCTCTGAGTGGGCATAGAGAGAGGTGTCATATTAGTGCTAGGGTTGTTAGGGGCAGTCTCTGAGGGCATAGAGAGAGGTGCCATATTAGTGCTAGGGTTGCCTGGGGCAGTCTCTGAGTGGGCATGAGAGAGGTGCCATATTAGTGCTAGGGTTGCCTAGGGCAGTCTCTGAGTGGGCATATAGAGGGTGCTATTAGTGCTAGGGTTGTCTAGGGGCAGTCTCTGAGTGGGCATAGAGAGAGGTGCCATATTAGTGCTAGGGGCAGTCTGTTGAGTGGGCATGAGGGGAGGTGCCATATTAGTGCTAGGGTTGCCTAGGGGCAGTCTGAGTGGGCATAGAGAGAGGTGCCATATTAGTGTAGGGGCCGTCTGTGAGTGGGCATAGGGGAGGTGCCATATTAGTGCTAGGGTTGCCTAGGGGCAGTCTTTGAGTGGGCATAGAGAGAGGTGCCATATTAGGCTTGGTTGCCTAGGGGCAGTCTCTGAGTGGGCATAGAGAGAGGTGCCATATTAGTGCTAGGGTTGCCTAGGGGCAGTCTGAGTGGGCATAGAGGGAGGTGCCATATTAGTGCTAGGGTTGCCTAGGGGCAGTCTCTGAGTGGGCATAGAGAGAGGTGCCATATTAGTGCTAGGTTGCCTAGGGGCAGTCTCTGAGTGGGCATAGAGAGAGTGGCCATGTAGTGCTAGGGTTGCCTAGGAGCAGTCTCTGGTGGGCATAGAGAGAGTGCCATATTAGTGCTTTGGGTGCCTAGGGGCAGTCTCTGAGTGGGCATAGAGAGAGGTGCCATATTAGTGCTAGGGTTGCCTAGGGGCAGTCTCTGAGTGGACATAGAGGGAGGTGCCATATTAGTGCTTTGGTTGCCTAGGGGCAGTCTCTGAGTGGGCATAGAGAGAGGTGCCATATTAGTGCTTTGGTTGCCTAGGGGCAGTCTCTGAGTGGGCATAGAGAGAGGTGCCATATTAGTGCTAGGGTTGCCTAGGAGCAGTCTCTGAGTGGAATAGAGAGAGGTGACTATTAGTGCTTTGTTTGCCTAGGGGAGTCTCTGAGTGGGCCATAGAGAGAGGTCCATATTAGTGCTAGGGTTGTCTAGGGGCAGTCTCTGAGTGGGCATAGAGGAGGTGCCATATAGTGCTAGGGTTGTCTAGGGCAGTCTTGAGTGGGCATAGAGAGAGGTGTCATTTAGTGCTAGGGTTGTGTCGGGGCAGTCTCTGAGTGGGCATAGAGGTGCCTATTAGTGCTAGGGTTGCCTGGGCCGTCTCTTGAGTGGGCATAGAGAGAGGTACCATATTAGTGCTAGGGTTGCTAGGGGCAGTCTCTGAGTGGGCATAGAGAGAGGTGCCATATAGTGCTAGGGTTGCCAGGGGCAGTCTCTGAGTGGGCATAGAGGACATGTGCCATATTAGTGCTTTGGTTGCCTAGGGGCAGTCTCTGAGTGGGCATAGAGAGAGGGCCATATTAGTGCTAGGGGCAGTCTCTGAGTGGGCATAGAGGGAGGTGCCATATTAGTGCTAGGGTTGCTAGGGGCAGTCTCTGAGTGGGCATAGAGAGGGTGCCATATTAGTGCTAGGGTTGTGCTAGGGGCAGTCTCTGAGTGGCATAGAGAGAGGTGTCAATTTGGGGTAGGGTTGTCTAGGGCAGCTCTGAGTGGGCATAGAGAGAGGTGCCATATTAGTGCTAGGGTTGCCTAGGGGCAGTCTCTGAGTGGACATAGAGGGAGGTGCCATATTAGTGCTTTGGTTGCCTAGGGGCAGTCTCTGAGTGGGCATAGAGAGAGGTGCCATATAGTGCTTTGGTTGCCTAGGGGCAGTCTCTGAGTGGGCATAGAGAGAGGTGCATAGAGAGAGGTGCCATGTTAGTGCTAGGGTTGCCTAGGAGCAGTCTCTGAGTGGACATAGAGAGAGGTGCCATATTAGTGCTT
Organism: Hymenochirus boettgeri; assembly: GCA_019447015.1. Lineage (NCBI taxonomy): Eukaryota > Metazoa > Chordata > Amphibia > Anura > Pipidae > Hymenochirus > Hymenochirus boettgeri. The sequence continues at coordinate 296,790,253 of CM033476.1, read as the reverse complement.
TGGTTGCCTAGGAGCAGTCTCTGAGTGGGCATAGAGAGAGGTGCATAGAGAGAGGTGCCATGTTAGTGCTAGGGTTGCCTAGGGGTCTCTGAGTGGACATGAGAGAGGTGCCATATTAGTGCTTTGGTTGCCTAGGGGCAGTCTCTGAGTGGGCATAGAGAGAGGCCATATTAGTGCTAGGGTTGTCTAGGGGCAGTCTCTGAGTGGGCATAGAGGGAGGTGCCATATTAGTGCTAGGGTTGCCTAGGGGCAGTCTCTGAGTGGGCATAGAGAGAGGTGCCATATTAGTGCTAGGGTTGTCTAGGGGCAGTCTCTTGAGTGGGCATAGAGAGAGGTGTCATATTAGTGCTAGGGTTGTCTAGGGGCAGTCTCTAAGTGGGCATAGAGAGAGGTGCCATATTAGTGCTAGGGTTGCCTTGGGGCAGTCTCTTGAGTGGGCATAGAGAGAGGTGCCATATTAGTGCTAGGGTTGCCTAGGAGCAGTCTCTGAGTGGGCATATAGAGAGGTGCCATATTAGTGCTAGGGTTGTCTAGGGGCAGTCTCTGAGTGGGCATAGAGAGAGGTGCCATATTAGTGCTTTGGTTGCCTAGGGGCAGTCTCAGAGTGGGCATAGAGAGAGGTGCCATATTAGTGCTAGGGTTGCCTAGGGGCAGTCTCTGAGTGGGCATAGAGAGATGTGCCATATTAGTGATTTGGTTGCCTAGGGGCAGTCTCTGAGTGGGCATAGAGAGAGGTGCCATATTAGTGCTAGGGGCAGTCTGTGAGTGGGCATAGAGGGAGGTGCCATATTAGTGCTAGGGTTGCCTAGGGGCAGTCTGAGTGGGCATAGAGAGAGGTGCCATATTAGTGCTAGGGGCAGTCTGTGAGTGGGCATAGAGGGAGGTGCCATATTAGTGCTAGGGTTGCCTAGGGGCAGTCTCTGAGTGGGCATAGAGAGATGTGCCATATTAGTGATTTGGTTGCCTAGGGGCAGTCTCTGAGTGGGCATGAGGAGAGGTGGCCAGTTATACTAGTGCGTTGGTTCTAGGGGCAGTCTTGAGTGGGCATAGAGAGAGGTGCATAAGAGAGAGGTGCCATGTTAGTGCTAGGGTTGCCTAGGGCAGTCTCTTGAGTGGGCATAGAGGAGGGTCCATATTAGTGCTGGGTTGCCTAGGGGCAGTCTCTGAGTGGGCATGAGAGAGGTGCCATATAGTGCTAGGGTTGCCTAGGGGCAGTCTCTGAGTGGGCCAGAGAGAGTGCCATATTAGTGCTTGGTTGTAGGGGCAGTCTTGAGTGGGCATAGAGAGAGGTGCATATTAGTGCTAGGGGCAGTCTCTGAGTGGGCATGAGGGAGAGTGCCATATTAGTGCTAGGGTTGCCTAGGGGCAGTCTCTGAGTGGCATAGGAGAGGTGCCATATTAGTGCTAGGGGTGTCTAGGGGCAGTCTCTGAGTGGGCATAGAGAGAGGTGCATATTAGTGCTAGGTTGTTTAGGGGCAGTCTCTGATGGGCATAGAGAGAGGTGCCATATTAGTGCTAGGGTTGCCTGGGGCAGTCTCTGAGTGGGCATGAGAGAGGTGCCATATTAGTGCTAGGGTTGCCTAGGAGCAGTCTCTGAGTGGGCATAAGAGGGTGCCCTATTAGTGCTAGGGTTGTCTAGGGGCAGTCTCTGAGTGGGCATAGAGAGAGGTGCCATATTAGTGCTAGGGGCAGTCTGTTGAGTGGGCATGAGGGGAGGTGCCATTAGTGCTAGGGTTGCCTAGGGGCAGTCTGAGTGGGCATAGAGAGAGGTGCCATATTAGTGTAGGGGCCGTCTGGAGTGGGCATAGGGGAGGTGCCATATTAGTGCTAGGTTGCCTAGGGGCAGTCTTTGAGTGGGCATAGAGAGAGGTGCCATATTATGGCTTGGTTGCCTAGGGGCAGTCTCTGAGGGGCATAGAGAGAGGTGCCATATTAGTGCTAGGGTTGCCTAGGGGCAGTCTGAGTGGGCATAGAGGGAGTGCCATATTAGTGCTAGGGTTGCCTAGGGGCAGTCTCTGAGTGGGCATAGAGAGAGGTGCCATATTAGTGCTAGGTTGCCTAGGGGCAGTCTCTGAGTGGGCATAGAGAGAGTGGTCCATTAGTGCTAGGGTTGCCTAGGGCAGTCTCTGGTGGGCATAGAGAGAGGTGCCATATAGTGCTTTGGGTTGCCTAGGGGCAGTCTCTGGTGGGCATAGAGAGAGGTGCCAATTAGTGCTAGGGTTGCCTAGGGGCAGTCTCTGAGTGGACATAAGGAGAGGTGCCATATTAGTGCTTTGGTTGCCTAGGGGCAGTCTCTGAGTGGGCATAGAGAGAGGTGCCATATTAGTGCTTGGTTGCCTAGGGCAGTCTCTGAGGGGGCATAGAGAGAGGTGCCATGTTAGTGCTAGGGTTGCCTAGGGCAGTCTCTGAGTGGATAGAGAGAGGTGCTATTAGTGCTTTGTTTGCCTAGGGGCAGTCTCTGAGTGGGCCATAGAGAGAGGTCCATATTAGTGCTAGGGTTGTCTAGGGGCAGTCTCTGAGTGGGCATAGAGGAGGTGCCATATTAGTGCTAGGGTGTCTAGGGGCAGTCTTGAGTGGGCATAGAGAGAGGTGTCATATAGTGCTAGGGTTGTGTCGGGGCAGTCTCTGAGTGGGCATAGAGGTGCCTATTAGTGCTAGGGTTGCCTGGGCCGTCTCTTGAGTGGGCATAGAGAGAGGTACCATATTAGTGCTAGGGTGCTAGGGGCAGTCTCTGAGTGGGCATAGAGAGAGGTGCCATATAGTGCTAGGGTTGCCAGGGGCAGTCTCTGAGTGGGCATAGAGAATGTGCCATATTAGTGCTTTGGTTGCCTAGGGGCAGTTCTGAGTGGGCATAGAGAGAGGGGCCATATTAGTGCTAGGGGCAGTCTCTGAGTGGGCATAGAGGGAGGTGCCATATTAGTGCTAGGGTTGCTAGGGGCAGTCTCTGAGTGGGCATAGAGAGGGTGCCATATTAGTGCTAGGGTTGTCTAGGGGCAGTCTCTGAGTGGCATAGAGAGAGGTGCAATTTGTAGGTTGCTAGGGGCAGCTCTGAGTGGGCAGAGAGAGGTGCCATATTAGTGCTAGGGTTGCCTAGGGGCAGTCTCTGAGTGGCATAGAGGGAGGTGCCATATTAGTGCGTGGTTGCTAGGGGCAGTCTTGAGTGGGCATAGAGAGAGGTGCCATATAGTGCTTTGGTTGCCTAGGGGCAGTCTCTGAGTGGGCATAGAGGAGGGCATAGAGAGAGGTGCCATTAGTGCTAGGGTTGCCTAGGAGCAGTCTTGAGTGGCATGAGAGAGGTGCCATATTAGTGTTTGGTTGCCTAGGAGCAGTCTCTGGTGGGCATAGAGAGAGGTGCATAGAGAGAGGTGCCATGTTAGTGCTAGGGTTGCCTAGGGTCTCTGAGTGGACATAGAGAGAGGTGCCATATTAGTGCTTTGGTTGCCTAGGGGCAGTCTCTGAGTGGGGCATAGAGAGAGTGCCATATTAGTGCTAGGGTGTTAGGGGCAGTCTCTGAGTGGGCATAGGAGAGGGTGCCATATTAGTGCTAGGGTTGTCTAGGGGCAGTCTCTGAGTGGGCATAGAGAGAGGTGCCATATTAGTCTAGGGTTGTCTAGGGGCAGTCTTGAGTGGGCATAGAGAGAGGTGCCATATTAGGCTAGGGTGTCTAGGGGCCGTCTCTGGTGGGCATAGAGAGAGGTGCCATATTAGTGCTAGGGTTGCTAGGGGCAGTCTTTGAGTGGGCATAGAGAGAGGTCCATATTAGGGCTAGGGTTGCCTAGGGGCAGTCTCTGAGTGGGCATAGAGGAGGTGCCATATTAGTGCTAGGGTTGCCTAGGGGCAGTCTCTGAGTGGGCATAGGAGAGTGGCCATATTAGTGCTGGTTGCCTAGGGGCGAGCTCTGAGTGGGCATAGAGAGGGTGCCATTTAGTGCTAGGGGCAGTCTCTGAGTGGGCATAGAGGGAGGTGCCATATAGTGCTGTGGTTGCCTAGGGGCAGTCTCTGAGTGGGCATAGAGAGAGGTGCCATATTAGGGCTAGGGTTGTCTAGGGGCAGTCTCTGAGTGGGCATAGAGAGAGGTGCATATTAGTGCTAGGTTGTCTAGGGGCAGTCTCAGTGGGCATAGAGGAGGTGCCATATTAGTGCTAGGGTGCCTTGGGGCAGTCTCTTGAGTGGGCATAGAGAGAGGTGCCTATTAGTGCTAGGGTTGCCTAGGGGAGTCTCGGTGGGCATATAGAGAGGTGCCATATTAGTGGCTAGGGTTGCAGGGGCAGTCTCTGAGTGGGATAGAGAGAGGTGCCATATTAGTGCTTTGGTTGCCTAGGGGCAGTCTCGAGGGGGCATAGAGAGAGGTGCCATATTAGTGCTAGGTTGCTAGGGCAGTCTCTGAGTGGGCATAGAGAATGTGCCATATTAGTGATTTGGTTGCCTAGGGGCAGTCTCTGAGTGGGCATAGAGAGAGGTGCCATATTAGTGCTAGGGGCAGTCTGTGAGTGGGCATAGAGGGAGGTGCCATATTAGTGCTAGGGTTGCCTAGGGGCAGTCTTTGAGTGGGCATAGAGAGAGGTGCCATTTTAGTGCTTTGGTTGCCTAGGGGTAGTCTCTGAGTGGGCATAGAGAGAGGTGCCATATTAGTGCTAGGGTTGTCTAGGGGCAGTCTCTGAGTGGGCATAGAGAGAGGTGCCATATTAGTGCTAGGGTTGTCTAGGGGCAGTCTTTGAGTGGGCATAAAGAGAGGTGCCATATTAGTGCTAGGGTTGTCTAGGGGCAGTCTCTGAGTGGGCATAGAGAGAGGTGCCATATAAGTGCTAGGGTTGCCTAGGGGCAGTCTCTGAGTGGGCATAGAGAGAGGTGCCATATTAGTGCTAGGGTTGCCTAGGGGCAGTCTCTGAGTGGGCATAGAGAGAGGTGCCATATTAGTGCTAGGGGCAGTCTCTGAGTGGGCATAGAGGGAGGTGCCATATTAGTGCTAGGGTTGCCTAGGAGCAGTCTCTGAGTGGGCATAGAGAGAGGTGCCATATTAGTGCTTTGGTTGCCTAGGGGCAGTCTCTGAGTGGGCATCGAGAGAGGTGCCATATTAGTGCTTTGGTTGCCTAGGGGCAGTCTCTGAGTGGGCATCGAGAGAGGTGCCATATTAGTGCTAGTGTTGCCTAGGGGCAGTCTCTGAGTGGGCATAGAGAGAGGTGCCATATTAGTGCTAGTGTTGCCTAGGGGCAGTCTCTAAGTGGGCATAGAGAGAGGTGCCATATTAGTGCTAGGGTTGCTTAGGAGCAGTGGGGCCCACCTATATTTTGGTCAGGGGGAGAACTATCTATCATTTCTGGTGGGTTTTTGCCTTTTACCATATTGTTCCCAGTATTGTAAATGTTTGCCTTTGGACTCTGAACCTTCATACATTTCTACAAACACCTAAGACTGCAGGATCAGTTTCTTTCACTTTTATGTTCCTGTGTGTGTTTCATATTACGGTAGTCAATGGCCCATACTGACTTATACACAACTTTTGTTTCCTTTAAGTATGCTCTATTTTTAACTAATGCTTAAAGGATAGGTTAGCTCAAAAAGTGAAGCACGTAGGGTAACATCCCTCAGACCTCCCCAGGGTCCAATAAATCAGTCCAGCAAATTATAACAAAGGGGGAAATCACAAACGGCAAATCAAAATTTTATTTATTTCATACCAATGTCACAACTACACATGCTCAACGTTTTGGGGGTCTGAGGAAGGGGCAAGACCCCCTAAACATTGGGGACGTGTGGCTGTGACATTGGTGTGAAATAAATTGAGTTTTGATTTGCAGTGTGTGCTTTCCGCTGTGTATTATTTTCTCAATAAGTAAACCTATCCTTTTTTGCATTGATTGAAGAACAGAGGTAAAGGAGCTTCGTCTTACCTCCCGTTTTTCAATTAATGTAACAGGAGCGAGAGATGTTGTAAGTTACTTACCTTCCAACTGAATACCAAAAAAAATTATTTTACCAGTGGAGATACCCTTTAAACATAGGTCCTCATTACCTGGTACATCAGGTAATTTACTATTTGACTTTTATTCACCTTTAACTACAAAGGGTATTTTATTTCTACTCTTATTACAGTTACTTTCCTGGTGAAGGAGAATAAACCAAAAACATTGTAATACTAAACAAATGAATTAGCAGAAAATGAACTGCGTATTGTGACTTCTCTAAGGTCAATTAGAGAGGCTAGCTGGACGTTGGTTCGGTTATATTTAGGTATTGTGTTGGTTGCTAATGGGTCCCTGGAACTAAGAAGATTTTACTTGTTACTACATAAAACTAAAAGTACTAAACTGTTTATCACCGTATATAATAAAACTTTATATTGATATTTCTATATAAATATATTTTTTTGTGTATAGGACTGACCGCACGTAATCTTTTATTTCTGGTTACGTACATTAACCAATTAGAAAACACCTTGAAGAAATGAGTGTTAAAGGGGAAGTTCAGTGCAAATACATATACTTTTCAGAAAAAAGAGCAGTATTTTCCCATCCCAATGACCTTAATCTGCCAATTCAGCATTTTGTCTGTGTATAAATAAATTCAACCGAAATACTGACTTCCTGTTTGCAGGACCCCTAGTAGAGACCGTTATGGTCTTGCCCTTGACCCAGCACCTGGGTTGATTCAGTTGCTCAGTAGAGATCTGAGCATGTTTGACCCATCCAACAGCCAATCAGTAGAAATTACTGTTAGGAACATTCCAAGGAAGTGGTGCATCCTGGGAAAAAGAAGGACCGTTGGAACCTGAAATATCAGCTCACTAATGTCAACAGCAGGGAACAGCAAAGGGTATGAAATCAACTGATTTTTCAAAATGGAGGAGAATATGTAGAATAACTAAGAAGGCATTACACAAACTAACAATTTAACAAATATTGATCATTTCCACTGAACTGTCCCTTTAATATTCATATTTAATGGATTAGTGTACAGTGTTAATCAGAGCAGCGTTACATTGTACATTGTATCCATTTACTCTAGCAGACTTTAAGGTTTATCTGTATGCAATCCGCAGTAATCGGCCCTGCAATGTAAGAGTTTAGACAGGCTTTTTATTAACACAGAACCGGTGCTTTTTAGCAAGATCAAAGCTAATTGAACACAACAGCCAAGCCCTTGCCACAGTCTGTTAAGTTGCAGCAGAAAATGTGCATGATCAGTTTTCTGGAGTAATTATCTCCTTCACTGACTTTTCAATTATTCTTATTGCTTACCAAGGAATTTTCAAGTCCCATGTAATCCTTAAATATTTTAAGGTGAAGTTCACATACAAACTAAACTTTTCTTATTGGTTAGACTGTAGTTACTCTTTTCTTTTCAACAGACTGGTTGTAAATGTCCTATAGAAGGCAACTATACTGTTAAAGGAGAGTTTTAAAATTAGAAGTTACTTTAGTGGGGGAGGTAGGATTGAGGATGCCATTCTTCTCTATTTGCAGAGTTTCATCCTGTTGAAGATCAATCTAAAGAGGGATTATACCCCCCACCCCCACCCCTTCTAACTCAGGTGTCATTGTAATTTGGTTTTCAGTGCAGGAAAGAATGCATTGTGGTGTTATTGTTATCGTATAGCCACAATGCAATCCCACCTTGCATCAGAAGGTCCCCAACACCTGGCTGTGATATGCTAATTGGGACTTTCCAGGGTACATTGCCAACAGATTCTTGTACAAGTCATTCTGAATTGAGAAAGCCAGTTGGTTGACTAGCGAAACGTCTTCAACTGCAAGTCCAGTTTCTCTAACTGAATACAACAGATATACCATGACCTGGATGAATGAGAACCTTCACAAGCATTCATGGGTTTCCACCTTAAATTTGCTGTTATATAAGTAAAAAAAAGTTCCAAGGACAGATAATAAAAACCACATTTTATAAAGCAAAACCCAATTATGGCCAAAAAAGTTCTTATTTACATAAAAAATAATAAAAATGCTGTGTTTTTTATAGTCTATAATGAATATGGGGTGGCCCAAAACACGTCAGACTTGCTGCTCTGACCTGCTCTGCCTTTTTTGTTTGTTTACCCACCATGTCCGTACTTTTAAGATGCTGAATAAAAGATGTTTTTAACTAACTTCTGACCTGGACTCCAGATTGCACATCAGTGCGACCCACACAGTATTTGTATTATTTTTTTGTATACACATATCAGGTAAGACACCCGAGGGTAAGTGCATTGAAACAATTTGCTTCTAAAACAAGGTGAATCAATCAGTCAATCAATTAAAAATAAGTGTTTCAATGATTTGTGTAATTCCCCTTTAAGAATAGAATACCTGCACTTTAACAAGATTGCTCTCCGTTCATGCTTTTGTAATTCCACTGCACGGATTGTTCATTACTTGGGAAACCTACAATGATTTTACATAGTTATTACATATTTTATTGTTTATTGCAGAATATTTATAATATATGGGCGCATTATTTTTAAACTTATCTTTTTGTTCTGAGGCTGTGTTTCATTAAGCGAACTACAGAATCTATCTACTGATAGTCCAAGCTGGAGACAATTTTCTGCACAGCTGCTATTCCTAATGATAGGATTCCCTGGTGTGTGGTCGGTCTGATTGCCCAATAATGGGGTTTATCTCTCATTGGAGTGTTAGAATAGAAAAATGGATGGAAGAATTGCTTGTTCAACACATCTGCTTCTTTTACAACGTAAATGTAAACCTAGGCCTTTACTTCAATAATAAGAATAGTTTATTGCTGATTGCAAGTTTTGACAACCCTTCATACTGGCTGCCAGAGATTTCCACAAAAAGAAAATCTATTCCATTTGTAAGTAAGCGTTATCATCCATTTATTTTATGATAGACAGAAAAATGAAACTGGCCTTGCCCGCGTAAGCTCCAATCTCCCATATAAAACACCCGTGTGTGAACAACTGCATCAAGTCACAGTTTAATCATTCTTTATCGGGGCTGTGTTCTCTTTATTGTGCAGTAGCACTAGACATTTCCCCTGTCATCATTTCTCTTCTATACTTCTCAATACAATACATCATCCTTTTCTATTGGAGAGAAATGAGCCTGTATCTTGCATTGCAGCTTGTACCAGTTCGTCATGTTTAGGTTTTTGCCTCGCTGAAGCTGGGAAAGGATGCATTCTATTTGGAGATGATACCAGCAAACAGTAAAACCAGCAGATGTTCTTTATCCTTTTGTATCACATCCCCTGCAGAGAACAGTGGCACTAACCAAGCAGGAAGTAACGGAATCTACTCCTAATATTCCAGATTCATGGGGCTGGAACCTCCTGGTCCCTTAACAGACCATCAGGCTGTTCTTGCTCATTACTCATTTAACTGCTGTCTATTGCAAATATATTTTCACTTGTTGTTTGGCTAATTAAAGAAGCTTCAAAGCTGAATGCCGCCATGTGTTGTAGATGCTGGCAACTAAAGATGCAAATCTGTTATTCTTGGTTCCAGAACCATAGCCAGGATTATATGCATCAGCAAAGGCAGTTTTACTATAGAATATGCAGTGATAGATGTGCTGCCAAATCAGCCAGGACAGTGTGTGTGTGTTTACAGTGTGTGATTATGACTGAGTGTGTTATCCAGATCAGTTTGACCAAGCCCTTAAGGGACAGACCTCTTCTACATTGTCAGTCATTGGCTGTGCTTCCCCCAGGGGTTACATGAATCTCTAACGTATGGATGGATTTTTCGATTTCTGTTATTACATCTTCATTTTATTATATTGGGAATCAAGACTATAAAGGAATTCTCTACAAGCAGGTAGATGGGAAATTTTGGTTTTGTTTATATCCCATGAAACGTAAACTTTTTGGAAATGCACCATGTCATATGATGGAGAGTTTATTGAAGCCTCATAAGAACCATAGATAATGTTTTAATAGGATTGCCGTATTAAAAGGTTTGGGCTGCAACATACATTGTTTTGTAGGTAGGTATGCAAGTAAGTGTTACCTTTTCTGTACAAGTTGACATACAGTAGACTTACACCATAATCATCTTACTTTCGTCATCAACTGTGATCTAATTTAATGGGAATGCAGTAAATATACACATATACACTTTGTTGGAACCCACATTTATTTGCAATACTGTTGCATTTGGCATTTTGTACACTTGCATACAAACCTTACTATCTTCCAATAAATGTAATTACTCGCTCTGCATGCTCATAGGTCATGTGATAGCTCACCTCCTGCCTAACCTCATTGGGTAAAATTTGTGCTCAGTAGAATTAGAATCAAACAGTCAGTGGCTAGGCTATGAGAATTACATTGCTAGTCTTGCCTTTTTTTTATTACAGCACTGTCTCAATGTTCAACATCAGTGATTACATTAATGGGTTTTTGTATGTTGATTTTTAATTATTATTATTTGATTGTTTATTCAAATGAAGATATTATTTTAATATAATGCAGTCTATGCTGACAACATATTCAGATTGTGCTCCCAGTAATGGAATGACTAATGCAGTCTTAAGCTGGATACACACTTGCTACAAAGCAAAAAAATACAAAATCCTGACCTAAACTTCCTATACTCTATCAATACTAAATAATAGGAAACTGAAAATCAAATTGAAAATTTCAGCCAAATCCAATCATTTTAGTGGCTGCTAGTGATGGCTCTGGGATTAGACGATTTCACACGGGCGACAATCGTCAAAGCCTGTCAGATCTGATGGAATTTGTCTGTTATTGGCCGTGTGTGAAACTAGCTGTAGAATCATGGAATTTTGCTAGCAAAATATAGATGAATGTATGTATAGTTTATACATACATATACATACTTGGGGACTCTGCTGTACACTAACAAAATACAAGAAAATTAATATAAGGGGGGCAAATACATAAATAGTTCAGTAATTAAATATATAAGTGCTAGAGCCTTGCCACAAGAGGAAAGTTGAACATACAGATACAATGGAATGGGTATAAGTGCAGGACTGTGAATTATGCAGTATAAATAAAAAAATCAACTACTGTGCTGGTTACCAGATAGGTAGGATGTAAGGCTAGATTTAAACCTGCTAATTGAGGTTTCTTGACGTAGAGAGAGGAGAATAGAATTCCAGATGATGGGAGCCACAGAAGAGAAAGGTTTAAGGCGAGAGGAAGCAGTACTAGTGGGAGGTCTGTACAGAAGATGGTTCTGTGATGATCGAAGAGTGCAGACAGGAACATATGGCAACACTAGAGAGGAAATATAAGGAGCAGCAGAGCGAAGGGATTTAAATGTTAGGAGAAGGATTTTGTAAACATGTGTTTATAGATTCAGCCAACACAACATTTTCAGGCAGAATAATTCCACCTTACTGGCCTCACAGTTAAGAACCATGAATGGCTTTTCTGCTAAAGCTGGGTACAAGCCATGCAATATTTCAGTCCGACCAACAGATAGTACAGTATATCGGTCAATCGGGCCAAAATAATTCAGACATGTTCGAAAACCATGGACCACACGCTCGGTCACAGCCACTCTTGCCACGACCGGCAGTCCTTCCTCTGGGTCTTCCAGTCGAAAGTGCCAAATGGTTGGCCATGAGGAAAGATTAAAAGGTGTGTACCCAGTTTAAGGAAGTGGCCTCTACTCTTGTTCACCCCTATGAGAACAAATATCCCCTCATCATTGAATGTAGTCACCTCTAACATATTTAAACATTTTAGTACATTTTAACCATGCTCTGATCTACCTAAACCACATTCAGATGGGTCCTGCCCACTGAAACATCCCAAAAATTAGACTGCCATGCAAAAACCAGGACAGTTGGGAGATATGATGATGTTTCTACATCCCCCGTGGTTTTTGACTGAGATCTTAAATTTTCTGGCAAAATCATCAGAAAGTTGGCAATGAGTGCAATTATCAGGAGGCCATGGTACATGCAGGGGACTTTTAAGTGATTCTAGTTATAGTCTGGTAAATAATTGTATCCCTTACTGTCATATTCTGTGTCATTGCCTATATATGGCCCCTGACACTTACCTTAAGAAAGTGACTGTAGAGTGTGGTACTTTTTATTGTAATAGAAGTATTAGAGGAACATACTTTTGAGCTATACACAGCTATTGGCTTTTTATTGTTATGATACAGTGCAAGTAGTAAAGGAAAGTTTTATTGTTCCACTGCTTGGTAGAAATAATAAGGCTGATATGAAGTTTTTATGAAGTTTCTTGTTACTGGTGCTTTGAGAGCAAGAGGGAGTTATTGCAGAGAAATCAAAACAACTGTCTGTCTGAAAGATATAAATCGATAAAAATCAGTAAATACAGTTACACAACTATAGAAAAGAAAACTTGTAGAAATGTATAACCAGTTGTAGTCCGCAAAAGAGTAAAGTCTATTGCTGAATTGGGAAAATGTAGCTGGGCACTCCAGTCTTGAAGTGAATCAAACAAAATTTATTGTAACGTTTCGGCACAGTGCGAGTGCCTTCTTCAGACAAACTTTGGTAATGCTGGACACAGTCTTGTACATTAATTTAACTTTCATAATGTGGGGACAGAACTCGTTTTCTTACCACATGATATTCCCACCCAGAACAGTAATCGGACCAGGGTTTGAGAAACGTGGAATGGAAGTCTAATGAATGGACACATATTTTTACGATAAACAGATTTTCGTACAGCTGTAAAATTTTGAAAGCCATTTTATACAGTACAGCAGACTTTGTAACCCAGATGCAGACACCACAAGCCATTTTATGGGTCTTTCTTGAAACTTGGGTATAAACCCTTAGAACCCAAACAGCACTCTTTTTACAGCACTTTTTACAGTGATAGTATGTGCCATAGTTATTACAATGCTAGTATGAGCCATAGTTGTTATAACAGTGTTAGTATGTGTCATAGTTATTACAATGTTAGTATGTGCCATTGTAGTTATTACAGTGTTAATATATGCCATAGTTAGTACAGTGTTAATATATGCCATAGTTATTACAGTGTTAATATATGCCATAGTTATTACAGTGTTAGTATGTGCCATAGTTATTACAGTGTTAATATATGCCATAGTTATTACAGTGATAGTATGTGCCATAGTTATTACAATGCTAGTATGAGCCATAGTTGTTATAACAGTGTTAGTATGTGCCATAGTTATTACAATGTTAGTATGTGCCATTGTAGTTATTACAGTGTTAATATATGCCATAGTTATTAGTGTTGGTATGTACCATAGTTATTAGTGTTAGCATGTGCCATTGTAGTTATTACAGTTTTAGTATGTGCCATTGTGGTTATTACAGTGTTAGCATGTGCCATTGTAGTTATTACAGTGTTAGTATATGCCATAGTTATTACAGTGTTAGTATGTGCCATAGTTGTTATTACAGTGTTAGTGTGTGCTATAGTTGTTATTATCAATATGCACCATAGTTGAAATAGATCTATTAACATTTATTTATGGCATCTCTTTCCCATTTAGGTCTGTCGGGTCGCCTATGAAATCATGCAGACACTCCATCCTGACGCTTCAACTAATTTTCACTCCCTTGATGATATTTATTACTTTGGTGGACAGAACGCTCACAACCAGGAGGCTATTTACCCCCACCAGCCACGGAACGCAGATGAAATCCCTTTAGAACCTGGTGACGTCATTGGGGTGGCGGGGAACCACTGGGATGGCTACTCAAAAGGCATTAACCGCAAGATAGGCAGGACCGGTCTTTACCCCTCATACAAAGTAAAGGAAAAAATAGAAACAGTCAAATATCCAACATACCCAGATGCTGAAAAATAGACAACCATGTACTGAACTGTGCCAACTACAACTACAGGAAGGGAGAATAACCTGATTTTATTTATATTATAAAGTAAGAAAGAAGATTATGTTTTGCCTGAAACTCGACAAATAATGATTCTAAACGACCAATGTAAAATGGGTTTCTTTAACCTTCTTTGGAGACATTTTCCGACCTTTTTCAGGCGGAAGAGATGACCCTGTGCTGGTTAAGAGAGTTCGGTGTTCTCCTTCTGCCATTAAGAGACGGTAGCCCTCAGACATTAAAACACTGCCATACTGTGCAATTAGGAGGCCGGGAAGATGTTTTATACATGCAAGATTTTAAATGGTGCCTGTGACCCATGGTACAGCTTAAAGTACTGTACAGGTGTTCGTTGTCCTTATTTAGCATTCCGAGCGCTAGATAAACTCCGATCAAAGATTCCAAAAGAAATTAGATTATTTAATGTTTGTTATGGGAAAGTCCCATGGATAGAATCACATGACAGGTAGATTCATCATGAAAGATTAAATTGTTCAACGTCTGCTACTGTAGAGAGAATTTTTGGGTTGTTTCTTTGGTTTTTCTTTTTGTTTTTTTTGTAAGAACCCTCCATAAACCGATTCTTATAAAGGTGTTTCTTGGCATTGTCTTTGATAACAAACAATTAAATAATACCTTAAAAAGTTATTGTTTACTGTGTGTACTTTTAGTGGAACCAGGGTAATAAACAATAAATGGGTCATACCCATTTTTTTCAGGAAAGGGTAAAACTACCTGTGTTGTATGTTGTATATGTTTAGCGCTATGTAATACAAAGCCCGACATTCCCCATCAATTAAGGGAATTCTTTTTATTGCTCAATAGGCAGATGCCTGTCTGGGGTTTGTTTGCCACCCTATAAATCAGCTTGTTTCTGGAAAGGCTGAACATGATAGTTTTGCATAATTTTCTTGTCTTATTTATTATATTTTGTGTTTTCTTTCATTATTTTAATTGCCTAAGATAATTAAAAGACAGCTGTTAATTGCTTGATGTTGGTAACCAGATATTGTTACCTTCTCTTTGCATTATGGGATAATTCGACAAACAGAATGTCTGTATATGGTAATGTAACACTGTGTTGCTAGATATAACCTGGCTTATTTAATAGTAGAGCTGTGATACCTTTTATTGGCTTATACTTATGGCTAACACGGTACAAACTATTGCTTATTTAAAAGGAGGTGCTGCTGTTTTTGCCTCAGCCAATCAGATGTTTTACCAGTCTACTACCTTTAGATAACATCTGGGTTGAAGCATATTTAGAGCACAGGCTGAACTTTGCACCTCCTATAAAATAAGCCCCAATATCTATATTTGTATTTTTCTGTTTTGAGACACAACAGGGCGGATCTAGACAGAACCGAGCATGGTTTAAAAAAAAAAAAAAAAAAAGCAAACTGGGTTTATGCCATATGTTCTGTATTTAAAGGACTACTATACTGAGCAATTACATTCCATAGAAATATATGTGTGAGTAGAACATAATTACAAACCACACCAGATTCCAATCCAAAAAGTTACTTCCCCACTTTTAAAGAGGAACTAAAGTGATTGGCCGCCAACAATAGCAATGAGCTGTCAATGTTCAGCTAATGTTAGATATAGTCATACTGGATGTAGAGCAATGAGTGGTGAGAAGTCAGACGCTGCACACCGCTCATGTCAGAGGCCACCCAGGGAGGTAGGGATAGGCTTTCCTACCTCCTTGGAAAAGTCCATTATACCCACTATAGATATGCTTTAATAACTTCTGTTTCTCTGTATGAGCCAAACAGGGATTAACATGGGTTTGTCACTGTCTGCTTCATTTCCAAAGATTTATTGGATATTGTGCAGTGCAAGTGATGCAATAAATATAGAAATGATTATTGCACTTGTTTTTAACATGAAAATAGACACCTTTTCATTTGGGGCTTTGAAACGCTGCAAAAGATCTCAACACTCTCATTCCCACAATGTATTAACAGTCACATAGCGTTTAGTACATCCTGGGAGTGACTAGGAAAAGTATTGCATCTCCCCTTAAATCTGCATATTTTATTCAGTTGCTGCCTATGGCTAATAAACAATAGAGGTGGATGCAATACAAATTGAAAAATTTTGCCTGTGCTATAAATCTGCAGCAGCCAATTGGATGTTATCTAACTCATTCATCCAGTAAAAGCTAACATATCATTGGTTCCTGCAAATTAATAGCACAGTCAAACTTTTGCACCTTTTATTGCATAAAGCCCCTATTAGCGTTGATTCTATGAAATATCAAACAAATGACTATATACTTAAAGTTTGTATTTTTAACAGAACTCAATATGTTTTAGCTTAATTGCATGTAATCTTTATTCTTACCTTCTTTAAATAATCGGACGCTCATATCGTCTCATATTCATTAAAAATCTTTACACGGAACGTCCTCTACATCCAGAGGTGGCAGGAGAGGTGAAAATCTGATATGCTAATGCACCTCATTGGAAAACATCTAACCGAGCCCAACAGACAAATCCTGTTATCTTACTGTGGCCTTGGCCGTTCGTGGAAATGCTTTAATGTTATTGCTTAATGTGGTGTTATTTTAAATTTCAAATACATTCTATTTTTCTAGTGTAGAATAGATAAGAAATGACAAATAGGGGGAGCATTCAGTGGTACGTTGGCAGGGAGACACCTTCGAATTTTACACCCAATTAGCATTTGCAAAGCTGGCATGGCACGATAAGGATTTTGGGCTTCAGGCAGCATACATTGGTTATACTAAAGATTGTCCTGAAGCATTTCCCCGAGACCAGCTATCTTCTTCATGTCCAGATACTGAATGGAAAATAAAGTGCTTAAATATCGATAAAGATTTTTTTAAAGAGATGCAAAAAATACTTTAACACACTGGAAGAGTTTTCCTGATTGAAGAAAAAATACTTCTTGGTTTGGATTCTTCAATGTTATTATTTAGGATCTAAAAGTAATTTTCAGCCCTATGGTGTTTATGGTATAGTATTGTTAGCAGTGTGTAAGTGGGATATTTAAATAGTGTCCACTCAACAATAGTCTCTTACTTTCCTCCCTTAAATATCAATATCATGTCTCTTGACTCGGATAATTTGACATTTCTTCCTCCCCCTTGCTGTAAATCTAAATGTTTACAGTTTTATTGGTGAATGGCTGTAACTCCAGTACCCTGCTAGGCCAGTCTGACCTTGCCTATAAGTTTTTTCAGTGCTTAGATTTCTGTGTGTTCTGTTTCACATTAAATGAAGCGCTGCATTCCACGGTCTTGCTTTGAAGAAATACAGTAAATCTTCATTGTGGCTGTTTCTTTACTTTTCCTACTTGTGTTGATCATCTTTATTCTCTCACGCTTTTTGCACTTTTCTGCACATCACTTACCAAGTAAACAAATGAAACAGCCTTCTTAAAACAGAATGAACCTTGCAGCCTCACGATGTGTATGCACTTCTGTTTCGGGTGATAATCGTGCCGTGTATTAGCACTTTGTCGGCCAAAACAGACGTTCGTCTGGTTGGGCAACAATCCCCGACCAAACGGGCATTTTGGCTGACAAAGTGCCCATACACAGCACAATTATCACCCAAAACGGCTGTGCATACACATTGTGTGTTGCGGGTCGGCCCCCACGATCACACGTAAGTATGGAGCTTTAGAAACAAAGAGAAAATTTTCACCCCAAGGTTTCCCAGAGAAATGGGCAGAGACATGCAAATTTTCTCCTGAACTGCTGGCGTAATAACATGCAATACAGCTGAATGGTATAGAGCCATTCATCTGACTAGTAGACATGGCCTCTTTCAACCTTGTTAGATCTCGTCAGTTCAAGATACAGATTCATGGCTCTATGGGGTAGGACTTGGGTGCACAAAATACCAGACAGCTATATTATGTGAGGCGGGCTTAAAGGGCATCTATAGTGAAAAAAACACATTGCCCCTTTGCAAAGTTAAATTCATGTACTCTGTGCTGCCTTAATCCTATATCTGTCACTGACTCTGTTTAACCACGGTGTCAGATCTATGTGCAGCATTCCCCCCTTCTCCCTCCCCTCTGTTACCTCCTCCATGTCTCAGCTCCGGCTAACCGACAAGCTTTTTATGTGCAGTAGGAGTTAAAAGTTCAACATCCTGAAAAACGCACCCACGCACAGTGGCCAATAGATAGAAAGCTGTCCTGGAGACACGGAAGAAGGAGATCCATGCAGTTTACGATCTCTCACTTTGTGACCCATCATCAATCAGTGAAAGCTATTAAGAAGGGGGGTCAAGTGCAGACTTATATCTAACATCAAAGCTACCTTTCTCCCCCTGCTAATGCTGTTATCTCTATGTTTATTACAGAGCAGGGAGGGGGGATCAAGTCACAGGGATTTGATTGACAGTCCAAGTAGGAGTAGAGGAATGCAATCACGTATTCTTCTAACTGGTGTATCTCAGGACAGAGAGGGAATCTGAAAAAAGTGAAGACACTCTGGGGGTTGTGGGGAATTATAGAACACATGGAAAGAAAGAAAAAAAAGTTCATTTTCCCACTATAGATGCCCTTTAAAGGGTATGTCCACCCTTAAATCGATTTTTTAATATGCCCTTCCCCCTGGTCCCCCAGCCCCAACCGCATCATTTATCTTTAGTTCTCTCCCCAAACTTTTACTTACCTCCCCTCTTTCCTCCGCCGTGCTCCCGGCCCTCTGCTTGCGAGAAAATGCAGCAGAGGGGCGGGACCGGCAGTCGCGTCTGTGATTGGCTGAGCGGCAGCCAATCACGGACGCGGCTGCCGGTCATTCAGTGCAGCGGTGGAAAAGGGGAGGTAAGTAAAAGTTTGGGGAGCTTTCTAAAAATAAAATGATTTGGTTGGGGCTGGGAGACAGAGGGATACTATTAAAGGGAATTAATGCTAGGGGAGGGAATCCGGAGAGGGAGGGAGGGGGAGGGAGGGGGAGAAGGGCTCAGTACGCATGCCAAACTTCCCAGAGGCCAGTAGGAGGCAGAGATCTATATACTCTGCTAGCCTCCTGGTGGGCAGTTTTTGGGACTTTGGGGGGGACTACAGGAGAACCAGATGGAGCTGGGATGTGAGGTAAGGATTTTACTACACTACATGGTGGGGCCAGTAGTGGGGGGGATTATAGTTTTGGGGGTGGACATGCCCTTTAAGATTGCTATTTTATTTTATGTTCTGTGGAAAGCTTTTTACTCCTTTAAGCCCATCTCACATAAAACTATATAGCTGTCCGGTATCTCAAGTTAACAAATGTAATAATTTTCTACAAACAAAAGTTTGCAGGTGTATCAGTCCAATCAATCCTTATATATACAGTAAAAAAATAAGACAAAACCTTGTGTGCTGAAGGATAATGTGATCTCTTCTATTACATAGATGTTCTGGAAATGTGATGAATACCTCCTGTACTGTCACAATACAAATAGAAGTTAATTGGGGCTTTGGTTGCCTGACATTTCCTGCTTCTCAATTATGACCTGCATTTTCTTCAATGTAGAGTTAGTTGACCTTTTTAAATCTATAGGGAATGTTGATTAGAATGAATGACTCTACATTCTACAGTAGCAGAACACAACTTAAAATAGTATTTACTGGAACCAAGAAGGAACATATACAGTATTCATATACGGTACTTGGCTTACAAATACAGTACAAGTGTATATACTATTAGAAATCCCCGAACTATTTATAACCTGTCTTGTGAAACCTATAGTGGTGGATAAAGCAAGTTCAGATCCTCCAGTATTTTTTTTTTTTTAATTATAAAAGTGACAATGAATATTACAATATACAGGACTGTATCTACTAGAAATTCTAAAGTCGCAAATATGTCTATCTGTGTCCTGTTAAATAATCTGACTTCTTCTCTCTGGTGTAGAAAATGTTCCTAATTTGCCTTACCTCTAGTTCTGCAATCAATATCTCAGGAGCCAGGGATGAAGGTAAGTATATTTACCTTTCGCACGATCCACAGCTGCAGAGCTGAAAATCTCTGACCGTTTCCTGGTTCTAATCCACTATAGGTGGGGCTGGAGTGACTTGTTTCACGTTTGTGCCAATGACAAAGTGAGAGGAGGAAGCAAGATACTTAAAAATGATTTCCGACGGGCTAAGTTAAAAGTAAGGACCTTAAGGGTAGTGTTTACAGAAATACTACCGCAGCCCATGCTACCCTAGGGAGGCAACAGGAGCTTTGGAGTATTAATTTGTGGGTGGTGTAAGGAGGGGTTTAAGTTTTTAAAGAACTGAGTTGACTTTTCTGTTGGCTGTAGACTCTTTAGTAGAGATGGACTGCACCTCGATGATGGCACAGCTTGGGTATGTTATAAGCCGCTAAATGCCAGTGAGGAGGTGGAAATGAATCTCCATATGCAGTTGGCGAAGGCTGCATGTTATGGTAATGGGGGATTTCGATTACCCTGACATAGATTTGAGTAAGGGAAATGCCAGCCCCTCAAAAGCTATAAAGTTATTACATTTCCTATATGAGCATTTTCTTTCACAGATGGTAGAAGTTCCTACTAGACAGAATGCGTTGTCGGATCTGGTGATATCTAATAACCCTAAGCTCATTTTGGAGATGAAGGTAATGGGAAGCTTAGGGTATAGTGACCATGATATAGTGTCATTTAATATAGGTTGCAAAAAACTAAAGTCCACTGGGTTAACAAAAACCTTTAAATTTAGGAAAGTTAATTTTATGTTGTTTAAAGGAATCACTCCTACTTATAGACTGTAATGTAATAGTTTAAAGGGATATTAAACTATTACATTTCTAAATTTATAGCTTTAGGCAACTAGTGTAAAACAATGAGGATAGCAGAACAAAGCAAGTCCAAACCCAAAATGTTTTTGAATAAATCATTAGTAAAAAGAAGAGGACTGATTTGATGAGTCCTAGTCCTTATAGCTGGGACTGTAATAATATGAAGGGTATAAATGAGAAATATTCACTCTGGTTGACAGATGATATGGTATGGAATGGGAAGAATTACACAAAGTTAATATCAACAAAGCACTACTGGCCATGCTGTGTAGTTTTAAAAAATCCTTATGTTACTACTCTGCTCCTTATGGTTCTCCTGCAGTGTCTGTCCAAACTCCAGGGAAGTGAAGAGTAGGAGGTGTCTTCCTGTTTGAAAGGTTTCTACCTCCTCCTTGTCCTCTGAGAGGAGAGTGACATGTGCAGGAAAGCCCTTCCTCCCATCTCCCACCCTCCTGATCCTGCAGAAATCTACTGCAGCCGTGTCTGTAATTGACTCTCTCTCATCCAATCACAGATGCAGCTGCTGGTGTGGCCCCTGTTAGCTATTTTCGAAAAGCAGGGAGCCAGATCAGTGCACTGGAGGATCGAGGGGCTGTAAGTAGTGTTCTGATTTTTTTTTTTTAACAATCTGACACGGCGGTTGTGCGTTGGCAGAGATTCCCTATATTACATCAAAAGTTTTCCTGAAGGGTGCAGATGCTCTTTAAAGCATTGAGTTGTTGCCATGTGATTGGCTATTTACGTTAACAAGCAATTGATCCGATCTTCTGAATAAGTGGCCAGTGACTATATACAGTCAGGATGAAGAAAGAAGTGTGTGACAGTTACGTGATGTGCTGTGCGAGGAGACCCACCCCAAAAAAACTATCAGGGTTATTCAATAAAAGTTCTTATCATTTAAAATGGTGCTAATTTTGCCCCAACCAATCAGATCTTATTTAACATTTTTAAGCTTACATCTAATTGGTTGGGGCAAAATTAGCACCATTTAAAACGATAAGAAATGTTATTGAATAACCCTGTTTATTTTCTGAAGCTTTTTATAGACTGTTACAGCAGTAGGATACAACTGGGCATGTTCGTCCCTCAGGCGGGTGTTTATATAAAGGATTTTTATTAAAAAGGTTTCCAGTTCTCATTATAAAGTGCACAAAATATCAGTTCTTCATATATATGGAAATTGCTGCATTGAAGCATTCATGCTGCTACTGTATGCCCATCAAGTGGCCACAATTGTTGGGAACAACTATTCAACCAACTAATCATCATAACCTTTAAATAAAGGTACAGCACTGTCCCCTATTTTAGATATCCAATCTAAAACGTCTTATATTTCAGCTGTCAATCAAGTTCCTGCTCTCAAAAACTATTCTCCTGTGAGAAGTTTCACTGTAGCTGGAATGGTGACAGAGTTTTGACAGTTGGAATGCTGTGTGGAGGCTTGACAGTTGGTTTGTGGGGAAAAGGTCATGTTGGATGGAAGTGGGAGTGGTTAAAAGAGGGAGCGGGGATACTGCTCCTAAACAAAATGTGTGCTGGATTGAAGGCATGCAGCAACACACACAAATCAGAGTAAGTGCTACTTACATGTATTCAATTCTAGATTTACATGAGGCAAAGTCATTTTTTCAGTATAATGTACCTTTAAGCAAGGGGGGAAACACATATTGACAGACTTTCTCTGCAATCTTTATTTCAGAGAGTAAGAATGGTCAGACTAAGACTGTAGCGTAATTATTAGAAACCTTTCTAAATGTAATACATAGTTGCATTGTAGTAAGGCGAGAGTAAGAATTTTATTTTCAGCATTTTATAATGGCTGGTTGACTTGGTTATATAGGATGTCAGTTTACTGCATAGAGAAGCTTATAAATTGCATGTCACAGTGTACTATATCTTTGCATATGAATGGTCTCTGTTCCTTTTTTTTTTAGTACAATAATTAACATTTTTGTGTCCTGCCACCCCTTCAATCAATCCTTAACTCTGCTGCCAGGATCATTCACCTCTCTTCCCATTTCTCACATGCTGCCCCTTTTCTGTCAATCTCTCCACTGGCTTCCCATCACCCAAAGGATCCAATTTAAGCGGCTAACCTTATCCTACAAGGCTCTCTCCAATACAGCCCCCCCCCATACATCTCTGATCTGATAAACAGATACTACCCAAGGCGTAACCTCCGCTCTGCTAATGATCTTTTCCTCTCATCCACCCTAATTACCTCCTCCCACACCCGTATACAGGACTTTTCTCATGCTGCTCCTCTGCTCTGGAACTCCCTTCCTCACTTTATATGTCACTCGCCATCCCACTTTCATATCTTCAAACGCAGCCTCAAAACTCACCTCTTCAGGCAAGGTTACAATCTGGGCCTGGACACTTCTACCCCTCTTACTGACCCATCACAGACATAGTTTATATCCACTGACAAGCTAGTTACAACTACTGATCTGCTTCACCTTATGTCTCATCCCCATCTCCTCTAGACTGTAAGGTTACAATCTGGACCTGGACACTTCTACCCCTCTTACTGACCCATCACAGACATAGTTATAATCCACTGACAACTTAGTTATAACTACTGATCTACTTCACCTTATGTCTCATCCACATCTCCTCTAGACTGTAAGCTCTCAGGCAGGGCCCTCCATCTTATTGTATCACAGTAATGCTGTAACTTACCACACTGAATGCTGCTGACCACTTAAATTATATGCACTTTGTACTACTTGCTCTACCCTTGTATGTAACATTTATGTTTTCCTTATGTATATTAATGCAACTGTAAAGCGCGACAGAAGAGGTTGGCGCTATATAAATCCACAATAATAATAATTAAGTGTTTAGCTAAAGCCGACTGGCCACATCTGGTAAAAGTGCACCATACAGAAGGCTTTGGAGAGAATTACATTTTGATAGGGGCAGGATTTAAAGGGCATGTCCACCCTTGTACGTAATTTTTGATATTATGTACTGCTCCTTCCCCCCAGCCCCAAACGCATTACTATTCCGCACAGAAAGTCCCCCGATCATTACTGACCATGCCTCTCTCCTTTGCCGCACAGCCCCGGCCCTCTGCTTGCACGGAAATGCAAACAGGGGACGGGACGGCAGCCGCGTCGTGATTGGCTGAGAGGCAGCCAATCACAGACGCGGCTGCCGGGAGTTCAGACCGGCGAAGGAGAGAGGCATGGTAAGTAAATATCGGGGGACTTTCTGTGCAGAATAGCAGTACATAATATCATGGGGTTTAACTGTAGGGGGAGGAGACAAATCGGGAGGGAGAGGGAGGGGGCGCGGACTCGCGCAGGATGAGTCACTCACAGCCTCTACGCTGCAGTTTCCTGGACTTTGGAGGAGAATAGCAAGGTAAGGATTTTTTAAAACTACAGAGTGGGGCCAGTATAGGGTTAAATTTATTTTTAGGGATGGACATGCCCTTTAATTGATAGGAACTTGTTTTTTATACAGACCACCAGCCACTTATATTGTGTGAATGGAGATTGGAAATTAAAATGAGAAGGTCTGAACACTAAAGTAACTGATAAATATTTTTCAAGGCAAACAGAGGATAGAAAGTCTATAATTTCACCACCACAAAAACATGACCATTGGCTAAATTGCTTCCACTTCAAGCCATTCTTTTTCTGTGCACTGACATGCAAATTCCCAAGACCAATACATTTAAGCTTGCACTGTAATCATTTATTTGGCAGTGTATCAAACGCCTTTGCTAATCTCAGAAGACCAAATCGCGAGCATTATCCAACTTTCTACCTCCTCTTTGTACGAACAAAATTGTTGGAAAATATCTGTCTGTTGTGAAGCCCGTTTAAGGTATTTTTCAAAATGTAAAACCAGGAACTTCATCCTATACAAAGCATTTTCTGTATGGATGTCAGACTTACATTGTCCGTAATTACCGCACTCCCATTTTACAACATTAGAATTAGATTTAATTATATGGATATTCCAACTAATTCTGCCTTTAGCAAAAAAAATCCACCATTTTCCAATCAGTGCAGTGTAAAGAGGTCTGTAGGGGTGCAATGATCTGGCTGCTGTTAGTGCACATTAATCTGTAAGATGCTGACAAATTCCATCTATTACATGAACAGATTTGTGGTATCATGAGCTAAGGGCCTAACATATATTCTGTAACCTGTGACTTCCCCTATTATATAATCCCTACGATACTGTGAGTATATGCAGTTTTTTCTCCCTGACTAGCTTTGTACACGCGTGTTATCCTAGGGCCGACCCTTGACGCACATGGTGTATGAACGATTGTTTCAGGCAAGTGTATGGGCCTGAAAAAGGACCCCTAGGTTTCACAAGTGTTATACACCACAGTGTTCATGCACATTCCTCTTGGCTTGACTTGATGACATCCTCAACCCTGACAACAGCAAGCACATAAGAGCAATGGGATTACCTGTTTCTTCTTTCAAGTAAGAGCTTATTATCTCATTTTAAATTGTTTAGCGGAGTCATTTAGGTGGAAACCTATTCTTTTAGCAAGTTTTCCTTTTAAACTAAAAGCTATCAGTGTTAGAATGAATTATAGACGTGTCCTGTGACCTCCTAAATCTTGCCCTATGTACTTAAATATGTTTAATGACTGTGGAACATGGAGGACAACTGTACCGTGACCTGTTATGGTCCTGTATGTGTCATGGATGAACACCTCTATGAATGTTTGGAGAAGACTGCATCTACCAAGGTCAGAAAAGAGTGTTCAGACCTGCAGTGCTGACTACTGATCAACTTTACTATATCTGAGTAGATTAAAGGGGAACTGTGGTTTCCAAACAAGTTGAGTTTAAATGAAAGGCCAGTTTCCTACCTTTAAAACGAGTCATCAACCAACTATCTACGTGCTCCACAGCCCAAGATATAAAGAAATGAGTGACCAGAATTAATTGGGTGGGAGGCTGACATGTGACATTCCTAAGCTTCTCCTCCTGCACAGTGCCGCCGGTGAGCACAGCCTCAGACTCCCTCAGTGTTTGAGGGAGGCAAAGTCCCCCCTCCTCTCTGCTGTGTGAAGGGCCTGCAGCTGCAGAGAAGGTAAGGGAATCTACAGCCCTTCTCTCTCACTATGTGAAAACAGTTCTCACTCTGTGAATGGGCCAAGGGGGGCCTGCAACTGGAGGGACATGGGGTCCATGAGTGGGAGGGACCAGGGGGGCTGCAAAGGGAGGAGCAGGAAGTGCAGGGGACCTGGTGATGCGGCTGCCATATCACACACAAAATGTAAATATATTCAAAACTATGTAAAATAAACAATGGAATAAATTGCAAAAATTCTCAGGAGAGCAATTCCTATCAATTACCTAAGTATTTTTGGACCACAGTTCTCTTTAAAGAGGAGATCTTCAATTATACTAAATATCACTTTTACCATCTACATTTCACTTGGACTTTCTTAGGCAGCTGACATTTATGAGATAAGCATTTCCCCAACTCTTTAAAAATCATGAAGCTTCGCCCAAAAGCCTTTAATCCAGGAAATATGAAAGAGATTGAAATCTTTAAACACATATGTGCATGGAAGGTCTTTTTACCACCTTATACATTTCCATCCTGGAGAGTTTTTTTGCTACAATGAAAACCTTGCATTATGATTCCTATTTTACTCTATACAAGGAAACTTTTATCATATGGGAGCCGTATGATTGGGAGGACAATCCTGATCCTTGGAGGATACATTAGAAAGCTTCCCATTCACTCCACTCTAGAAATGAGATCTGCCAGACACATGATAGATTCTGTTTAACTAGTGTGGGGACGGAGACTGCTACATTGGTAGATTATGAAGTCTCTAGATTGCTTTTATTGAATTTCATTTTTCTTTACAGAAAGTTGCAACGTCTAGGCTGTTACTTGCTGAGCCTTTCAAATGAGTTGGATAAGGTCCTTTTTTACATTTGCGATTTATCTATTGACAAACCTACAGCTAATTCTACAACAAACAATGTTTTGTTATGGAAACTCAACTGGCACATCAACAGCAGGACACAACTGCTCTTCCGTTATCCTCCGCACATGGGATATGGGACTGGTCTGTCAATCCACAGCCCTGTTTAATAACAATGAAATTACCATCACAGAGTAAGCTGGCCATACACCTGCGATCCCACAGCATGTGTGCCGACAGATCACATTGGTATCACTTTGGTCTGGGTATGTGCCGCTGGATTGGAAAAAAGCCAATGTAATACCAATATTCAAAAAAGGTAGTCGTTCCCAGCCGTGGTAACTACAGACCTGTAGCCTAACATCAGTGGTAGGGAAGGTGCTGGAAACTTTGTTAAGGATCATATCCTAGACTTTGTCTCCAGATCTGATCTTATTAGTAGTAGTCAGCATGGATTTATGAGAAATAGATCATGCCAGACAAATTTAATTGGTTTTTATGAAGAAGCGAGTAAGAATTTAGATTCAGCCACAGCAGTGGATGTGGTATTGATTTTGCGAAAGCTTTTGGTACTGTGCCACATAAGTGACTAATGTATAAACTGAGGACTGTTGGCCTTGAAGTAAACATTTGTTCATGGATAGAGAACTGGTTATTGGATCGCAACAGAAGTGGTGGTTAATGGAGCTATATCTATGTGGGCTAAAGCTCTAGCGGAGTGCCTCAGGGTTCTGTACAGGGGCCGCTTCTGTTTAATCTGTTTTAAATGACTTAGAAGGGGCCATTGAGAGCAAGGTCTCTGTGTTTGCTGATGACACTAAACTATGCAGAACGTTGAATTTGCAAGTGCTGCAAGCAGACCTAGATAGATTATCAAAATGGGCAGCAGAATGGCGATGAGATTCATGTTGATAAATGTAAGGTGATGCATTTGGGATATAATAATCCCTGTGCCACCTACACCATAAATAACTCTGTGTTAAGTGCATCTGTAATGGAAAAAGATTTGGGGGTTCTGGTAGTAACTGATGATAAGATATTACATTTTGAAGGGTCAGCATTTGTTTTCTAAACAATTACCATCATAACCAAATGCTGAATGGCACTTGGCTTGCATGATATTCCTTCTCTATATATTTTATACTTTAGCAAGACCCGTCGTGCTTTTTTTTCCATGGATTTTTGGAGTCCATTAAAAGTGCTTAAAAACAATTATGCTTGGCAAATAACATTGAGGAGGATAACTTGCAGCCTATCATATATCTAAAGGAATTCTATAGGTCCAAACAAACTTTCATACTGTATCATATAGCTAAAGGAATTCTATAGGTCCAAACAAACTTTCATGGTCACACGTAAGGTATGGAGCTTTAGAAACAAAGAGAGAAAATTTTCACCCCAAGGTTTCCCAGAGAAATGGGCAGAGAATGCAAATTTCTCCGAACTGCTGCGTAATAACATGCAATACAGCTGAATGGTATAGAGCCATTCATCTGACTAGTAGACATGGCCTCTTTCAACCTTGTTAGATCTCGTCAGTTCAAGATACAGATTCATGGCTCATGGGGTAGGACTTGGGTGCACAAAATACCAGACAGCTATATTATGTGAGGCGGGCTTAAAGGGCATCTATAGTGAAAAAACACATTGCCCCTTTGCAAAGTTAATCATGTACTCTGTGCTGCCTTAATCCTATATCTGTCAATGACTCTGTTTAACCACGGTGTCAGATCTATGTGCAGCATTCCCCCTTCTCCCTCCCTCTGTTACCTCTCCATGTCTCAGCTCCGGCTAACCGACAAGCTTTTTATGTGCAGTAGGAGTTAAAAGTTCAACATCCTGAAAAACGCACCCACGCACAGTGGCCAATAGATAGAAAGCTGTCCTGGAGACACGGAAGAAGGAGATCCATGCAGTTTACGATCTCTCACTTTGTGACCCATCATCAATCAGTGAAAGCTATTAAGAAGGGGGGTCAAGTGCAGACTTATATCTAACATCAAGACTACCTTTCTCCCTGCTAATGCTGTTATCTCTATGTTTATTACAGAGCAGGGAGGGGGATCAAGTCACAGGGATTTGATTGACAGTCAAGTAGGAGTAGAGGAATGCAATCACGTATTCTTCTAACTGTGTATCTCAGGACAGAGAGGGAATCTGAAAAAGTGAAGACACTCTGGGGGTTGTGGGGAATTATAGAACACAATGGAAAGAAAGAAAAAAAAGTTCATTTTCCCACTATAGATGCCCTTTAAAGGGTAGTCACCCTTAAATCGATTTTTTAATATGCCTTCCCCTGGTCCCCCAGCCCCAACCGCATCATTTTATCTTTAGTAATCTCCCCAAACTTTTACTTCACTCCCCTCTTCCTCCGCCGTGCTCCCGGCCCTTGCTTGCGAGAAATGCAAGCAGAGGGGGGGACCGGCAGTCGCGTCTGTGATTGGCTGACGGCAGCCAATCACGGACGCGGCTGCGGTCATTCAGTGCAGCGGTGGAAAAGGGGAGGTAAGTAAAAGTTTGGGAGCTTTCTAAAAATAAAAATGATTGTGGTTGGGGCTGGGAGACCAGAGGGAATACTTTATTAAAGGGAATTAATGCTAGGGGAGGGAATCGGAGAGGGAGGGAGGGGGGGGGAGGAGGGGAGAAGGGCTGCAGTACGCATGCCAAACTTCTCCGAGGCCAGGTAGGAGGCAGAGATCTATATGGACTCTGCTAGCCTCCGTGTGGGCAGTTTTGGGACTTGGGGGGGACTACAGGAGAACCAGATGGAGCTGGGATGTGAGGTAAGGATTTTATACACTACATGGTGGGGCCAGTAGTGGGGGGGATTATAGTTTTGGGGGTGGACATGCCCTTTAGATTGCTATTTTATTTATGTTCTGTGGAAAGCTTTTTACTCCTTTAAGCCCATCTCACATAAACTATATAGCTGTCCGGTATTTCAAGTTAACAAATGTAATAATTTTCTACAAACAAAAGTTTGCAGGTGTATCAGTCCAATCAATCCTTATATATACAGTAAAAAAATAAGACAAAACCTGTGTGCTGAAGGATAATGTGATCTCTTCTATTACATAGATGTTCTGGAAATGTGATGAATACCTCTGTACTGTCACAATACAAATAGAAGTTAATTGGGGCTTTGGTTGCTGACATTCCTGTTCTCAAATATGACCTGCATTTTCTCAATGTAGAGTTAGTTGACCTTTTTAAATATAGGGAATGTTGATTAGATGAATGACTCTACATTCTACAGTAGCAGAACACAACTTAAAATAGTATTTACTGGAACCAAGAAGGAACATATACAGTATTCATATACGGTAATTGGCTTACAAATACAGTACAAGTGTATATACTATTAGAAATCCCCGAACTATTTATAACCTGTCTTGTGAAACCTATAGTGGTGGATAAAGCCAGTTCAGATCCTCCAGTATTTTTTTTTTTTTTTAATATAAAAGTGACAATGAATATACAATATACAGGACTGTATCTACTAGAAATTCTAAGTCGCAAATATGTCTTATCTGTGTCCTGTTAAATAATCTGACTTCTTCTCTCTGGTGTAGAAATGTTCCTAATTTGCCTTACCTCTAGTTCTGCACATCAATATCTCAGGACCAGGGATGAAGGTAAGTATATTTACCTTTCGCACGATCCACAGCTGCGAGCTGAAAATCTCTACGTTCTGGTTCTAATCCACTATAGGTGGGGCTGGAGTGACTTGTTTACGTTTGTGCCAATGACAAAGTGAGAGGAGGAAGCAAGATACTTAAAATGATTTCCGACGGGCTAAGTTAAAAGTAAGGGTAGTAGTTTACAGAAATACTACGCAGCCCATGCTACCCTAGGGAGGCAACAGGAGCTTTGGAGTATTAATTTGTGGGTGGTGTGTAAGGAGGGGTTTAAGTTTTTAAAGAACTGAGTTGACTTTTCTGTTGGCTGTAGACTTCTAGTAGAGAAGGACTGCACTCGATGATGGCACAGCTTGGGTATGTTATAAGCCGCTAAATGCCAGTGAGGAGGTGGAAATGAATCTCCATATGCAGTTGGCGAAGGCTGCATGTTCTGGTAATGGGGGATTTCGATTACCCTGACATAGAATTGAGTAAGGGAAATGCCAGCCCCTCAAAAGCTATAAAGTTATTACATTCTATATGAGCATTTTCTTTACAGATGGTAGAAGTTCTACTAGACAGAATGCGTTGTCGGATCTGGTGATATCTAATAACCTAAGCTCATTTTGGAGATGAGGTAATGGAAGCTTAGGGTATAGTGACCATGATATAGTGTCATTTAATATATGTTGCAAAAAACTAAAGTCCCTGGGTTAACAAAAACCTTTAAATTTAGGAAAGTTAATTTTATGTTGTTTAAAGGAATCACTCCTACTTATAGACTGTAATGTAATAGTTTAAAGGGATATTAAACTATTACATTCTAAATTTATAGCTTTAGGCAACTAGTGTAAAACAATGAGGATAGCAGAACAAAGCAAGTCCAAACCCAATGTTTTTGAATAAATCATAGTAAAAAGAAGAGGAAGATTTGATGAGTCCTAGTCCTTATAGCTGGGACTGTAATAATATGAAGGGTATAAATGAATATTCACTCTGGTTGACAGATGATATGGTATGGAATGGGAAGAATTACACCAAGTTAATATCAACAAAGCATACTGCCATGCTGTGTAGTTTTAAAAAATCCTATGTTACTACCTGCTCCTTATGGTTCTCCTGCGTGTCTGTCCAAACTCCAGGGAAGTGAAGAGTAGGAGGTGTCTTCCTGTTTGAAAGGTTTCTACCTCCTCCTTGTCCTCTGAGAGGAGAGTGACATGTGCAGGAAAGCCCTTCCTCCCATCTCCCACCTCCTGATCCTGCAGAAATCTACTGCAGCCGTGTCTGTAATTGACTCTCTCTCATCCAATCCCAGATGCAGCTGCTGGTGTGCCCTGTTAGCTATTTTCGAAAACAGGGAGCCAGATCAGTGACTGGAGGATCGAGGGGCTGTAAGTAGTGGTTTGATTTTTTTTTTTAACAATCTGACACGGCGGTTGTGCGTTGGCAGAGATTCCCTATATTACATCAAAAGTTTCTGAAGGGTGCAGATGCTCTTTAAAGCATTGAGTTGTTGCCATGTGATGGCTATTTACGTTAACAAGCAATTGATCCATCTTCTGAATAAGTGGCCAGTGACTATATACAGTCAGGATGAAGAAAGAAGGTGTGTGACAGTTACGTGATGTGCTGTGCGAGGAGACCCACCCAAAAAAACTATCAGGGTTATTCAATAAAAGTTCTTATCATTTAAAATGGTGCTAATTTTGCCCCAACCAATCAGATCTTATTAACATTTTTAAGCTTACATCTATGGTTGGGGCAAAATTAGCACCATTTTAACGATAAGAAATGTTATTGAATAACCCTGTTTATTTCTGAAGCTTTTATAGACTGTTACAGCAGTAGGATACAACTGGGCATGTTCGTCCCTCAGGCGGGTGTTTATATAAAGGATTTTTATTAAAAAGGTTTCCAGTTCTATTATAAAGTGCAACAATATCAGTTCTTCATATATATGGAAATTGCTGCATTGAAGCATTCATGCTGCTACTGTATGCCCATCAAGTGGCCACAATTGTTGGGAACAACTATTCAACCAACTAATCATCATAACCTTTAAATAAAGGTACAGCACTGTCCCCTATTTTAGATATCCAATCTAAAACGTCTTATATTTCAGCTGTCAATCAAGTTCCTGCTCTCAAAAACTATTCTCCTGTGGAGAAGTTTCACTGTAGATGGAATGGTGACAGAGTTTTGACAGTTGGAATGCTGTGTGGAGGCTTGACAGTTGGTTTTGTGGGGAAAAGGTCATGTTGGATGGAAGTGGGAGGTGGTTAAAAGAGGGAGCGGGGATATGCTCCTAACAAAATGTGTGCTGGATTGAAGGCATGCAGCAACACACACAAATCAGAGTAAGTGCTACTTACATGTATTCAATTCTAGATTTACATGAGGCAAAGTCATTTTTTCAGTATAATGTACCTTTAAGCAAGGGGGGGGAACACATATTGACAGAATTTCTCTGCAATCTTTATTTCAGAGAGTAAGAATGGTCAGACATAAGACTGTAGCGTAATATTAGAAACCTTTCTAAATGTAATACATAGTTGCCTTGTAGTAAGGCGAGAGTAAGAATTTTATTTTCAGCATTTTATAATGGCTGGTTGACTTGTTATATGGATGTCAGTTTACTGCATGAGAAGCTTATAAATTGCATGTCACAGTGTACTATATCTTGCATATGAATGGTCTCTGTTCCTTTTTTTTTAGTACATAATTAACATTTTTGTGTTCCTGCCACCCCTTCAATCAATCCTTAACTCTGCTGCAGGATCATTCACCTCTCTTCCATTTCTCACATGCTGCCCCTTTTCTGTCAATCTCTCCACTGGCTTCCCATCACCCAAAGGATCCAATTTAAGCGGCTAACCTTATCCTACAAGGCTCTCTCCAATACAGCCCCCCCCCATACATCTCGATCTGATAAAAAGATACTACCCAAGGCGTAACCTCCGCTCTGCTAATGATCTTTCCTCTCTCCACCCTAATTACCTCCTCCCACACCCGTATACAGGACTTTTCTCATGCTGCTCCTCTGCTCTGGAACTCCTTCCTCACTTTATTGTCACTCGCCATCACTTCATATCTTCAAACGCAGCCTCAAAACTCACCTCTTCAGGCAAGGTTACAATCTTGGGCCTGGACACTTCTACCCCTCTTACTGACCCATCACAGACATAGTTATAATCCACTGACAAGCTAGTTCAACTACTGATCTGCTTCACCTTATGTCTCATCCCATCTCCTCTAGACTGTAAGGTTACAATCTGGACCTGGACACTTCTACCCCTCTTACTGACCCATCACAGACATAGTTATAATCCACTGACAACTTAGTTATAACTACTGATCTACTTCACCTTATGTCTCATCCAACACTCCTCTAGACTGTAAGCTTCAGGCAGGGCCCTCCATCATATTGTATCACAGTAATGCTGTAACTTACCACACTGAATGCTGCTGGACCAGACTTAAATTATATGCACTTTGTACTACTTGCTCTACCCTTGTATGTAACATGTATGTTTTCCTTATGTATATTAATGCAACTGTAAAGCGCGACAGAAGATGTTGGCGCTATATAAATCCACAATAATAATAATAATAAGTGTTTAGCTAAAGCCGACTGGCACATTGGTAAAGTTGCACCATACAGAAGGCTTTGGAGAGAATTTACATTTTGATAGGGGCAGGATTTAAAGGGCATGTCCACTTGTACGTAATTTTGATATTATGTACTGCTCCTTCCCCCAGCCCCAAACGCATTACTATCCGCACAGAAAGTCCCCGATCATTACTGACCATGCTCTCTCCTTTGCGCACAGCCCGGCCCTCTGCTTGCACGGAAATGCAAACAGGGGACGGGACCGGCAGCCGCGTCGTGATTGTGAGAGGCAGCCAATCACAGACGCGGCTGCCGGGAGTTCAGACCGGCGAAGGAGAGAGGCATGGTAAGTAAATATCGGGGACTTTCTGTGCAGAATAGCAGTACATAATATCAATGGGGTTTAACTGTAGGGGGAGGGAGACAAAAATCGGGAGGGAGAGGGAGGGGGCGCGGACTCGCGCAGGATGGGCACTCACAGCCTTACGCTGCAGTTTCCTGGACTTTGGAGGAGAATAGCAAGGTAGGATTTTATTAAACTACAGAGTGGGGCCAGTAGTATAGGGTTAAATTTAGTTTTAGGGATGGACATGCCCTTTAATTGATAGGAACTTGTTTTTTATACAGACCACCATGCCAACTTATATGTGGTGAATGGAGATTGGAAATAAAAATGAGAAGGTCTGAACACTAAAGTAACTGATAAAAATATTTTTCAAGGCAAACAGAGGACTAGAAAGTCTAATAATTTCACCACCACAGAAAAACATGACCATTGGCTAAATTGCTTCCACTTCAAGCCAACTTTTTCTGTGCACGAACATGCAGAATTCCCAAGACCAATACATTTAAGCTTGCACTGTAATCATTTATTTGGCAGTGTATCAAACGCCTTTGCTAATCTCAGAAGACCAAATCGCGAGCATTATCCAACTTTCTACTCTCCCTTTGTACGAAGCCAAATGTTGGAAAATATTGTCTGTTGTGAAGCCCGGCTTAAGGTATTTTCTGCAAATGTAAAACCAGGAACTTCATCCTAAACAAGCATTTTCTGTATGGATGTCAGACTTACATTGTCCGTAATTACCGCACTCCCATTTTACAACATTAGAATTAGATTTAATTATATGGGATATTACAACTAATTCTGCCTTTAGCAAAAAAAATCCCCATTTTCCAATCAGTGCAGTGTAAAGAGGTTGTAGGGGTGCAATGAGATGGCTGCTGTTAGTAGCACATTAATCTGTAAGATGCTGACAAATTCCATTATTACATGAACAGATTGTGGTATCAATGAGCTAAGGGCCTAACAATATTCTGTAACCTGTGACTTCCCTATTATATAATCCCTACGATACTGTGAGTATAATGCAGTTTTTTCCCCTGACTAAAGCTTTGTACACGCGTGTTATCCTAGGCGACCCTTGACGCACAATGGTGTATGAACGATTGTTTCAGGCAAGTGTATGGGCCTGAAAAAGGACACCTAGGTTTACAAGTGTTTACACACAGGTGTTCAGGCACATTCCTCTTGGTTGACTTGATGACATCCTCAAAACCATGACAACAGCAAGCACATAAGAGCAATGGGATTACCTGTTTCTTCTTCAAGTAAGAGCTTTATTATCTCATTTTAAATTGTTTAGCGGAGTCATTTAGGTGGAAACCTAGTCATTTTTAGCAAGTTTTCCTTTTAAACTAGAAAAGCTTC
Organism: Hymenochirus boettgeri; assembly: GCA_019447015.1. Classification (NCBI taxonomy): domain Eukaryota; kingdom Metazoa; phylum Chordata; class Amphibia; order Anura; family Pipidae; genus Hymenochirus; species Hymenochirus boettgeri. The sequence goes on along the minus strand of CM033476.1, from coordinate 296,754,842 downwards.
AGTGTTAGAATGAATTATAGACGTGTCCTGTGACCTCCTAAATCTTGCCCTATGTACAATTAAATAATGTTAATGACTGTGGAAAATGGAGGACAACTGTACCGTGACCTGTTATGGTCCTGTATGTGTCATGGATGAAAACCTCTATGAATGTTTGGAGAAGACTGCATCTACCAAGGTCAGAAAAGAGTGTTCAGACCTGCAGTGCTGACTACTGATCAACTTTACTATATCTGAGTAGATTAAGGGGAAATGTGGTTTCAACAAGTTGAGTTAAATGAAAGGCCAGTTTCCTACCTTTAAAACGAGTCATCAACCAACTATCTACGTGCTCCACAGCCCAGATATAAAGAAATGAGTGACCAGAAAGTTAATGGGTGGGAGGCTGAGCATGTGACATTCCTAAGGCTTCTCCTGCACAGTGCCGCCGGTGAGCACAGCCTCAGACTCCCTCAGTGTTTGAGGGAGGCAGGAAGTCCCCCTCCTCTCTGCTGTGTGAAGGGCCTGCAGCTGCAGAGAAGGTAAGGGAATCTACAGCCCTTCTTCTCACTATGTGAAAACAGTTCTCACATCTTGTGAATGGGCCAAGGGGGGCCTGCAACTGGAGGGACCATGGGGTCCATGAGTGGGAGGGACCAGGGGGGCTGCAAAGGGAGGAGCAGAAGTGCAGGGGACCTGGTGATGCGGCGCCATATCACACACAAAAATGTAAATAATTCAAAACTATGTAAAATAAACAATGGAAATAAATTGCAAAAATTCTCCGGAGAGCAATTCCTTCAATTTACCTAAAGTAATTTTGGACCACAGTTCCTCTTTAAAGAGGAGATCTTCAATTATACTAAATATCACTTTACCATCTACATTTCACTTGGACTTTCTTAGGCAGCTGACATTTATGAGATAAGCATTTCCCAACTCTTTTAAAAATCATGAAGCTTCGCCCAAAAGCCTTTACCTAAGGAAATATGAAAGAGATTGAATCTTTAAACACAATGTGCATGGAAGGTCTTTTTACCACCATTATACATTTCATCCTGGAGAGTTTTTTTGCTACAATGAAAACCTTGCATTATGATTTCCTATTTATCTATACAGGAAAACTATCATATGGGAGCCGTATGATTGGGAGGACAATCTGATCCTTGGAGGATACATTAGAAAGCTTCCATTCACTCCACTCTAGAAATGAGATCTGCACAGACACATGATAGTTTGTTTAACTAGTGTGGGGACGGAGACTGCTACATTGGTAGATTATGAAGTCTCTGATTGCTTTTATTGAATTTCATTTTTCTTACAGAAAGTTGCAACGTCTAGGCTGTTACTTGCTGAGCCTTCAAATGAGTTGGATAAGGTCCTTTTTTACATTTGCGATTTATCTATTGACAAACCTGACAGCTAATTCTACAACAAACAATGTTTTGTTATGGAAACTCAACTGGCACATCAACAGCAGGAACAAACTGCTCTTCCGTTATCCTCCGACATGGGATATGGGCTGGTCTGTCAATCCACAAAGCCCTGTATTAATAACAATGAAATTACCATCACAGAGTAAAGCTGGCCATACACCTGCGATCCCACAGCATGTGTGCCGACAGATCACATTGGTATCACTTTGGTCTGGGTATGTGCCCGTGGATTGGAAAAAAGCCAATGTAATACCAATATTCAAAAAAGGTAGTCGTTCACAGCCTGGTAACTACAGACCTGTAAGCCTAACATCAGTGGGAGGGAAGGTGCTGGAAACTTTGTTAAGGGATCATATCCTAGACTTTGTCTCCAGATCTGATCTTATTAGTAGTAGTCAGCATGGATTTATGAGAAATAGATCATGCCAGACAAATTTAATTGGTTTTATGAAGAAGCGAGTAAGAATTTAGATTCGCCACAGCGTGGATGTGGTATAATTGGATTTGCGAAAGCTTTTGGTACTGTGCCAAATAGTGACTAATGTATAAACTGAGGACTGTTGGCCTTGAAGTAAACATTTGTTCATGGATAGAGAACTGGTTATTGGATCGCAAACAGAGAGTGGTGGTTAATGGAGCTATATCTATGTGGGTAAAGCTCTAAGCGGAGTGCCTCAGGGTTCTGTACAGGGGCCGCTTCTGTTTAATCTGTTTAAATGACTTAGAAGGGGCCATTGAGAGCAAGGTCTCTGTGTTTGCTGATGACACTAAACTATGCAGAACGTTGGAATTTGCAGTGCTGCAAGCAGACCTAGATAGATTATCAAAATGGGCAGCAGAATGGCAGATGAGATTCAATGTTGATAAATGTAAGGTGATGCATTTGGGATATAATAATCCCTGTGCCACCTACACCATAAATAACTCTGTGTTAAGTGCATCTGTAATGGAAAAAGATTTGGGGGTTCTGGTAGATAACTGATGATAAGATAATTACATTTTGAAGGGTCAGCATTTGTTTCTAAACAATTACCATCATAACCAAATGCTGAATGGCACTGGCTTGCATGATATTCCTTCTCTATATATTTTATACTTTAGCAAGACCCGTCGTGCTTTTTTTTCCATGGATTTTTGGAGTCCATTAAAAGTGCTTAAAAACAATTATGCTTGGCAAATAACATTGAGGAGGATAACGTTGCAGCTCTTATAAACACATAACATAGCAATCGAGAGAAAAGACAGAAGACCAGAAGACTTTAATACTGTTATTAGTTTAATACTAATGGTAACTGTTCCTAATTCCATTCCTTGACCTGAAACAACTCCTCAAGGATTGTAAAGCTTCTTACCAACTGTCAATAAATGTACAATGGCTTGAGGCTTGGAAATATGTTTGTTTGTGGACAGGTTTGATTTTATAAACTTCAGCTCTAGATTAGATGGCGAGGATTTGACTTCCCAACATACTTGTCTAAACTGAAGATCTTAGAGGGCAAAGAGTAGGATGTCCGGGACCGTTGCGATATTTCATTGCTATATACTAAATCATTGTATTGAAAACAGTCTGGCTGTTCACTATTTAGATTTCCTTATAAAGAACAGGCAAAATGCATTGTAAATATCTAAGAACAAATAAACCTGTAAATCAACCCAAACCGTTTTATTGTAAAACTAAGGTAAAACATTTTGTTATAGATTAGATTCAATGTATTGCCACAGTACTCCAATACATACAGTCGCGAAATACTATATTTCATATATTAATAGTGTACTGTCTACTATTAATATTTATTAGCTATACTATATAATACTACTAAAGTGTACTGTACTACTTAATATATATAGTATACTACATTAATATACTATAGTGTACTGTACTACTATTAATATTTACTTTAGCTATATTACATTAATACTACTATAGTGTACTGTACTACTATTAATATTTACTATAGCTATAATACATTAATACTAGTATAGTGTACTGTACTACTATTAATATTTAATACAGCTATACTACATTAATACTACTATAGTGTACTGTACTAATATTGATATTAACTATATTAATACTACTATATGTACTACATTAATAATTACTATAGCTATACACATTAAACTAATATAGTGTGCTGTACTAATATTGATATTAACTATATTATACTACTACTGTACTGCTATTAATATTTACTATAGCTACACTACATTAATACTACTATAGTGTACTGTACTAATATTAATATTAACTATTAATACTACTGTACTGTACTGCTTTAATTTTTACTATAGCTATACAACATTAATAATACGATAGTTACTGTCTATATTTATATTAACTATATACTACTGTATGTACTGCTTTTAATATTTACTATAACTATACTACATTAATACTACGATAGTGTACTGTACTAATATTGATATTAACTATATTAATACTACTGTACTGTACTGCTTTTAATATTTACTATAGCTATACTACATTAATACTACTATAGTGTGCTGTACTAATATTGATATTAACTATATTAATACTACTATACTGTACTACTATAATATTACTATAGCTATACTACATTAATACTACTATAGTGTGCTGTACTAATATTGATATTAACTATATTAATACTACTATACTGTACTACTATTAATATTTACTATAGCTACACTACATTAATACTACTATAGTGTACTTTACTAATATTTATATTAACTATTAATACTACTGTACTGTACTGCTTTTAATATTTACTATAACTATACATACATTAATACTATGATAGTGTACTGTACTAATATTGATATTAACTATATTAATACTACTGTACTGTAATGCTTTTAATTTTTACTATAGCTATACTACATAATACTACGATAGTGTACTGTACTAATATTGATATTAACATTTATAATACTACTGTACTGTACTGCTTTAATATTACTATAACTATACTACATTAATACTACGATAGTTTAATGTATCTAATATTATATAACTAATACTACTGTAGTACTGTACTGCTTTAGTATTACTATAACATACTACATTAATACTACGATAGTGTACTGTACTAATATGATTTAACTATATTAATACTACTGTACTGTGCTGCTTTTAATTTTTACTATAGCTATACTACATAATACTACAAAGTGTACTGTACTAATATGATATTAACTATATTAATACTACTGTACTGCACTGCTTTTAATATTTACTATAGCTATACTACATTAATACTACTATAGTGTACTATACTAATAATTATATTAACTATATTAATACTACTGTACTGCTTTTAATATTTTCTATAGCTATACTACATTAACACTACTATAGTGTACTGTAATATATTTGATATTAACTATATTAATACTACTGTGTACTGCAAAAGTTAACGCGGTTCCAGGTGCATTTGATTTGCATCCGTTTCCGTTTGCAATCACAATTTTTCGAGCAAACACATGTGTTTCTATAATGAAAAATAGCAAAATCACATGCGCAACCGCAATACCACTAGTGATTGTGTGCACGCTTTGGTGCCTTCTAGTGGGCCTCAACCTAAGTTAGTGGGGTGTGCCAGGAAAGGGACCAATATTGTTTCTGAACTGTTGCAAACATTCAGACAGCTGCTGGTTACACCACTGATCACATCCCGATCTGACAAAGATATCTGTCAGGGTGAGCAAATGGGCTGAAAAACCCTCCCAGTGCACCAGTACCAAGACTTCTTAAAAGAAAAAGAGCATGAAAACACGGGACAGACAGAGGTTTGTGCAAAAGCTTCTTAGATCATTTCATTAGAGCAATTTAAGATCAAAAGTTTTTAAGCAGATATTTTAATGGGAACGATTTTTAATGACTGGTATATAGAAAAAACATTCATCAAAAAAAATATGTATTACAACATTTATGCTATTGTATGGTCATGAAACATCCCAGTGACTTAATATCTTTGTATTACACTGTAAGGGGGCATATACCCACTATTACATTTAGCAGTTGCCTTATAATCAAAATAAATAAATAAAAAAATCCAAATAGAATGCCTGAGATTCTGTTGCAGGCGAGTGTCTCATTCTAAATCAAATTCTCTTGTTCAGCCATAGCTGAATTTAACAATTTGTGACCTTACCAGTACCAGTCCCATAATATCCCTGTTTGCTGTACCAGTCCCATAATATACCTGTTTGCTGTTCCAGTCCCATAATACCTGTTTGCTGTACCAGTCCCATATATCCCTGTTTGCTGTACCAGTCCTATAATATCCTGTTTGCTGTACCAGTCCCATAATATCCCTGTTTTCTGTACCAGTCCCATAATATCCCTGTTTGCTGTACCAGTCCCATAATATCCCTGTTTGCTGTGCCAGTCCCATAATATCCCTGTTTGCTGTACCAGTCCCATAATATCCCTGTTTGCTGTACCAGTCCCATAATATCCCTGTTTGCTGTTCATCCAATAATATCCCCGTTTGCTGTACCAGTCCCATAATATCCTGTTTGTATACCAGTCTCATAATATCCCTGTTTGCTATGCCAGTCCCATAATGTCCCTGTTTGTGTACCGGTCCCATAATGTCCCGTTTGCTGTACCAGTCCCAAATATCCTGTTTGCTGTACCAATCTCATTATATCCCTGTTGCTGTACCAATCTCATAATATCCCTCTTTGTGTGCCAGTCCCATAATATCCCTGTTTGCTGTGCCAGTACCATTATATTCCTGTTTGCTGTGCCGGTCCATAATATCCCTGTTGCTGTGTACCAGTGCATAATATCCCTGTTGCTTGTACCAGTCGCATAACATCCCTGTTGCTGTGCCAGTCCAATAATATCCCTGTTTGCTGTACCAATCTCATAATATCCCTCTTTGCTGTGCCAGTCCCATATATTTCCTGTTTGCTGTGCCGGTCCCATAATATCCCTGGTTGCTCTATCAGTGCCATAATATCCCTGTTTGCTGTACCGGTCCCATAACATCCCTGTTTGCTGTGCCAGTCCCATAATATCCCTATTGCTGTACCAGTCCCATAATGCCTATTTGCTGTACCAGTCCCATAATATCCTTGTTTGCTGTGCCAGTACTAATATCCCTGTTTGCTGTACCAGTCCCATAAATACCCCGTTTGCTGTGCCAGTCCCATGATATTCCCTGTTTTCTGTACCAGTCCATAATATTCCCTATTTTCTGTACCAGTCCAATATTCCTTGTTTTCTGTACCAGTCCCATAATATTCGCTGTTTGCTGTACCAGTCCAAATATTCGTTTCTGTCAGTCCCATATATTACATTTGCTGTACACTCCATATATTCCCTGTTTGCTGTACCAGTCCCATATATTCCCCGTTTTCATACCAGTCCATAATATTCCATTTTCTGTACCAGTCCCATAATATTCCATTTTCTGTACCAGTCCCATAATATTCCCGTTTGCTGTACCAGGCCCATAATATTCCCCGTTTTCTGTACCAGTCCCAATAATATTCCCTGATTGCTGTACCATCCATAATATCCTGATTGCTGTACCACTCCCATAATATTCCCTGAGTGTGTACCACTCCCATAATATTCCCTGATTGCTGTACCACTCCCAAATATTCCTGTTTTCTGTACCAGTCCATAATATTCCCTGTTTGCTGTACCAGTCCCATAATATTCCTGTTTTGTGTACCAGTTCCATAATATTCCATTTGCTGTACCACTCCCATAATATTCCCTGTTTGCTGTACCAGTCCCATAAAATTCCCTGTTTTCTGTACCAGTCCCATAATATTCCCGTTTTGTATAACAGTCCCATAATATACCTGTTTGCTGACCAGTCCATAATATCCCTGTTTGCTGTGCCAGTCCCATAATATCCTGTTGCTATACAATCCTAATACCCTGTTTGCTATGCCCCATTTATACCAGTCTTATAATATTCCCTGTTTGCTTTTCCAGTCCCATAATATCCCCATTTGCTGTACCAGTCCCATAATATTCCCTATTTGCTGTACCAGTCCCACATATTTCCCGTTTGCTTGTACCAGTCCCAGTGACCCAGTTGACCAGCAAATACTACTGACTTGCCAAAAATAGCCGCTATAGAATATATTGTGGTGTGACTTAAGGATCATTTGCTCCATAGAAGAACCAGTCCCAAATATCCTGTTGCTGTACATTCCCATAATATCCCTGTTTGCTGTGCCAGTCCCAAATATCCGTTTGCGTACCAGTCCCATAATATCCCGTTTGCTGTACAGTCCCATAATATCCCTGTTTGTGTTTCCAGCAAATAATATCCGGTTTGCTGTACCAGTCCCATAATATCCCGTTGTGCTTGTATACCAGTCTCATAATATCCCTGTTGCTATGCCAGTCCCATAATATCCCTGTTTGCTGTTAATGGTCCCATAATGTCTGTTTGCTGTACCAATTCATAATATCCCGTTTGCGTACCAATCTCATAATATCCCTGTTTGCTGTGCCAGTACCATCATTTCGTTTGTCGGTGCCGGTCCCATAATATCCCTGTTGCGTGACCATGCCATAATATCCCTTGTTGCCTGTACCAGTCGCATAACATCCCTGTTTGCTGTGCCAGTCCATAATATCCCTGTTTGCTGTACCAATCTCATAATATCCCTCTTTGCTGTGCCAGTCCCATAATATTCTGTTTGCTGTGCCGGTCCCATAATATCCCTGGTTGCCTATCAGTGCCATAATATCCCTGTTGCGTGTACCAGTCCCATAACATCCCTGTTTGCTGTGCCAGTCCCATAATATCCCTGTTGCTGTACCAGTCCCATAATGTCCCTATTTCCTGTACCAGTCCCATAATATCCTCGTTTGCTGTGCCAGTCCCATAATATCCCTGTTTGCTACCAGTCCCATATATTCCCTATTTTCTGTACCAGTCCCATAATATTCCGTTTCTGTACCAGTCCCATAATATTCACTGTTTGCTGTACCAGTCCCATAATATTAGTTTTCTGTACCAGTCCCATAATATACATGTTTGCTGTACCACTCCCATAATATTCCGTGTTGCTGTACCAGTCCCATAATATTCCGTTTTCTGTACCAGTTCCATAATATTCCATTTTCTGTACCAGTCCCATAATATTCCATTTTCTGTACCAGTCCAAATATTCCCTGTTTGCTGACCAGTCCCAAATATTCCCCGTTTTCGTACCAGTCCCATAATATTCCCTGATTGCTGTACCACACCCATAATATTCTGATTGCTGTACCTCCCATAATATTCCCTGTTTGCTGTACCAGTCCCATAATATTCCCTGTTTTGTGTACCAGTTCCATAATATTCATTTGCTGTACCACTCCCATAAATATCCCGTTTGCTGTACCAGTCCCAAAATCTGTTTTCTGTACCAGTCCATAATATTCCCTGTTTTGTATACCAGTCCCATAATATTCCATTTGCTGTACCACTCCCATAATATTCCATTTTCTGTACCAGTCTTATAATATTCCCTGTTTGCTTTTCCAGTCCATAATATTCCCCATTTGCTGTACCAGTCCCATAATATTCCCTATTGTTGTACCAGTCCCACAATATTTCCTGTTGCTTTACCAGTCCCATAATATTCCCCGTTTGCTGTACCAGTCCCAGTGAACCAGTTGACCAGCAAATACTACTGACTTGCCAAAAATAGACCGCTTGCCGCTATATATAGATATATTGTGGTGTGACTTACGGTATCATGTGCTCCATAGAAGACATGTTTAAACATTTAACTTTTGTTCTTTTGGAATAATGCTCTGGTCATTTGTGGAAAAAAACGCACCACCGATATTTCTAACCAATCAACCAAAAAATTGATAGGTCAGGTTAAGATATCGCTCATGTGAACCTAGCCTACGAAAATAACTCCTATTGTGTATATGGTATTGGAGTTGTGTTCCAGCTAAGTATGGAATGCTGCATCTCATATAAGAGGAATTCTATAGGTCCATAACTTTCATACCGTATCGTCAGGGAGATTCAATAAAAGTTCTTATTGTTAAAAATGGTGTTAATTTGCCCAACACAATCAGATCTTATTAACATTTGAAAGCTAACATCTTTCAAATGGGACAAAATAGCACCATTTTTAACAATAAGAAACTTTTATGAATCTCCCTGCATATATCTAAAAGGAATTCCATGGTCCAAACAAACTTTCATACCGTATCATATATCTAAAGGAATTCTATAGGTCCAAACAAACTTATACCGTATCATATATCTAAAGGAATTCTATAGGTCCAAACAAACTTCATACCGTATCATATATCTAAAGGAATTCTATAGGTCCAAACAAACTTTCATACCGTATCATATATCTAAGGAATTCATAGGTCCAAACAAAATTTCATGCCGTATCAATATCTAAAGGAATTCATAGGTCCAAACAAACTTTCATACCGTATCATATATCTAAAGGATTCTATAGGTCCAAACAAGTTTTCATACCGTATCAATATATCTAAAAAGAATTCTATAGGTCCAAACAAACTTTCATACCGTATCATATATCTAAAGGAATTCTATAGGTCCAAACAAACTTTCATACCGTATCATATAGCTAAAGGAATTCTTAGGTCCAAACAAACTTCATACCGTATCATATATCTAAAAGAATCTATAGGTCCAAACAAACTTTCATACGTATCATATATCTAAGGATTCTATAGGTCCAAACAAACTTTCAACTGTATCATATAGCTAAAGGAATTCTATAGGTCCAAACAAACTTTCATGCCGTATCAGATACTAAAGGAATTCTATAGGTCCAAACAAACTTTCACACGTATCATATATCTAAAGGAATTCTATAGTCCAAACAAACTTTATATGTATCATATAGCTAAGGAATTCTATAGGTCCAAACAAACTTTCATGCCGTATCAGATATCTAAAGGAATTCTATAGGTCCAAACAAACTTTCATACTGTATCAAGTTAAGACAAGTTAAAAATAAAAGATTATTGCAGTTTCTAAACTGGATATATTAAAAAAAAGTGGAAGTTTGCTATTTGCAAAAATGACACAGAACAACAGCTTCAGCAAATGGAACAAAGTCAATGAAGGAGTCTCACTTCCATTCCGTGATATCTAACATTACATGTCTGCAAAAAGCTTTTCACAATATCAAACCACCCTGGGAAAACCGTGGCTTTTAATGTGCTCTTTCTTGCTTTTAAAACGATGAAGTTTCCTCCTTTTTTAGCCGTACGCGATCGTGTTTCCTGGTGACTTTGCGCCAATGGTAGAAAAAGACAGGGTTTTAATAGACTTAAGCAAATTGCTCATTTTAACCCCTTCACCTAACATTCGGTCAGACTGAACCTGAACCTCATTTAAAGACAAGATGCTAACCCACAGCTAAAAGGTCCAAGTTAAGTCCAGGCATGCTACTACATTTAGTTGACCATTAGTTAATTTAATCTTTAGATCAAAAAACAACAAAGTAAAAAAAAAATAGACATTGTCATTATTAAAAACAAACACAGCTGAGTCGAAATAAAAGGGAGAGCTATGGAAACACCTAAACACCTGTTACGTTCTGTTCCAATTTGGAGGCAAGTCTGACTGCTCTGTAACTGTCTGCATTACCCAAACTTGTCAGTTATCTGCCCGCTACCCCAACTGATATTTTGGCCAGTTAATTACTGTACATTTGTAACCAGATATTAAATGGTTAGTTCTGTTCCTTTCTGATAAAAGGTATCTGCCTCCTCCCTCTGTCTCAAGAGCTTTTTATAAGCTTGAACATGTGCAGAGGAGGCAGCAGATCAAAAAACAGCCAATCATTGGTTGTGAAGTCAGCAGTCACAGCCTTGATTGACTGCATGGAGGGAGGGGCCAGCTTACTCTGCCAGAATCGGGACAATAGTAGTAATGCAGGTAATAAAGTGTAAAATATATCAGTTGGGGTTAGGGGCAGGAAACAGACAACTGACCAGTTTTTTGTTTCAAATGTGAACATTCTCTTTAAATGTATACATAATATATATACAGATTGGCTTATAATTATTGTGATATGTTTTGCTGTTGTAAAGAAAAAGTCCATCCAAAAACATTTATAGCCCAAAACCACTTCTAAAAATTATTATTGATTCCCTTTCTAAGTTATTCCTAACCATAAACAACCATTGATGGAATGAGGTCCTGCAGGGCCATATTCAATAACCTGCTGGACTTGGAATGGTCGTTCGTACAATACCATGTGGTAGAAGATTATCGCAATGGTATTGTATGTGCGATCATAAATTTGCCCTAATTGCGCTCCAAAAAGGGGGAAATCAGAGCTAACCAGTGAAAGGACAACTAAAGTTTCAGAACAACATTAAATTAGAAGGCAGATCCCCTTGTTATAAAAGCAGTAATCTGTGTCTCACCTCTCATTTTGATGTGATTGTTGAGAAATTTAACTTTCTAACATGAGTTTTGTGTTTTATTTCCCAGTGTTCCAGTATCACACAGAGTGGTCACTGACCATTATGTTCCTTACACATGCTCAGTACTAAGATACTGCAGGAACTTGTAACAGTTGGTCACACCCACTAGTAGCCTCTAGCCAATACTTTTACAGGACAAATTAGGCAATAGAGCATGTGACTGAGGTCAGGGGTGTGGCCAGTCCCTGTACATACACACAGTAATTTCATCCAGTTCTTTAAGTGGTAACCTTTACTTTAATGCCATTTACTGTATTGCTATTTTACAGTTTATTGGTGTTTTTAGAGGGGATATGTTCAGATTCTGGAGTGTATAAATGTGGGTTTAGTTCTCCTAAAGAAACTGCTGGGCTGAAAGATTTTACTTATTTTACAATTGAAGTTCGTTGATTTTCAGACCTGCACTGACCAATTTAATTTGGCTATAGATAAAAATTTCTAAATCCAAAATTCTCCTGAAAGTAACTTCAGTGCGTGGCTATCTACATACAGTCTCGGTCCCAGAAGAATTTTTTTGTCAATATTTTGTCCCGATCGACTAAAATTTCAGGTGCCGTGGTCGATCAGGATAAAAATCTCTTCCAGGACCAAGCTTTTCTAAAGATCCATTCAGTTGAATTGGACGAAAAATAGATGGGATTGCAATGACTGTATACCTTGTGTCCTGCATTATAAATGGGTCCCTGACTTTTTTATCACTACCATGGGCTGCAGACTTGATAAATGGTTCTGTCCTCTTGCTGAATCTCTCTGCATTGATTTAGCATTCTAGGCCTGTGTTTCCCAGTCAAGCTGCTACTTGTCTGCCTTTTCCACTGGGTACGCCACTTAACAATTATACGGCTCCTTCTAAAATTGATTCTGCTTTCTCTCAGTCTCAAACATAAGGGTTAGATAAGGATTTAGATAATATTAGGCTAATAATTCTGCAGAGGGGTATGACTAAGCATAAGGTTTTTCAATAATAAGCAGGTATTATTGTCTTTTGTGGGTAGCCTTGCACTGTAATATGTGTCTGGCAGCCTTTCAAGTACAGAACTGGAATTATTAGATTAATGTTTGTAGTTTACAAACAATGCAGAAAAAATGGACAAACTCTAATCAGAGATTATGGAAGTCTAAAATGTGCCTGTGGTGTGCAGAAGGAACATGGAACCGAAAACACATTCATGTGGCGACTCTTATATGAAATGGTACAGTCTAGGAATGGGCACCCGCGTTTAACAAATGCACATATTGTAATGTTTATTATCCATGAATTAACTGAATATACAACTCCTGATGTTTCTTTATCAGGTATTGAGAAGGGCAGGAAACACCATGGGAGTGATTCAATATGGCCCAAATCCTTCTAAAACCCTCGTTAAGAAATTTTCGGGGTTAATGTGGGTTTTAGAAGGATTTTAGAGCACAGCGCCATTTCCAAATGTTTATGGAAATAGCACTGTGCTATAGATTCAAAACCCCTACCGTTAAGTTTTGCGCTACTTGGTAGCACGAAACTTAATGCTACTGTATGGGAGGCTTTAAAGTCGTGATCTTACCTTAGCCCAATCCCGGGATGCAATACCTGACGTAATCTCGTTTACGTCAGTTATTGTATCACAGGATCAGGCTAAGGTAAGTAACGTGGCTATTCCTTATTGAATCTCCCTGCATGTTTTATAGATACTGCTTGACCTGAAGAAGAGAGAAGTATATCACTTGAAAGCTTGTCTCTAAAAATGAAGTGTTAGTCCATTATAAAAAGCATAATCAGAATCACATATATTTTTAGGTAAGGGATAGCATTTTTAAAGATGCAAATACAGCAGTTGATGACCTTATTATTGGTAAATAGAGGCGGAAATGCAGGGGAACTGTGGTCCAAAAATGACTTGAGGTAAATTGATAGGAATTGCTCCCTTGAGAATTTTTGCAATTTATTTTCATTGTTTATTTGGCATAGTTTTGAATATATTTACATTTTTGTGTGTGATGTGGCAGCAGCATCACCAGGTCCCCTGCACTTCCTGCTTCCTGCTCTGAAACCATGTCAGTCAATCTGTCCTGTGTCTCCTCCTCCTCTTTTCAGCCCCCCTGGTCCCTCCCACTCATGGACCCCATGGTCCCTCCAGTTACAGGCCCCCCATGGCCCATTATCTTACAACCCCATGTGGCCCCGCCCACTCGTGGTTGCTTAAGCCCCACCCACTCATGGGTGCCTAAGCCATGCCCACCCGTGGGTGTATAAGCCCCACCCACCCGTGGATATCTAAGCCCCTCCCACTCGCGAGCGCCGTAGGTTACTCAGAGTGCTTAAAAAGGCTGTTTTCACACAGTGAAAGAGAAGGGCTGTAGATTTCCTTACCTTCTCTGTCAGGACTTCACACAGCAGAGAGGAGGAGGGACTTCCTGTCTCCCTCACCCACTGAGGGAGTCTGAAGCTGGGCAGCACTGTGCAGGAGAATCCTCAGGAATGTCACATGTCAGTCTCCCACCCATTAACTTTCTGGTCAGTCATTTCTGTATATCTTGGGCTGTGGAGCACGTAGAGAGGTGGTTGATGGCTCGTTTTAAAGGTAGGAAACTGGCCTTTCATAAATTTGTTTGGAGACCACAGTTCCCCTTCAACTACAAGCAGGCTCCTAGTCTTTGCTTTCCTATAATGTATTCCGGCCATGCAGGACAACTGTAAGCAGCAGAAAAGAGAGGTAGGGCTCTTTTAACACTACACAGTGTGCTCAACAGTGGGATTGTGGGATAAACTTCAGTTAGCTGGGAGGACATGCCCTTTTTACTTTTGGCATAATACTGAACTTCCATTATCAGAAACAAATTAGAAAACGTTTGTGACTAGAATTGCTAATTCTTGATGTGGGTTCATATGACAGACAGTTCTTATGTGTAAATTTCCTTTTGTTATTTGGAAACAGAAGAAAATACACAAGATGCTTGTATAGGTGTAGTACACACTTTCCACCAACAGCCAAGCTGAGATTACAGAGTATCTTAGAGTACTGTGATACTGTGATACTTTTTAATGAACAGTTTATTTTCGTAGACAAGCTTTCGAGGGATCAACCCTCTTCCTCAGGTCAGAGCAGTACTGATTAAAACAAAGGTTAACAGAAAGTAAGGAGCTAATTACATAAGATAACAGAATATACTGAGGAATGGAGGGGGTAATAAAATAGAGAGATAACAGAGTACTAGGGTGGTCAACCAAATGGAAAGGAGAGAGGCAGCAGGGGTGGTAGGGGAATAGTGAGGGGGGGATGCTGGATGAGAGAAAAGCAGACACTGAGAATATGCACATATTGTATACCATCCACATATTGTTCTATATACAAATATATCAACAGTTATAGTGGGCTAGGAATCCCAAGTCTTGGTTTAACCCATTGTTTTTGGAGTCAAATAACAGAATCATTTTGGCTTCAAATGTTTTTCTATCTTGGTGGCTGCCAAACTGTCCCTTCAATATCCGGACTTGGAGGTTTTCCATGGAGTGTCCTGGTTGAGAAAAATGATGCCCACTACAAACACGTTAGAAGTGTAGAAGGCAGCAAGGACGGCTGGGAGTTGTGGCCCGCATTTTGGAAATAAACATCTTGGTCCAATAGTCAGCATGTTTACATGAAGTGTAAATGTTCGTACACACACTCAATCTGTAAGCGAGGAATGAACCCCAGACGGCCAAGCATTACACGTGACCAACGGCCATTTGTATCGTCCACGTGTATGCGTTTGGTCGGGGATCGTTCGTTGATCCGTATCCGTATTCCTAAACAGTATTATTTATCAGTCTCCTGCAAGTCGTTTATCTACTTTTTTTCACCCTTAAAAATAACATTTTGGAGCCAATAGAGCTAATACAGGTGTAATATTCCATCAACATTGTCTAATGGACAAATGGGCAAATCTGAATTTATTCCTACGGAAAAGTAACCTGCAGGGATGAAATAACTTTAATTGGATAAAGCAGTTGTTGCTACAAACAGCCATTGAACCATTGTAGGATAGCTTTTGACTAATAATTAATACCCCACTTATCATTAAAATGTGTGCAGTACAAGCCAGAGATGAGGAGAAAAACCCAGAGGTGCCATAATAAAATGTTAGCTGTGCACTGAACAATACTGGTAGACAGATGTGATCCTTGTGTATTTATTAGTCTGCAGAGGAATTCTAATTCTTCTCCGGTCCCCTGAGTAAAGGCACTGATGTGTTTTTGAAGTCTAGCGCCGTCCCTGAATCTAGGTCACTAAAGGTTTGCCTGCAAGATAAAAATCTGTCACCTGTTTTCCATGCAGGCTGCATATAGAAAATGTCAGCTTAGCGCCCGAACAACTCTGTGCAGAACATTCTTATATTATTACAAAACTGATAGAACCCTGAAGGTTTTATTATATTGGGAGGGGGGGGGGGTTATGACAAGTGTTAATCTGTAGGAAACAAGGAAAAGTTCAAAAAGGCAAATTAAGCAGAGATATGGATCAGTGTCTATTAGCGATTGGGCAAAACTACCAGTCAATGAAATATATTCACCCAAACTAATCTTTCAGTATAGAGAATATGGCAATGTTGGTCTCAGTTACTGACATGTCTAAATTGCTTGGTCAATCCCCTTATCCCTTACGGGTTTCACATGCAAGATCATACAGTGTCTTTTATGTGACGTGTTCTAGACAGAAATGCCTGCAGCAATCCGATTTGATACAAAAATGTACCACAACATCTGTTTCTGTCTGGAAACGGCCAAAAACGCGTGCAGTGTGAATAAGCCCTATTTTTACTTTATTTTGAAACTTTAAACATGCACCTTCCCTGATAATAATGATAGATGAGCCCATAGCAATAATTAGGAAAATGCAAACATTGCTACAAATGTTGGTAAGAGGCCAGGAGTATCTCTTAGAACACACAAAGTTGTAGTGCATTGTCACAATAGCCCAATGCTCGTGGCATTTTCTTTTTGTGAAGAAGGTTACCTTGTATAAGGTGATCTGTGAGGAAGGTACATGGTCCCATGAATAGTCTCCCTAAAGATCAGAACCAATGGGTGTGCTCTTGGCATTCCTCCATAGATTTCAAAACAAAGCAAGAAACTGGTTTTATAAATAGATGAAACTGTTCAAAGTTCCACTAACTCAGAACAAAATGATGACAGTTGGGAGTTTCTGTCCATTGATATATAAAGATATGTTTGTAGCAGAGGGATAATTATGAGTTGAGTTGATAGTTATGTGTGAGTTGTGCTTAATATTTTGTTTTTCTCAGTTTGAACAAGAGAACAACAGATGTGTGAGGACAATTATGGCTACTGCATATTGTAATTCCCAACAATATTAGACAATTGTTAATATGAAACATATCACTGTCACGGGCATTGTGTTGTATATGACTGTCCAGCTGGAAAGAAAATATAGATACAACTCCAACTGCCCAACCTACTTGATCTCATCGAGTAAGAATAAAAATAAAAGACTTAAAAATAATATGAGGGGCATTATCCACAATAGTTGGCAATATGATCTGGTGTAAATCTAATATGATTACCTTATCTGACATTATTACCTCATCTAACATTATAACCTCATCTAACATGGTTACCTCAACTACAGCCCTTGTTAAAGGTGCAATATCGCTATTTAGTGATACCGCGCCTTTATAACTACAGCCCTTGTTAAAGGTGCAATATCGCTATTTAGTGATACCTTTGGAAAAATAGCCCAGAGAGAAATCTCTTGGATATCTAAAAGGCCATGTGTCACTGTAGCCACCCAAGGGAAGCTCCTGCTCTACCTGTATTGTGATGGAACCTCTAAATCCAACATTCTCTATGGCTTTTACTTTGTGATAGGAACTGATAGTTGGACCCATGGAGGCCACATTGACTGCAGAAAATCATTATGGTAAGTGATTCCTTTACCCTCAACCAGTCTGTGTAATGTACAATATATATGTGGTCGTTACCATATCTCCAGGGGGGAGGGTGCTAATAAATGGTACATACCTACACAGGGCCGGATTTACCATTAGGCACAGTAGACACGAGCCTAGGGGTGTCTGAAGTTGGAGGGGCGGCTGCCAATCTCCTCCCACCAATCCAGTCTATTTTCTTTCCCCAAAAAGAGAAAATGGGTGTGGTTTAGGGGTGTGGTGTGTGTTTAGGGGTGGAGCTAAGGGCGCCAGGCTCTTTGGGCCTACAGGCTCCTGAGGTGTAAATCCAGCCCTGTACGTACAGCTGCCAGATCAGCACAATAAGGACTCTTGTCTGCAGAATGACTTTTCCTCATTTCACTGGATTTAAAGGTAAATTAATTTTAAAATAATCCAAGATTGCTGGCCCTTTATCAAACGCCAACACCTTGAATTCCAGGGTCGATCTGTTAATTGCTTCCCATTGTTCACTGTTCGGGATTTAGATAATGATTTCCGCCTTTCGTTTAACCTTTTTTATTTGATCTTTATAAACCTGAATATAGAAATTAACTCTGGATAATTTCTGACATTTTGCACTGTATAAGGAATTAACATAACGTATTAACTGATCGCTACGTATACCCCATACCAATGTTCTTGATAAGGAAGTTGGGAAACTGTCTCATGCCCCCTTTGGGAAAGAGAGAAAGAATAAAAGTGAGTGTGTATGTCTATGTGATCCAAGAACTTGGAGAGTTTGCAGGAAAGTTCAATCTGACCCAACAAAAGTGCTGGTCTGAATGGATTAACCCTTTTATTACCAACGTGATATAGTGGTGCCCTGACCCATGATTGAATACTACAGCCCTTGTTAAAGGTGCAATATCGCTATTTAGTGATACCGCGCCTTTATAACTACAGCCCTTGTTAAAGGTGCAATATCGCTATTTAGTGATACCTTTGGAAAAATAGCCCAGAGAGAAATCTCTTGGATATCTAAAAGGCCATGTGTCACTGTAGCCACCCAAGGGAAGCTCCTGCTCTACCTGTATTGTGATGGAACCTCTAAATCCAACATTCTCTATGGCTTTTACTTTGTGATAGGAACTGATAGTTGGACCCATGGAGGCCACATTGACTGCAGAAAATCATTATGGTAAGTGATTCCTTTACCCTCAACCAGTCTGTGTAATGTACAATATATATGTGGTCGTTACCATATCTCCAGGGGGGAGGGTGCTAATAAATGGTACATACCTACACAGGGCCGGATTTACCATTAGGCACAGTAGACACGAGCCTAGGGGTGTCTGAAGTTGGAGGGGCGGCTGCCAATCTCCTCCCACCAATCCAGTCTATTTTCTTTCCCCAAAAAGAGAAAATGGGTGTGGTTTAGGGGTGTGGTGTGTGTTTAGGGGTGGAGCTAAGGGCGCCAGGCTCTTTGGGCCTACAGGCTCCTGAGGTGTAAATCCAGCCCTGTACGTACAGCTGCCAGATCAGCACAATAAGGACTCTTGTCTGCAGAATGACTTTTCCTCATTTCACTGGATTTAAAGGTAAATTAATTTTAAAATAATCCAAGATTGCTGGCCCTTTATCAAACGCCAACACCTTGAATTCCAGGGTCGATCTGTTAATTGCTTCCCATTGTTCACTGTTCGGGATTTAGATAATGATTTGCGCCTTTCGTTTAACCTTTTTTATTTGATCTTTATAAACCTGAATATAGAAATTAACTCTGGATAATTTCTGACATTTTGCACTGTATAAGGAATTAACATAACGTATTAACTGATCGCTACGTATACCCCATACCAATGTTCTTGATAAGGAAGTTGGGAAACTGTCTCATGCCCCCTTTGGGAAAGAGAGAAAGAATAAAAGTGAGTGTGTATGTCTATGTGATCCAAGAACTTGGAGAGTTTGCAGGAAAGTTCAATCTGACCCAACAAAAGTGCTGGTCTGAATGGATTAACCCTTTATTACCAACGTGATATAGTGGTGCCCTGACCCATGATTGAATAAATAAATGGATTAACCCTTTTATTACCAACGTGATATAATGGTGCCCTGACCCATGATTGAATGAATGAATGAATGGATTAACCCTTTTATTACCAACGTGATATAGTGGTGCCCTGACCCATGATTGAATGAATGAATGAATGGATTAACCCTTTTTATCACCAATGTGATATAATGGTGCACTGACCCATGATTGAATGAATGAATGAATGGATTAACCCTTTTATTACCAAAGTGATATAGTGGTGCCCTGACCCATGATTGAATGAATGAATGAATGAATGAATGAACCCTTGTATTACCAACGTGATATAGTGGTGCCCTGACCCATGATTGAATGAATGAATGGATTAACCCTTTTATTACCAACGTGATATAGTGGTGCCCTGACCCATGATTGAATAAATAAATGGATTAACCCCTTTATTACCAATGTGATATAGTAGTACCCTGACCCATGATCAAATTAATAAACGGATTAACCCTTTTATTACCAACGTGATATAGTGGTACCCTGACCCATGATTAAATAAATAAACGGATTAACCCTTTTATTACCAATGTGATATAGTGGTACCCTGACCCATGATTAAATAAATGGATTAACCCTTTTATTACCAACGTAATATATTATCATTGCATAGACAGGTATTAATACAGAATTAGCAGGATGGGGGCCCTGGTAATACATAATACTGTTTTGGGAGGGTTGCTAACACATTCTTTGTGCTACACAATCCTAATATCATTGACCTATCTCACAGCTTAGGTTTTTTGCCCTATGAATTTGCCCAAGAATGCCTTGTGAGCCAAACATGATAGTTTGGGCAGTGAACCATCAGTGTATTTCACCCATTCTGTAGTTCCCTATTGAGAGAGGATTATAGCTAGGGATCAGTCAGACACGTGCAGGCTGCTAATTCTCCTTCCCAGCTAATAGCAACCCTACAGCAGTCACTATCAATAGTGCAAGGAGGGTAGGGCCCATTAAAATGTCCCTGGGGAGTCCCATGAAGGTTTCCCATTTCTAGCTGCAAAAAAGGAGTGTAAATAGCTGCCATTCTGATTGCCAGAGGCAGGACCTCTTTTAAAAAAACAACAAAACACCTGTATCTGCCCTTAAAGGGCAATTATAGTGAGAAATTTTTTTTTTTTAATTTCTTCTAATGTATCCTATAAGTCATCCCATCCACCAGGGTACCTTTAGTTTCTTTAAATTCTACATAGTCCCCGAGATATAAGCCTTTGAATATGCTGTGATTTGTAGGAGCTGCTACACCTCATCTGTCACTCAAAGGCACACACCCACACAATCCAAAGCTCCCCTGCAGTACTGTCACACACTCTCTCACCCACACTATATGTACCATGTGCAACATATAGTCAAATGCTGTAGTGCTAAACACAATCAATAAACCATTAACCCAGCAATATTAGCATAACACACTATAAAACCCCTCCCCCCAAAAAAAATCTTATATACATACAAAACCAGTGACTCAAATGGAACACTAATACAGTATATATAATACAGTAATACAGACTATATACCAAACAAGACACACAGTGCAATCTATGAAATATATAGACTAAAGCAACTGAAATGTAACAGGACAACAAGCAGTGTCACTGTGTTTGTGAAGGTCTCACTACAAGCTGCTGTTACACTGACTCTCTCTTCAGTGATTATGATCTCAGCTAAGCAGGGGGAGAGATATGAACTTTAGGTAAAAAGTAAATAACAATTAGCAAAGTTAGAGAACAGGCAGAGTTCAGTAACTTACTTGTAAAGAATCTCAGCACCACTTGTCCTCCTCTCTCCCCCTCTGCCCCTCCCTTCAGCATATTGCTACTTTATTCCACACTTTGATTGCTTGCAGTCTAGCTCTGGAAGGGAGGGGTCAACAGGATGTCAGCACTTCATTTAAAGTCCTTTCAACTGACAATGCTCGGACTCTGTATACAGCCCGTCACTGCTTGAGGGGGAGTAGACAGAGAGGGGAGGGGGACTACACAGCTTGGTACAAACTTCTGCCAGTGTGAAGAAACGAAGCCACACAGAAACATGAAAGTAAGGCAGCTTATACTAAGTGATCTATACATTGTATACAGACAAAGTTTTTTTTTCACTATAGTTGCCCTTTAAGTACATTCACCTGATTGGTTCTTCCTTGCTGCACCAATAACACCAGGTCTCCAGGTAGAGCACAAAAGGATAAATATTCTGCCCTCTGCCCCCGCATTCAACAAGAATATTTGGTTAAAATTTGTGAGTTACTTTTTAAAGGATTGACAGATACAGTAGATGATAGATATATAGATAGATATATAGAAATATAGATAGATAATAGATAAGATAGATATATAGATAGATAATAGATAGATATATATATAGATAGATAATAGATAGATAGATGATAGATAGATAGATTGATTTATAGATGGATGGATGGATAGATGGATGGATGGATGGATGGATGGATGGATGGATGGATGGATAGATAGATAGATAGATTGGATGTATAGATATCGTATATACTTGAGTATAAGCCTAACCTCGGCTTATACTCGGCAGAGGTTTGGAAGCTACAACTCCCAGCAACAAAAACATGCTGAGAGTTGTAGTTTCCAAATATCTGGAGTGCCAAGGAATTGAGGCTTACTGTATGGGATTACTGTCCATTTAAAGGGCAACTAATACTGAATCAGGAGAATGGTATCTATTGTTGAAAAGATTGCCTTCTGATTCTGAATTGTTTTGAGGCTTTAGTTGCCCTTTAAATGGACAGCAGAATTCCCATACAGTAGTCCCATACAGTAAAAGCCATACTGGATTTGGCTATTACTGTATGGGACTACTGTATTGGAATTCTGCTGTCCATGTAAAGGGCAACTAAAGCCTCAAAACAATACAGAATCAGAAGGCAGTAGATGTCATAATTTCTACCCTCGACTAATACTCAAGTCAATCAGTTTTTGACTCATACTCGGAACGACTATTCGAGTATATACGGTAGATTATAGATAGATGATAGATATATAATAGATAGATAATAGATAGATGATAGATAGATAAATAGATAGATAGATAGATAGATAGACTCACCTCTTCAGGCAAGTTTACAATCTGGACCTGGACACTTCTACCCCTCTTACTGACCAATCGCAGACCCACTAGTTATACTCCACTGACAAGCTAGTTACAGCTACTGATCTGCTGTCTCATCCCCATCTCCTCTAGACTGTAAGCTCTTTTGTGCAGGGCCCTCCATCCTATTGTACCATGGTATTGCTGTAATTTACCACACTGAATGCTGATGGACCAGTACTTGAATTATTTGCACTTTGTATTACTTGCACTACCCTTGTATGTATCATGTATGTTTTCCTCATGTATATTAATGCAACTGTAAAGAGCCACGAAAGATGTTGGCACTATTAGTCAACAATAATAATGGTAGATTGGTAGATAGATGATAGATGATAGATAGAGAATAGATAGATAGATAGATAGAGAGCTAGATAGACAGACAGACAGACAGACAACCAGACTTACAGAAAAGGGTTTATTTACATTTTCTTAATAATAAACCTAGAATAAACCTACTAAGTTTTACTATGACTGTGAGCTCAGGATCCAGGTGAAACAATAGCTTTTCAACCTTAACTTTCCCTTTATTTATGTATAGCTCTGCTGCCATGTTTCTTCAGAAACATGGAAGCTCTGCCCTAGAGAATTTAACATTGACACCAAGAACTGACTTTCAGCCACCCAAGTGAATGAACAAATTTATTTTCTTATACAGCGATTTGAGTATAATTAAGTCCTGGCTGGGCAATAAGAGTTATTTATATGGTTTGTCTGTGTGTGGGGGTGGTTGTGGGATCCATACTCTCTGTTATTGATTCCTAGCTAGCTAGAATATCAGTGAATCTCCATTAGAGATGGGATTCGGGTTCCACATGAACCCGGATCCGACACGGAACCCCTCTGTTCCAAAATCCAAAGGATCCATCTGAATCCGGACGTTCATCGAACATTCAAAATTCTTTGAAAATACGATCAGAAACTCAAAAATGGTCTCCGATCGTATTTTCAATAATTTTCGAACGTTCAAGGCTATTTTCAAAAATGATCGAAAATAGCCTCGTACTTTCGAAAGTTATCGAAAATTCTTTCCGTTATCGGATTTTCGGATCTTCGGGATTTTCCCGAGATCCGGAAATCCGAAAACAGAACGAAACTAGTGAGTTTCGGCCATCTCTAATCTCCATATAGTTTATGATTAATGAGCACCTTTTAAGCCAATGGGAAGCTGCACCAATCACAACAGATGTATTTTTATTAACACTTTTATAAAACCATTATCAGATGTGATACAATCTAGAGTCCAATAGTGCCACCTTGTGGAAAGTAAAGCTAAGTTTAAAATAAAAGCAGCAGTGCTGTGCAGCAACCACAGAAAATGCACCAAAAGGGAAAATATAGGGGGTTATTCAATAAAAGTTCTTATTGTTTAAAATGGTGCTAATTTTGCAATAGAGTAAAGGTGATCCTCTGCACTCGTCCACCTGTGGGTGCCCACTCCTCCGAATAGTCCAACCCTTAATGGACATATATCAATTGGAAACAGCAAAGAAGCGAGGGTCGCACTCCAAAGTAAATGAACTTCAATTTATTGTAAACCACACATATATCACAACGTTTCGGGGGGAAACATGCCCCCTTCCTCAGATGATCTCTCCCTGTGTGCTGATTTAATGAGGCCCCTGACCCTCCTGCCTCTGCCTGCTGATTTAAAGGAATTAAAACTGAAAAAATGACTTTGCCTTATTTCAATCTATAAATGATACATGTAAGCTGCAGCTACTCTGATGTGTGTGTGCTGCTGCACTTCAATCCGGTATTTGTTTAGCTTAAAGGGCATGTAAACTGGAAAATTACTTTTTTTAATTTCCCATTATGGGAAACTATAAATCATCCCAACTATCACCGTATGTTTGTTTTTTTTTTTTGTGATCTGCCCCCTATTTCATTAGATATCCAATCTGAAACATCTTATATTTCTGCATTTCTGTAAGCAGTTTTGCTGTAGCTGGAATGGTTTGAAGTTGGTGGTTGTATACTGTATGCAGTATTGACAGTTGTATGTTGGTCAGAGCCTGAGCAAATCTAGTATTATATTGAAGGCATGCAGCAACACACACACCTCAAAGTAAGTGCTACTTACACATGTTTATTTCTAGATTAGATGCCTCTAAGTAATTTGTTTCAGTTATACTACACTTTAAGCTCAGTCTCCCAGCCAACGCTGCCAGACTATCTGACTCTCTGAGGGCAAGCATGCTCAGTAATCCTACGAGGCGCATAGTGAGAGGGAATTTCCCAACATGCAGTTCACATGCCAACTGTCACCATTCCAGCTACAGCAAAAAATACATAACAGAAGAGTTTATATACTAAGGCACATGATTGACAGCTGAAATGTAAGATGTTTCAAATTGAATATCCAAAGAAATGGGACAAGAAACAAATAAATGTTACAGTGATAGTTGGGAAGAATTATAGTTTTTTTGTGTAATGGGCAATTGAAAAAAACGCTTTCCAGTGTACATATCCTTTAAAGGTATATATGTAATTACTGTGTTCATGTTCACGCACAAAACATTATTGTTTAGGATTTATTTTTTGACCATCCCAAAATAATATGGAGCTTGTTTAAGATTCTCCAAAACGTGCTTTAAAAGATCAAGGCTAATCTTGGTGTCCTGTCTGCTATGCAAGTCATACTGTAGCTGTTAACTATTAAGAGCACTATATACAATCAGTCTATCTCTCTTTATGGGTTGTGAATATTCAAATGGATAGAGGTCCTTAATTAGGTCCTGATGAAGTGCAATAGAAGACTTCTTAAAGGGCATCATTTTTTTTAAAAAAAGAAAGAAACCCCCAACTATATTTACTATAATCTTTCCACTATAACTGTACCAGCTGAATGCTGTCTGCTGTTTGGTATGTGTGAAATTCCCTCTCCCCGTACTGCCTATATGGATTACTGAGCATTTGCCCTCATAAAAGTCTGGTCAGATGGAAGGGGGAGTGGTTAAAAGGGGGAGGGGGATTTTGAGCCTGAGCAAAAAAATGTGCTAGATTGAAGGCAAGCAGCAGCACACAAAGCTGAGAGTAAGTGCTACAACACATATTTCTGCTCCTTATGGTTCTCATGCAGTGTTCCAAGTCCAGGAAACTGAAGAGTGGGAGCTGTCTTCCTGTCAAAAGGTTTTCTGCCTCCTCCTAATCCTCTAAGAGAACAGTGGCAAGCATAGGGGAGCCCTTTCCCCCCCCCTCCCACCATCTGGATCCATCCATAGCTGGCCATCCATCTAGGTTTATTTCTTTTTCGTAGTGTAGTGCCAACCCACAACTGCTGTGTCTTAAAAAAAGATCTAGAATGCTGCTTACAGCCTCTGTTCCCACAGCGCTCTCCATTGACCATGACCGCAGCAATGTCTGTAAATGACTGCCTCTCAGTCATCACAGACGCGGCTGCCAGTCCGGCCCCTGCATGCAAGTTCCGGCAAGCAAGGAGCCGGATCAGTGTGCCAGGATCGAGGGGCTGTAAGTAACGTTCTAAACTTTTTATAAAGGGCATGTCCACCCCAAAACTATAATTTAACCCACTACTTGCCCCACTGTGTGGTGCATAAAAATCCTTACCTTACATCCTGCTCCTTATGGTTCCCCTGTAGTCCTTGTCCAAAGTCCAGGAAAGTGTGTCTGTCTTCTGTCCAAAAGTTCTGCCTTCGTCTTACCCTCTGGGAGGGATGGTGATATGCACACAGGAGCCCTTCACCCTCCTCCCTCCTGATCCCACTCTTTCCCTAGCGTAAAAGCTTTTATCATATTGAAGGCATACCCTCCCACCCCCAAGCGCTAAGTTAAAAGTTTAAAATCAATCCCAAACTGTACTTACAGCTCCTGGTTCCAGTGTCTTCTCCCTTGCTGGCAGCCACGATTGTGATTGGCTGCCCTCAGCCTGTCCGGCCCCCTGTTGTATTTCCGACAGACAGGGGAGCCGGACTAGAGCAACGCTGGAACACGGAGATGTAAGTAGAGTTTGGGATCGATTTTTTAACTTTACTTAGCACTTGTGGGGGGAGGGTATGCCCTATGATATGGATATTTGTTAATATGGAGGGTGGAGATGTCTTTAAGGCCCAATCCTTCCATAATTAGTTATATTTCTTTCTTTTTATTTTACCCATAAATGAAATGGCAATAACTAAGTTGTATATAATTTCCAAGGATCGCACGTGATTATAAAAACTGAATCAATTACCAACAGAAAAGTTTTGTTTATTCTTACCATAATTCCTTTATTTCAGTCGCGGCCATAAACCGCTTTGTACAGATGTGGAAGTAAAAACACAACAGAAGATGTTTTAGCTGTACATAAATCAGCAAGGTAAGTTATTGGGAGCTACAATGCTGAACATGGCTGGGATTCCTTTTTTTCCACTTGTTTAATAGCAAAGAAATATGACAAGTGACTTTTATATGGAGCTGTTGTATCTGTCCTGGGACAGAATGTTCCTTATCCGGCGGTGATAAATCTGCCTAATACATTACATTGAGGAAAATGGCACAGTGCCACATTTGCTGTATTATCATCTTTTTTTGTGCAGTGTAACGGTTAAGGATAAGAGGTTAGCTTTCTAGTATGTTACTGCAGATAGATAACATCTAATAGCCACCAGACTTCCATAAATGATATCTGTAGGGACATGATGTGATGAGCCTCACAGAAACAGCGTCATCATAATATTAACAGTTTTCTAAATCAGATACAAAGCTTTTCATTAGAAAAACAGAGGCGTGAAATGAAAGTCTCTGATGGGTTGACAGGTTAAATTAAATGAATGTATCAGTGAATTGAATGATTGTCTTAACTTCCTAGAATGACAGGGTTTGGTAGGCAGGAAATCTAGATAACGGATATCTCTAAGTTAAACTTGTCTCTTCAGTACGAAGAAACTGATGGAGACATTCAATGTTGTTGGAGGAATCTGACATGCTGTGATGCTCTGGAATCCCGTGTATGCTTTCAGCACAGATACCCTGATCTAAAATCACGTACTTCACCAATAGACAAGCCCCCGCTGCTGGGAGGATTCTAGGCCTCACTGGGATCGGTTGCCCCAGGACTTAAAGTGCGGATTATGTATCTGAACTGAGTCCGAGAATAGACGAGGAAACTGGGAGCACAACAGGCGGATATGGCACAAACAGTCCAGAGCTGGACCCTAGTGTGGTACCAAATCAATATGCTGAATTAGAATCAAGGATGGAGCAAGGTCAAAATACAAAAGATCAACAGAAGGTGAGGAACAGAAGGGTAGAGCAAAAGCATAGTCAGGGTCAGGTCAGGAGAGGCGGCAAACAATATTAACAGGAAACAGACAGGAATCAAAACCAAGATAACAAATCAAACTAGAAAGGGAAAGTTTAGTATAAACTTTGAATTTGGCTTGAAAGACTGCATTTTGGAAGGGAATTTGTGTGTTTGTGCTGCAGATTTAAAACTCAATAATGTCAATGAAGAGGACATTTTTTTACTTACCCATTTAAATATGTCAATGCATTAAAGGTAGGTCAGTTGGTTGTGGTGCATTCATATCAGGTTGGGGGATAAAATACTAACTTTTTTGATGATTGGTCAAAATTAGTTTTTTTTACTTTAGTTACCCTTTACGTATGGCTGCCATAGTAATGAATAAGTAGATCAGTAGGTGTGTGTACCCGTGTCGGTGAGAGTTAAAAAAAAACTTTTTTGATGATGGTCAAAATTATTTTTTTGGACTTTAGTTACCCTTTAAGTATGGCTGCAACAGTAATGGAGGGGTAGGTCAGTAGCTGTGTATACCTGTATCACGTTGGGGTGGTTAAAAAAACAAAGTTTTTTTATATTGATCAAATTAGCTTTTTTGACTTTAGTTACCCTTTAAGTATGGCTGCCACTGTAATTGATTAGTAGATCAGTAGTGTGTTGTACCTGGGTCTGTGTTGAGGGGTATGTCTTTTTTGTGTTTACAACCATAAAACTATCTTTATTGAGGATAAATCTAAATAGTTTTTTTTGACCTTAGTTACCCTTTAAATATGGCTTCCATGGGAATCGAAGGTAGGTCCGTAGGTGGGTGTACCTGGGTCTGTGTGGGGGTTGGGGGTATCACCATTTGTATTTATGACCATGAAAAAAACTGTTTTGAAATATCCACATCTTGAGGATTGTTACCATTTAGTTATGGGAAAAAATGTCCGGAAATCGCCGATAACGCCGTCAACGCTTCCGTGATTCCTTAGCTAGAAGACAGCACACTTCTCCTATTGCCCCGCAAGTCTGTACCGAATTCATGTCTCCAGCTCAAAAACTGTGGGAGGAGATACGGTCCAAAAAAGCGGAGGAAAAGAGAAGGAAGAAAGAAGAAAGAAGAAGAAAAATAGAAAAAAACAGTAATTGGCTTTTTCAAGCCAATTAATAACACTACATGCAAGGGATAAAACTACAGGCTATAACGGGCAATGAGTAAATGATGAGACAGAAAACTATAGGGAACCAGAACCAATCACAACCAATGACAACCACAGAAGAACCAAGCAGGAAACCAGATAGGCAGACTGAAATTCGAATTTGCCACCAAGCAAGAAGTAGCATCACCAGGCACCTCATGAACAGGGGCGTGTGAATGAACTTGGTGTCAAGAACGTCATGTGTGTGCAAACCTGGAAGTGACCAGCAGAGGAAGAAGGACTTGTGGGTTTGGGAGTCAGGTAAGCAGGGGTGACACAAACATTTAAAGGACTCATCGAGGAAAACCATATAGGCAGATATTTCATTGACTGTTTGCACTGGCCGTTAAGCGTCTTTCCAAAATGTTCCAGTTTGCCTTCTCATATATGTCCTTACTAAACTTAAAAACTAAATATCCACTCCAGGCAATTTCATTAGCAGTAAGAGAGGAGATTATGTTGGGTGAATATCACACTTTCAGTGGTAAATGAAGATGTGTCTTATATGAAATAGACCTTGTATTTTATTGCTAGACCTTAAAACAAAATGACCCATATTTGTCGCTCTGGTATCAGCTCATTTGGAAAATAAACCCTGTACGAAAACGAAGATGGAGAATGTTCTCCTATTTTAGCCTTTAGCTGAAAATCACATTTCTTATGTTGGAATTTAAAATCCGCTGTTGCTGAAATTGCAACAGATCAAAGGGTCTGAGTGGCAGAGTAGGAAATCGTCTCTATGCCCCTTGCTCTTGATGTGATACATATTAAGAGTAAAGAAGTCAGAACAAAGAACTTGCAAACAAACACTCTGCTCGGCTTGAGACCCGATTCAGTCCAACTTTTATTAAATTACAGTAATAAATGTATTCCTCAAACAAGACACAGTCAATTAGGATTTATATCCTGGAGGAAATAAGAAAAAAAAAAAAAAAGACCCGGAAGCCTTATAAATCAATCAACCTAATGCAAAAGGAATCCATGGTTTTAGAAAAGAAAACAGTGGATAGGAAATCAATTACAAAGTCTACACTGGTTGCGCATATCCGTAAACTTTATCTCTGAACAACCATGGGTATTAGAATCTTCCAAACTCCATTCATTCACCAGCTTAAAGCTCAGTGGTATACACTAAATATCACTGGATTGAATGATGAAATAACCAAGTTCCTGCTTGTTATAAACCTTCTTTATCCTAAGTAAAGGTTCATATCAAAGGGCATATTCACCCTTAAAACAAAAAACTGGTCAATTGTCAGTTATCTTCCCCCAACCCTAAATGATGTATCTTGCACTTAATTTCTTACATTACTTACCAAATATTTAGGGATTATTGTTGTCCCCATTTTGGCAGAGCAATCTGGCCCCCCCTTCAAGGCTGTGACAAATCATATCACAACCATTGATCAACTGCTGTTTCATTAGCTGTCTCTCTGCACATGCTCAAGTATAAAAAGCTCTTTGAGCAAAGGGAAGAGGAAGATACATTTGCCAGAAAGGAACAGATCTTATCCATAAATACTGGTTACAAATACATATAATAAACTGGTAATAATAGAATTTGTTGGTTGCAGGCAGAAACTAACAAGTCACCTTTTTTTGTTTTAAGGGTGGACATGCCCTTTAAGGTTATACTTGATTCTTTACCTTAAAAGTCCGACACCAGGATTCTAAGAACATCCTTGGTTACTTTATCGTATTTATTTGTTTATGTAACTGGCATTACCAACTAGTACAGTACACCAGTATACTACCAGTACAGTATATCTTCTTCTTCAGTCATGAGTTTGCAGAAATACAAAGGAAAAAAAAGTGTTGTTTGTCCATAAAGTTTCCATCCTGGAAGAAAAAGCTGTGAGAACCATGTCTTATTATACTTTCATTTCTCTGCACTTCTTCTTGGGTGCCTCGGGCGTCTTC
>CM033476.1:295357044-295404544 GCA_019447015.1 Hymenochirus boettgeri | reverse complement strand
TACTGTTATTTTTATATTGTGCAAATAATTGGAAGAGAGAAAAAAATCTTCAATTCTAATTTTTAGTTGATCGGGTCGATATGTGGAATTCACAGTTTCTTTGCTGTATTCCTAAGTCATTAAATGGGTGTAACAATGCTGCCTTGCTGTAAAGCACAATACACATTACCTACAGACATATGTCTGTGCGATGACATCATACAGAGACAAGCCAACATCTTGTCATTTGTTGATATTACATCATTTTGTTGCATGAAAACATCTGCTATATAACAAACAGATGGAGAGATGCTTGTCTCTTTAGGCTTAAAAGGATTCTACTGTTTTTTTCAGTTCTGTTAAATTGGCAAGGATATTTCTACAGAGATATTATGTCTGCTTTTAATTTGCCCAGAAAATGGGAACTTAAGTATTTTTAAGCTCTTTCTATCAAAGTACGGGGTCAAATTCCAGTTGAAATATGATTTATTTTATCTGTTTTTTAATGGCATTTTTTAATGAATTGGGCATACATATCCAGACTAGGGGGGAAGATCCAATATATTGGGTTAACTGAGTATAAAACCCATGCTACCTGAATTACTATCTGACAGTTATTTTGGAAATAGCCCAGTGCAACGATACATAAAAGAATTTGTTAGGGAATATCTTTTTAATTGGGCCGTTAAAGTCCCAACATAACGCATACGGTAAGTTTACGTGGTTTATAAAGGGTCGCTAGGTGGTTAATATATCGTTGGAACGAGTACGGGTAGGTTGCAATAGGGAATTTAATTTCATCTATATGATCGGTTTCTGCTGACAGCTCAGGCAAACTTTTCACCCTTTCTTGCATTAGCCCTTAGGGTCTTGGTTTTGCTTTGTAAGCTCCATGATTGCATTATTGCCAGTCACGTAAATTGTGCCACATGGTGTAATAAAAATGATCAGGGAGATGTAATACTTACTTCACTTAGCGAGATTTACTGCATTGTGGGAACCTGGAATGTCATTGTTTTCCCACTACAAGGTAGCTCAAAAACGATTTCCTTTTTTGCATTGGGTGTCTGCTGCCATTAACAGAAAAGGCACAGGCTTAAAGGAACACTAAATCCATAAATATTACTATTTGCCATCTGTTTCTATTATTCACACGGAGGTGAAAATGCTTATTCTCACCTCCCTGTGAATAATAGGATGCCCGGGGGACCTGGAACTTACTTTACCCCCGCTCCACTCGCAAGCTGCTCCTGCACAGAACAGTTTTTCTGTCCTGATCACGCGCCCTATCTTTTGTATTGGCGCGCATGCGCCTAAGATAGGGCGCACAGTTGGGGCAGAGCAGCTGTCAGTGAAGGAGCGGCTTGCAGTGGAGCGGCTGTTAGGTAAGTTCCAGGTCCCCCGAGCATTCTATTATTCACAGGGAGGTGGGAATAAGCGTTCTCACCTCCCTGTGAATAATAGAAATGAATGGCAAATAGTTTTATTTAAAGGGTATGTCCACCCTAAAATGAAATTTTTGATATACGATCCCCCCTGGGCTCCCAGCCCCAGCCGCATTATTTTTTTTTTTAGAAAGCCCCCCAAACTCTACTTACCTCCCCTCTTTCCTGCGCCGCGCTCCCGGCCCTCTGCTTGCGAGGAAATGCAAGCAGAGGGGCGGGACCGGCAGCCGCGTCTGTGATTGGCTGAGCGGCAGCCAATCACGGACGCGACTGCCGGCAGCTCACTTCCGCGTAGGAAAGCGGAGAGGTAAGTAAAAGATTGGGGAGCTTTCTAAAAATAAAAAATATGCGGTTGGGGCTGGGAGACATGGGGGAATAGTGTATAAAAGGGGTTTTATGCTAGGGGGAGGGATAGCAGAACGGGAGGGAGAGGGAGGGAGAGGGAGGGGGAGGGAGGGGGGAGAAGGGATTCAGTACGCATGGCAAAGATCTCCGGGAGGCCAGGTAGCAGGCAGTGTCCTATATGGACCTGCTAGCCTCCTGGTGGGCAGTTTTTGGGACTTTGGGGGGGGACTACAGGAGAACCATATGGAGCTGGGATGTGAGGTAAGGATTAAACTACACTTCATGGTGGGGCCAGTAGTTGGGGGGATTATAGTTTTGGGGGTGGACATGCCCTTTAAGGATTATGGGCAGTTTAGTGTCCCTTTAAAATGGTAATAAGCACGTCACCTGAGGAAGGGGGCTTGTCCCCCCGAAATGTTACGTGTTTGATGTGTGGTTCTTAATAATTCTATATAGCAAAAGAAAGTATAGGGGAGCACACTACAATGGTGAATGCAAGGTATACCTGAGGAAGGGACAGGGTGTCCCGAAACGTCGTAGTTGTTTTCACAATAAAACATTGGGATTCACCATTGTAGTGTGCTCCCCTATATTTTCTTTTGCTATAAGAATTATCTGGCCCTAGGAGTGGAGGGCAGGGGGACTGCACCTACGGATTTGTCTTACTAAAAGCCAACAGCAGTGTGCTGGAGTGTTACCTGGACTGCATTGTGGTTCTAAATAAACCTTACTGTATTTGGAGTGCGGCCCTTGCTTGTTTTTGGACACTTTAATACCCACAGTAACCCAATTTCACATTGGGTAGTGTTGGTTTAACTCCTTTTCTGTCTGTTAATGCCCTTTAGTAGTACATCTCCCCCTATGTTTGTGGCACTGTTTGGGGACGGTTGGTTTTAGACTGCAGAGCTCTATTACTGGATCCTCTGCAGAGCTGTACAGCTTGCACACCAGGCTCTAGGCCAACTCTGTTGAAAATGTAATTGTTCTGATAATTATCTGAATTTTATAATGATATAGAGAGGGGAAGAATTGGAACCACAGATGTGGTGAATGAGAATCCCACAATATACATTTTTTTAGGGAATGGATGAACATCAGGAAACAAGTTCACTTAATAAAACTGAGAATTCAAACAGAGTTCTAATGGGTTTCTTGGCCCATTTTTTGTATCAAGGCAAAGTCTAAACAGAATGTCAAATTAGTATTGGTAGTGTAGAATCTCTAAGAGATAGATATGGAAAAGTTCTGTTTATTGGAGAATTCCGATAGTGTTATTACAGTACTTTATCTTGAGTGATTGACTATTTCCCTAACATTATTTTACAAACTTACTCATATGATCAACCGGCAAATCGGAAGTTAGACACTATCAGGGCAATGCAGCTGAGGACACAAATGTAGAAAGTCTTGGTAAACTTTTCATTTACTTTAGCGCTTCTTTAATTCACTAAAGTTTTGCATGCATGTAATATGTTTTACATAATGTGTGACAATGGGCCCTATTTATAACCCTGTGACACGACCGTACAATACCAAGCAGTAGAAGACTACCGCTATGACATTTTATGGGCGATCGTACAATTGTGACCGCAATCATAATTTTACTGCCACGATCATAAATGTACAATCACCATCGTAAAATTGCCAATGGTTAAAGGTGCAGTATCGCAACTTAGTACCCAGTACTTGAGTAAGCGCTTACTCAAATCTCTTGCTAGTCATGCAATTAAAGTTGCATATCTGACTGCTTGATAGAGATTAAAGGGAAATTATACTTTTTAAAGGGTATAACCACTGAGAAACTCAAGTTAGGCTAATTCGTTTTATTGAAGAACGGGAGGTAAAGGAGCTGTGTCTTACCTCTCAGTCTCCAATAAAACAATCAGGAGCCAGGAGAGAAGGTAATGCGCATAGTAGACACATTGTGCGTTATGGGTTGGCCCCCGCGATAACACATTTGTACGAAACCAAACAATGAATAAGAAACATGTTTTTGCTGTTTCTATAAAATTTTCCATGGCAAAATAAGTGTAAAACCCAAGCTAACTCAGTATTACAATATTATATCAGGTGCACGGAACTCACAGGCATTACTGTTTGAGGCTCAAGCAGGAAAGTGCAAGGAACTCACAGGCATTACTGTTTGAGGCTCAAGCAGGAGAGTTCACGGAACTCACAGGCATTACTGTTTGAGGCTCAAGCAGGAGAAAGCAGAGGAAATATCATAGGGGTGGAGCTTAACATTCAGCAAACCAGTTACAAGATGTCAGCAACTTTCAAGGCACAAAGCTAGGCTCTGGAGGGGCATAGGTAAAAAAAATATGTCAACGGTATTTTTAAAGCTGAACCTTTAAGGTTCGTACACATGTGCGATAATCGGTCCGTGTGTGGGCACTTTATTGGCCGAGACGGATGCTCCTTTGGGGATCGTTGCCTGATCCACCAGACGGATCTCCAAAGGAGTGGCCGTTTCAGCCGGTAAAGTGCCCATACACGGACCGATTATCGCCCGAAACAGCCGTTCGTACACATTCTGTATCGCGGGTCGGCACCCGCGATCGCATGTGTGTACGAACCTTTAGGCTAAATTACAATTACTTTTAGCGGAAGTGCTACAAACATAGAGACGATAATCAATGCACATTCCTAGGCCCCATACAATATCATATTATCTGCACACTGGCATACTTTATAAACAAAGGGGTTTTAGTATACATTACTGTCATCACATGAATGAAAAGCCTTCCAACCACGTCAAGGTAACCCCAGTCTGGAAGGTCCTTTATTACTTCAATTACCATTAGCAAACTTTTGCATTTCACACAGTTGTACACTGGATCCATATTGCAGTGTTCCTCACTTCCCCCAGCCCTTTGGCTTTTTAAAATTTGGGAAGAGGCCATCCAGTGCTTTATATTAAAGGCATAGGACCTCCCATAAAAGGGGCGTGTTGGGGGTGCTATTACCACATGGAAGCTTGAACATGCTTCCCAATAAATAAATACAATAGAAGGATTGTGGAAGCACTCCTTAGGCTTAATTACAACTACATTTTGTGGAAGTGCTACATTATACAAACATAATCAAAAGATAGTCAATGCACATTTCTGGGCCCCATGCAATATCATATTATCTGCACACTGGCATACGTGTGTAATAAAAGTCAATGGCTCCTGATTTCTCCCCGTAGTGGCGCTACGGCAATATTGCCTTATCCTTTAGATTCTATAGGGGAGATGCAATAAATGTTCCAATTGCAACTCACCTGCACCTTGCAACCGTTATTACATTGTGGGTTGCAGACAGTGTACAATATAGTAGATAATGCACCCCCTACTGTAAATTATAAGGATATTAGATGTTACCGAGGAGTACATACAATACAAGAATTGTGGAAGCACTCCAATTAGGCTAATTTACAACTACATTTAGCGGAAGTGCTACTGATCTGGTCAAACATTTATACAAACATAGAAAGGATAATCAATGCACATTCCTAGGCCCCATACAATATCATATTATCTGCACACTGGCATACTTTATAAACAAAGGGGTTTTAGTATACATTACTGTGATCACATGAATGAAAAGCCTTCCAACCACGTCAAGGTAACCCCAGTCTGGAAGGTCCTAACGTCTAACCTTTTCAATTTCTTTTACTTCAATTACGATTAGCAAACTTTTGCATTTCTCATTCTTACACACTGGATCCATATAACAGGCTCTCTCCCTTCCCCCTCAGCCCTTTGGCTTTTTAAAATGAGGGAAGAGGCCATCCAGTGCTTTATATTAAAGGCATAGGACCTCCCATTAAAGGGGCGTGTTGGGGGTGCTATTACCACATGGAGGCTTGACCAAGCCTCCCAATAAATACATACAATACAAGAATTGTGGAAGCACTCCAATTAGGCTAATTTACAACTACATTTAGCGGAAGTGCTACTGATCTGGTCAAACATTTATACAAACATAGATAAGGATATCAATGCACATTCCTAGGCCCCATACATATCATATTATCTGCACACTGGCATACTTTATAAACAAAGGGGTTTTAGTATACATTACTGTGATCACATGAATGAAAAGCCTCCAACCACGTCAAGGTAACCCCAGTCTGGAAGGTCCTAACGTCTAACCTTTTCAATTTCTTTTACTTCAATTACGATTAGCAAACTTTTGCATTTCTCATTCTTACACACTGGATCCATATAACAGGCTCTCTCCCTTCCCCCTCAGCCCTTTGGCTTTTTAAAATGAGGGAAGAGGCCATCCAGTGCTTTATATTAAAGGCATAGGACCTCCCATTAAAGGGGCGTGTTGGGGGTGCTATTACCACATGGAGGCTTGACCAAGCCTCCCAATAAATACATACAATACAAGAATTGTGGAAGCACTCCAATTAGGCTAATTTACAACTACATTTAGCGGAAGTGCTACTGATCTGGTCAAACATTTATACAAACATAGAAAAGATAATCAATGCACATTCCTAGGCCCCATACAATATCATATTATCTGCACACTGGCATACTTTATAAACAAAGGGGTTTTAGTATACATTACTGTGATCACATGAATGAAAAGCCTTCCAACCACGTCAAGGTAACCCCAGTCTGGAAGGTCCTAACAACAGAGAGAGCGATGAACGAGATCATACGACACAGAGAGAGACAGATGAGAGAGGAGAGAGACATACAAACAGAGAGCGAGAAGACAGACCGAACAGACATAGAGACAGACAGACGACGAGACGACAGACAGAGAGCAGCAGTACAGACACGAAATAGATACAAGACTGACCACAGAGAGAGATAGTAAAGAACTGTACACTAAAGCAAAAAATAACATTTAGACCTAACCAGCATAAGAGGAAACTTCCCTTCTGAAGCACCAAAACAAGGGATCCTTTAGTAACAGCATCCTGTAGGAGAACGAAATATCATCAGTAAGCTAGTGCCATTTGGCCACGCACGCCCATCTGCTCCCACTACACTTGAATCAGGATGTGAATCTCTCTCCCACAATGCGCACATCCCTGACTCTCTCCCCCATGCTACAAGCAGGATTGTCAGCTACCACTTACTGGGAATACAACTTTTTCGTGCATTGCCACTAACTTCGCACATGCTCCATTTAATCTCTACACACATGCAAAGTCAAGGATGTTTACTGTAGAGCTCCATTGCATCGAAGATGTGATGTTTGCTCACGTCAGCACACATAAGCACCACCCTGTTGGAATTAGGACAATAGGAAATGACAGTCAAACTTCCATGAGAATTTAAATAAATTTGAAGAAGGTTGTTCTATAGCTCCCCTTTTGACAGTCATTCAAACGTGGGAGATTCTGTGGTTATACTTTGTTTTGTATTTCATATGCCCTTTCACAACTGTTACCGCACACTTATTATTCTTTATTTTGAACATACTAATACTTAATTCGTTTAATAACTTCTTACATTACCAATATACACTTTTACTATGTTAATATTATTTTAGCCTACCCCACCTACATAGTACACAGGTCTCAAACATCAAATGATCTCCACAAAATGTTGAAAATAATTTATTAAAGGAAGGATATATATAGTATATAATATCTGATATCAATATATCTATTATATCTATATTATGTGATGTTGTAAGTGTGTGTGGTTGTGTAGTTATCTATATATATTATAGTATTCATCATAGGGTCTCCACCGCACCCTCTTAACGTCGTTCCGCCTGCTGGTGCTGTGGTGAGAGTAATGTTCTGCAAACCCCCTTCATATATAATTATACAAACCAGCAAAACACCCGTCACCAGGTCTAACTACAGATTCCTTTATTAGCATATCAAATGCACTACGTTTCGGGGTATCGCACTCCCTTCGGAATATGTTGTACCTGAACGAAGGGGAGTGCATCCCCGAAACTTATGCATTTGCATTGTGGCTAATAAAAGACATCGTAGTTAAGACCTGTGTGCGTTTTTTGCTGGTTGTTGTATATAGTATATATATATATTATAGATAATATATATATTTTATATATGTGTGTATATATATATATGATGTATTAATATATATATATATATAACGATATCAGCAACATTCCTAGGCCCCCATCATTATCATATTTCTATATTCGTATATCTATATATTATATCTCTAGTCTTATATATATATATATCATATCTATAATATATTATTATATCTAGATATATATATATTATAGATCTATATATATACGAATACAGAATTGTGGAGCACTCCATTAGGCAATTTACAACTACATTTAGCGGAAGTGCTACTGATCTGGTCAACATTTATACAACATAGAAAGGATAATCAATGCACATTCCTAGGCCCCATACAATATCATATTATCTGCACACTGGCATACTTATAAACAAAGGGGTTTTGTATACATTACTGTGATCACATGAATGAAAAGCCTTCCAACCACGTCAAGGTAACCCCAGTCTGGAAGGTCCTAACGTCTAACCTTTTCAATTTCTTTTACTTCAATTACGATTAGCAAACTTTTGCATTTCTCATTCTTACACACTGGATCCATATAACAGGCTCTCTCCCTCCCCCCAGCCCTTTGGCTTTTTAAAATGAGGAAGGGCCATCCAGTGCTTTATATTAAAGGCATAGGACCTCCCATTAAAGGGGCTGTTGGGGTGCTATTACCACATGGAGGCTTGACCAAGCCTCCCAATAATACATACAATACAAGAATTGTGGAAGCACTCCAATTAGCCAATTTACAACTACATTTAGCGGAAGTGCTACTGATCTGGTCAAACATTTATACAAACATAGAAAAGGATAATCAATGCACATTCCTAGCCCCATACAATATCATATTATCTGCACACTGGCATACTTTATAAACAAAGGGGTTTTAGTATACATTACTGTGATCACATGAATGAAAACCTTCCAACCACGTCAAGGTAACCCCAGTCTGAAGGTCCTAACGTCTAACCTTTTCAATTTCTTTACTTCAATTACGATTAGCAACTTTTGCATTTCTCATTCTTACACACTGGATCCATATAACAGGCTCCTCCTTCCCCCCCTCAGCCCTTTGGCTTTTAAAATGAGGAAGAGGCCATCCATGCTTTATATTAAGGCATAGGACCTCCCATTAAAGGGGCGTTTGGGGGTGCTATTACCACATGGAGGCTTGACCAAGCCTCCCAATAATACATCAATACAAGAATTGTGGAAGCACTCCAATTAGGCAATTTACACTACATTTAGGCGAAGTGCTTGATCTGGTCAAACATTATACAAACATAGAAAGGATAATCAATGCACATTCCTAGGCCCCATACAATATCATATTATCTGCACACTGGCATACTTTATAACAGGGGTTTTAGTATACATTACTGTGATCACAGATGATGAAAAGCCTTCCACCACGTCAAGGTAACCCCAGTCTGGAGGTCCTAACGTCTAACCTTTTCATTTCTTTTACTTCAATTACGATAGCAAACTTTTGCATTTCTCATTCTTACACACTGGATCCATATAACAGGCTCTCTCCCTTCCCCCTCAGCCCTTTGGCTTTTTAAAATGGAGGAAGAGGCCATCCAGTGCTTTATATTAAAGGCATAGGACCCCATTAAAGGGCGTGTTGGGGGTGCTATTACCACATGGAGGCTTGACCAGCCTCCCATAAATACATACATACAAGAATTGTGGAAGCACTCCATTAGGCAATTTACAACTACATTTAGCGGAAGTGCTACTATCTGGTCAAACATTTATACAAACATAAAAGGATAATCAATGCACATTCCTAGGCCCCATACATATCATATTTCTGCACACTGGCATACTTTATAAACAAGGGGTTTTAGTATACATTACTGTATCACATGAATGAAAAGCCTTCCAACCACGTCAAGGTAACACCCAGTCTGGAAGGTCCTAACGTCTAACTTTTCAATTTCTTTTACTTCAATTACATATAGCAAACTTTGCATTTCTCATCTTACACACTGGATCCATATAACAGGCTCTCTCCCTCTCCCCTCCTCAGCCCTTTGGCTTTTTAAAATGAGGGAAGAGGCCATCCAGTGCTTTATATTAAAGGCATAGGACCTCCCATTAAAGGGGCGTGTTGGGGGTGCTATTACCACATGGAGGCTTGACCAAGCCTCCCAATAAATACATACAATACAAGAATTGTGGAAGCACTCCAATTAGGCTAATTTACAACTACATTTAGCGGAAGTGCTACTGATCTGGTCAAACATTTATAAAACAAAAAGGATAATCAATGCACATTCCTAGGCCCCATACAATATCATATTATCTGCACACTGGCATACTTTATAAACAAAGGGGTTTAGTATACATTACTGTGATCACATGAATGAAAAGCCTTCCAACCACGTCAAGGTAACCCCAGTCTGGAAGGTCCTAACGTCTAACCTTTTCAATTTTCTTTACTTCATTACGATTAGCAAACTTTTGCATTTCTCATTCTTACACACTGGATCCATATAACAGGCTCTCTCCCTTCCCCCTCAGCCTTTGGCTTTTTAAATGAGGGAAGAGGCCATCCAGTGCTTTATATTAAAGGCATAGGCCCCTCCCATTAAAGGTTCGTGTTAAAGTATGCAGTGTGCAGATAAATGATATTGATAGGGGCCTAGGAATGTGCATTGATTATCCTTTCTATGTTTTGTATAATTATGTTGACCAGTCATATGCAACTTTCGCTACAAATGTAGGTTGTAATTGGCCTAATTGGAGTGCCCTTCCCCACAATGTCTTTTTTGTAATTGTAGTGTATTATTGGAGAGGCTGGTCACACGCCTCATGTGGGTAATAGCACCCCCAAACCGCCCATTTAATGGGAGAGGGTCCATGCCTTTAATCTAAAGGCACGGTGATGGCCCTTTCCTCTCTTTAAAAGCCAGGCTGAGGGGGAAGGGAAGGAGCCTGTTATAATGATCGCATTGTAAGAAGAGAAATGCCAAAAGTTTGCTACGTATGAAGTAACGCAATTGCACAGGTTAGCTAGGGTGTGATTGGATAGTGGCTAAGAGGTGTTATAGGAACGCCCAGAATAAGGTGTTAAAACAGCATTGTACATGGCAGACAGTTGGTGTCGAACCCCCCCACCTCTATTTAGGCTTGGTTTCTTTATTTTCACATAAATGGCCTCCTTAACACCTCTCTTGAACCAGTCACGTTCCTTCGCCAATATGTTTACATTACAATCTTCAAAGGTATGTCCTTTATCCTTAAGATGCAGGTACACGGCTGAGTCCTGACCCGAGGAATTGGCTCTTCTGTGCTGGGCCAGATAATATGATATTGTATGGGGCCTAGGAATGTGCATTGATTATCCTTTCTATGTTTGTATAAATGTTATTACTATAAGTGTAACTATTAAATTTGTGATATTGAGAAATACATTACAGAGAGCTGTGCTAAGATCAGGTTCACATCATTATCCTCCACTTCCTACCCTCCAACATTCCCCTTTAAATAGGGACACTATAGAGAAATATATTGCACAGAGCTGTGCTAAGATCAGGTTCACATCATTATCCTCCACTTCCTACCCTCCATCATTCCCCTTTAAATAGGGACACTATAGAGAAATACATTACACAGAGCTGTGCTAAGATCAGGTTCACTTCATTATCCTCCACTTCCTACCCTCCAACATACACCTTTAAATAGGGACACTATAGAGAAATACATTACACAGTGCTGTGCTAAGATCAGGTTCACTTCATTATCCTACAGATATTCCATCCCTTTCTAAAGCAGCTTGTGTTGCCTCTACATATTGCTCCTTTCAGTTTTGTTTCCAAATCAAACATTATTTATTAGCCTGTGGTATACATGTGGGTTCAACTGTTACAATACATTAGAAATGCCAGACTTTCTGTAGTATAAAAGATTTAGCCAAAGATTTGTAAGCCTGCCACCTCAAGGTAGGTAGACTCTTTCAGCAGGGCCTAACTAACCCAACTAGTAAACTTTGCCTAACAAACAAACTAAAGCTAACCTATCCTTATAAAATTATTTAAACAATCTGTTACTAGGAAAAATATTTTATCTTTTATCAAGGAATTTTTTCCCCCACCACTGCCAGTCTGCCACCTTTCTTCTTCAGTGCAGGGGTGCTGCCTGAGACAAATGTCTCACCTGCCTAATGGTAGAAGTGGCCTGCTCCTACGCTTCACTTTCCTGGACTTTGACTAGACCACTGCCGGACAACCATATGGAGTTGAGATGAAAGGTAAAGATTTTAAACACTACACAGTGGGACAGCAGTGGGTTTTAAATTTTAGTTTTGTGGGGTGGAATGATTATCCTCCACTTCCTACCCTCCATCATTCCCCTTTAAATAGGGACACTATAGAGAATACATTACACAGAGCTGTGCTAAGATCAGGTTCACTTCATTATCCTCCACTTCCTACCCTCCAACATTCCCCTTTAAATAGGGACACTATAGAGAAATACTTTACACATAGCTGTGCTAAGATCAGGTTTGCTTCATTATCCTCCACTTCCTACCCTCCATCATTCCCCTTTAAATAGGGACACTATAGAGAAATACATTACACAGAGCCCATACAATATCATATTATCTGCACTGGCATACTTTATAAACAAAGGGGTTTTAGTATACATTACTGTGATCACATGAATGGCCTAGGAATGTGCATTGATTATCCTTTCTATGTTTGTATAAATGTTACCGAGGAGTTCTGTGAACATATAAATGCACGAGGCTACAGGTCGAGTGCTTTTATAAAGGGAACGGAACTCCGAGGTGACATATCCCTATAATTTACAGTATGGGGTGCATTATCTTTTATAATTTACCCCTTTTCTCTATTCATTTTACTGTCCTTACCCCCCTTCGATATCCAACCCCCCCTCAGCATCCAACCACCCCTCGCCATCCAACCGCTCCTACCTGCTCGTTTCTCTCAATTAATTTTACTGTCCCTACCACCCCTTGGAATCCAACCACCCCTACCTGCTTGTTTCTCTACATTTCATTTTACTTTCCCTACCTCCCCCTCGGCATTGAACTCCCCCACCTGCTCATTCCTCCAAATCATCTCCTGGCACTGTAATTCTGCTCACATCTGTAGCGAGATTACCTCTTCTTCCACATGCAGGAGATACCGCACTACCAGCAAGGGCAATATAAGTAAACTTACCCACATCCTCTCCGTAGTTACATTGGCTGATATCTCATGCATGTGGAAGAGGAGCTGATAATGCGAGAGGTGTGAGCAGGGTTACAGTACCGGCTGAGGAGAGGAGGAACTAGTGAACTGAGAAGAGGTGAGCGAGGCTTCCGTAATGTTATTATCGGCGCTATACTATGTAGTAGCGCACCAATTATAACGTTTTTGTCTTACTGGTTTCCCCATAGAAAAGACCTAAGGGGGTAGATTATAAGTGCAAGTCCCTCACAAACTTGATAGTTTATTGGGTAGCTAGAGGTTTGCACTTATTTTCCCTATAGCACAGGATATTGCATTTCCTTAAATATCTGTTGTTGATCTAATGCTATTGTAATGAATTTCTTATGATAACATTTCTAATTGAATGCCCTTTATCTGAGCAGTATTTTGTGGGCCGGAGATGTTCCCAACATGTTTAGGTGCAGATACCAAACAAACAGTGTTATTTTCCCTCCCAACTGTTGATGTCAGCTGGGGCTTTACATTTGTTCCCACAGTTGGTACTTACTGGATCTCCACCTGGCCTTTTAGAAGGGAGTGAGCTAAGATGTAAAGGCCAGGAGATATGTACATCTGTCTGTACATTACATTGCACT
This sequence comes from Hymenochirus boettgeri, assembly GCA_019447015.1. Taxonomy (NCBI): domain Eukaryota; kingdom Metazoa; phylum Chordata; class Amphibia; order Anura; family Pipidae; genus Hymenochirus; species Hymenochirus boettgeri. The sequence goes on along the minus strand of CM033476.1, from coordinate 295,390,943 downwards.
ATTTAAAACACTATAACACCAACAACCCATATGGAACCATTAAACTTCAAAGAGATACATTGCATAGCAGTTTTACTACCAGGAATTTAATACATTCAGACTGAATTAGGCAGGATCGTTGTATAAAGAATCGGATGAGCAAGGTTATGTGAATACTAAGATGACCGGAGATTTGCCTATAAATTGGATATTCACAGAATCATAGGCAAAAATCCTGATGCAAACCTATTTTCCCCATATTGGCCCATGTATTCCCAGCACAACGTTTCTTTTGGTTTGCTTCATTGGTTTAAATTTAAATATGGGTAATTGAGATTTGTGTGTGTGGTAGCACCGAGTTACTGATCCATGCAGAATAAGACGTGTGAGATTTTATGGGGGGATTGCAGATACCCAGAATCCCCTGTTTCTTCTGGCTTTAATTTATATGTTTATAGTTCTTAGGCACTTTAAGGTCATCAGATAGTGTCAGAGGTGTCATTGTGAAAGGAGATTAAAATAATAGGAGCCAATGTGTAGGCATGAACGTTACTTGTTTGGGGACAGATGTGAAAATGATTACTTAGAGATGTATTAATAAAGGTTCATCATTGATAATGTCTAATATCTTATAGCGATCATAAAAACAACCAATAGTAGCGGACGTTATTACGATATCAACGTTGCTTTATGTTTGTGGCCAAAAGCGTTGCAGCAGCCGAAATATGGAAACTGGATTATATTTCGATGCCACCTGACATTGTCCCATACAGTATAGAAACATGGTGCTAGATTGCCACACGGTAGCACAAATGGCCTATACCTCATGCATTAATATGGTCATGGAATTCCTTGGGGGCTTCTAATATCCTTATATTTTTAAAATAAAGGGATCATTATCCATTTAGCCAAATGTCTAGGGGCAAGGTAAATTAATAAAGGTATATTGTAACATTAGTTGGCCTAAAATTGGTGATGCACTGCTCTCTTCCCTGTCCATAATAACCCTTTTAAGAATCCCCCCCCCCCATTGAAATTCTGTGTATTTCTTGTCATCTGCATATGATATATTTAGGTTTATAATCTCGAGGTTTGTAAACAACCTTGAGGTTAATAAACTAACAGGGAGATTCAATAAAAGTTCTTATTGTTAAAAATGGTGCTCATTTTGCCCCAACCAATCGGATGTTAGCTTTCAAATGTTAAATAAGGTCTGATTGGTTAGGGCAAAATTAGCACCATTTTTAACGATATGAACTTTTATTTAATCTCCCTGTTAAAATGTAGACCTATTGTGGGAATATTTTCTATGCCAGGAACATAATCAATTCAGTCTTATTTGCCTTTAATTTTTATTATTCATTTAAAACAGTCCTACGTGGTAATAAACTTATTCTATATGGAAACTTACAGACAAGTGTGTTTTCCGGTTCATCCGTAGAAATCTCCCTTTCCATCTGTTTGGCTCTTGGCCAGTTCACTCCAACACCAGATTGGGCTATTTTTATGTGAACTTGTGTAACCCTTGAATGAAACTCTTTGCATTCTAAATGCCTGGAAAGTATACGGTTCTCACTTAAGGTTCGTACACATGTGCGATCGCGGGCGCTGACCTGTGTATGGGCACATTATCGGCCGAAACGGCCGTTTGTTCGGAGATCCGCCCCGGCGGACTAGCGGTGATTTCGGCTGATAAAGTGCCCATGCACGGGCCGATTATTGCCCAAAATGGCTGTTCGTACACATCGTGCATCGCGGGTCAGCACCTGCGATCACGCGTGTGTACGAACCTTTACTAAACCAATTGTCTTTTAAACTGATTTCTAATAGTTGTTAATGCCCCATATAAAGGGGCGGCTGCTGGAGGACTAATCTTCCCATAAAGTGGCCTTGAATTATAATGTCATTGGAAGGTGCTATTATTTTCTAAACCAGGTTACAATAAGGGTCATGTTTCAGTGAGTCTGAACCCAGACTAGGCCTATTGTTAATGAGGGATAAAAAGAACAGGATTGATCGTTGCAGAAAAATGAATTTATTTTTCAAAAATATGTAAAATACCTTGGTTTGGGTAATATATATAAATATTTTCAATGTTTTTTTCTCTTAACTTCCCCTTTAATATTATGATTTAAAGAACTTCTGATATGTTATTGAAATTTAAATTCCAGACACATTATGATGCTTCTTTGGAAAATGACCTTTAATCCATCAAACCAACAGCACAGTAAAGCCAGCTATAAACATTTAGAAACATTTTTATTCCCAGAATTCCCATACACCAACAAAGACAATACAGCTTTATATGGCTAAAGTAATGCCATAAAGTAAAGTAACAAATTAGAGAGGGTTCTGTGAAACGTGTGTCATGTATGACATCAAGCAGATCACCCCCTGTGCGTGCCAACTACAGTAAAGGTACTGAATGTCTGTGCTGATTTATTTAATCTACTGACATTCGTACAAAAGTGTCACATCTTTACTAGACACTGGTAATTATTAAATGAGATGGATATCTCAAAGCACTTGAGGGACATTAAGAAATCATTAAAGGAGAACTATAGTAGACCTACCCTTTAGGAACCAATTCCCTCCCCTAATACTAGGAGACCTAGAACCTAGGTCCTCATCCCTGAGTTTGCTTTAGTTTCCTCCATCCAAACTGTGAATGACTTCTTAGTAGTGCCTGTCTGTTTTATGCCTCTAGCACGTAATCAATGGAAAGCCACACTCTGCAAGGAGCACATCATTCCAATGGACAACCTAGGAGGAGTCTCAGACTGAGAAAGAAGTGCACCAAAAGCCTGTCTTCATGGCTTGGTATGGGGACTCATTTTGGCTGATAAAGTGCCCATACACTGGACGATTATTGGCCGAAACAGCCGTTTGTACACAAGATTCGCACGTGTGTACGAGCCTTAAGATCTGCGTTATTGGACCCTTGCGATACTGTGGATTTATAAATATGCCCCTTTTTGCATTATAAAAGAAGGGACATATTTTAAAGATGTGGTAATTATGATAATAAAACAAAGGTGTGAACTTTTATAATGGAGAGCAACAGTGGATTATGTCCTGAAACTAGAGACTCATGTATATCTCAGGTTTATAAACGCGTGAGTAGAGATGTAATGTGGGTTCGACGAAACTTTCGGAACTCCCGGATTTCACGGAACCTGGATTTTCCAAAATTCTATTTTTATCGAAAGTAGCCGATTATCGAAAATCAAATCCTCGAAAGTAACGATTGATTTCGGTAACTCTCGAAAATGGAACGCGGAAGCTCGAAAACTGCCCGATCGTGAGGAAAGATAGTTTTAAAATAAGTTATGATTATATTTACGGGTTCCCCAGACCATTCCCCAGGTCTCTGTGTCATTTACCTAACCTACTGTTACTATTTGTCCCTCAAAATGGACAGAAACTTTAAATTTTTTTCCTTCTATAGACTTCTATGGATCCATTTTCAAATAATTTTCTAAATTTCCGGAAATTTTGAAAATTCGAAAACGGAACGAAACTCAACAGTTTCGAACATCTCTACACATGAGTAATCGTGAATACTGATGAAAACCAACCTGTAGAAACCCCCCCCCCAAGTAATCCAACCAAATATATCACAATCACAAGAAAGCCAAACACCAGAGGGTGCTGCTATGCAATATAACCAACAAAACAGAAGCTATCTTGGGGTTTCTTGACCTTATGTTTGGTCAAGGTCTCTCCATGACTTTCTCTGTCCTTCTACTACTAAGAGACACATTATATCTTGTATATTATAACCACCTTTTCCAAACTACTCAGGTACAATTTATGAAACAAAAGCAAAAGTTTATAGTGCCAGATGTTACTGGTCATGGAAACTGATGCCTTATTTTTTTGGGACCACTTGCAGAACTCAATTAACCTTGACCTGTGAAGGTTGACTGCTGGACTCCTACTGGTATTTTGGCTTCTAAAATCAATAACAAAGGAGGCAGACAAAACCTTCCATTGTGTGTAATTAGTGGCATCTAATAAAAATAGAGCCAAGGCCATAAAAGGAGCCTGTCTGGTAGTTACCGAATACAAATTAAAAGATTATTGAGTTTCTGCTTAACAAAGGGTTACACAGAGGTTCAACCTTCAGAGGTCACAGAGAATTTATGATACGTCTGCATATGGAAACCAAGTGGAAAACACAGTAGCTATCACATACTAAACTTGTCACCTATACAACTCATGGAAAACTAGAGCTAGAAGTAACAGAGTATTATGCATAAAGCAGAAATAATCAATTAAACTTTAAAAAATAAAAAAAATTGAATACTGATAGCTGAACAAAGCAAGACCAACCCAATTTTTTAAGTACATCAATAGTAAAAAGATCAGGACAGAGTATGTGGGACCATTAAATAGGGGGTGCCGAAAAGGCAAATATGCTAAATAGTCCCCCCCGATATGCAATATAGAGAGTCCTTATAGCAGGGACTGTAATAATATGAGGGGTATAAATGAGGAATATTCACTCTGCTTTACAAAGGGTATGGTATAGAAACAAAAAAGGTAATCGGTAATTATAGACCTGTAAGTCCAAAATCATTGGTAGGAAAGATACTGGAAACTTAGTTATGGAATCAAATTCTGGACCAATGCAGCACTGATCTTATAAGTAGTAGCATGGATTTATGAGAAATAGATCTTGTTAGACTAACTTTCTTGGTTTTTATGAAATGGTGATTAAGGCTGGGTACACACAAGGAGACTATTTGTCCCGACCAAGCATTCACTACGAGCGAACACTTGGCCGGGACAAATGTCTGTCGGTCGCGGCAATAGTGGTCGCGGACGATAGTTTGTGCAACTGATCGTGCGGTCTCATATGGAACCGCATGATCAAATGTGATTTACAGATAAGTCCGATCACCCATTTGTCTGATCCGGACAAAATAGGCGACTGACATCGGTCGCAGCTGCGGACAAAAGCAGAACAGATCTTTCGACACAAACAACAGATAAATGGAAGTATCGGTCAATAGGGACGAAAAATCTGCCCATGTGTACCCAGCCTGAGAATTTAGATTCTGGCATAGCAGTGGATGTAGTATAATTGGATTTTGCTAAAGACTTTGATATTGTGCCACACGGGCAACTTAAGCATAAACTTTTTTTTTTAGCATACGGATAAATAATTGGTAGTGGTCATTGGGGCTACATATATGTTGGCTAAAGTGGAGTGCCTCAGGGTTCTGTAATGGGGCCACTTCTGTTTATAAATGAGTTAGAAGTGGGTATGAAATGGCTGTGTTCTAAAGCTAGGTACACACAGTAAAAATAAATCCCCAATATCTCTGTATCCGACAGAATCGAGGCTTACTTGTCAGTGTGTGTAGCTTCTTTCCCGAACGAGCGTGTGGCCGGCTGGCTGCCAAAAGTTCCCGTTGGCCTTGTGGTCATTCGTGAAAACCTAGACCTCGCAAGGTCTAAACCGTTCAACTCTGCTCTTAAATGTACTTACCAGCCCTCATTCCCTCGGCTGCATTCTGCTTATTTTCTGAGCACCAACAGTGGCATCAGTAATTGGCTTAGATGCTTTATCTCAGGAAAGTCTTTTTGTTCAATGCCCTTTAAAGCTGGGTATACACCATACAATAATTTGGCCTGAACGGCTGACATTTCAGCGTTTCGGTTGGTCGGGCTGAATTATTGTATGGCGGCTCCAACTGATCGCCGACCTTTGTTTGTCCGAAAAGGACGAATGCACGTTTGGACGGGTTGGAAAGCCATGACCGAATGTGCGGCCCTCTATAGAGTGAACGATCGGTCTAGGCTTACGTTCATATGGGGCTGCTTTTACCGCGACTGATAGTCCCTCCTGGCTGACCTGTTGGAAGCCTAGATCGGTCTGCCAGCAGGAAGAATTGTATGGTGTGTACCCACCTTAACACTCAAGCAATCCTGTCTCAGAGCAGTTAAAAAGCTAAACTACTAAACAATTAGGGTATTTTGACCTCATTAATCTGCACCTATGTATCCTGAAAAGAACATGGGATAAGTTTTGGTTTTTAACCCATTTCATGGCTAGGCCACACTAGCGCGTTTTTTGCATATTTGCGCATGTGATTGCACAAATGCGATTTTGGTTAGAATGGAAATTGCGGGAACGCAAAACTACCTATGATTTCCGATGCACATGCGATTGCGTGTACGTTTCCGTTTTGGTAACGCATGCATTCACCGTTTTTTTTCCGTTAACCCATGCGTTTCCATAACAGAAAATGGCAAAACACACAGTGCACAAGAACCACACGCACAATCGCATGCGATAATGCATATCATTCCGTGCGCGTTTCTGGAGCGTTGCAGTGTGGCCTCAGCCTAAGTTTAATAGCAGCATTGGAGGGGGGGCAATGAATTACCAGACCATGAAATCCAGCCAGGGAGAGAGCTGGAATGTAACATTGATTTATTTGGGATGCAGTAGTTTAGTTTTATGTTTGTGCAACATAATTACTGCCAGCGCAAGGCTGTTAAAATTCCCTGCTAATAATAGAAACAGGAATGTTATATTTGTTGCACTAAGATGACAAAAAAGAAAAGTCGTAGTCAGCAGATTTCGACTATAAAAAAAAATGTACAAAGAAAAGGTCACTTTGTGCTGTGTCCGCGCAGCCCTGGGATATAATACTAAATGATACCACGGTTTGGCAATTACCATCTAAATGAGACCTGGACTATATATACTCCCTCCCCCCTTTCTTTTGGCTGCCCTGTTATAGGGGTCCTGTTCCCTCTCTCAGGTCTATTCTGTAGCAATGCGCCCAGGCGTGTAACACACACTTTAATTCCAAGATCCCCATCCCAATTGGATTTCTATGGAAGGGTAGAGAAGGATTTCTTTTGTTTTAAAATAAAAGCCCCAAATTCCCACAATGCCAATCAATCTTTCAAAAGAAAAGTCTTTATCACTTTAATGATGTTTATTACTTGGCAGTAGGCGCCCTGTTTATTGTAACGTGTTTTATTTGTTTCAGAGAACCTTGATATATATATTTAACACAAGTAATAAAGATTAACTATAGTATATGTAAAGTTTGTAAAAACAACAAAACAAAAAACAAGTAGGCTGAGGCCCGGCTTCAACGCACCGAATTGCGAGTGTTACCACGCGTTGTTGGGCATCCTTCCACGTTTGCGCATGCGTTTTTGTAATTTAACATTATAAAAACCCATGCGTTTGCGTAAAAAATGGAATCGCATGCGCATCGGAAATCGTGGGAATTTTTGCATGATTTCTATTTTAACCAAAATCGCATGCGCAATCACGCAAAAAATGTGTTGGTGCGGCATAGCCCTTAAAGTGAAACTACCTGGGGCAGGGAGGTAGGATTTTGACCGCACAATTGGATGTGATTTACCATCTTGTCTGATGATCCTGATTGGATGAAAGGAAAAATAATATTGGTTGGTGGTGACCGTAAAAAAACATCTGATATTTTAGGCCAAACAACCAAATTAAGGAAAAGTTAATCAGCCCAAAATATCTGTGTGTACGTAGTGTAACAGGTATTGTGTGTCATTGTCCACTACTCAATTGGCTGTGAGATAGTTGTTGTTTTTGAACTTGTTTGTTCATGACCTAAAATACTAATGGGCAAACAATGAACATTTCTTGTTAACAGGGCAGCGAGCAGCCTGTAATGTACTTGTAGCCAGGGGTCTGATGGTGAGTTCTCCCAGTACCAACTGGATATAAAGAGAGAGATACACGTGATGGTACAGATGCAGGTATACTCAGGCAGTAAATCACAGTAAATGGGTTGGCAGAAAAAAAAATCACAAGACAGAAATAAAATTAGCATTGGTCAGACATAGGAAATATACAAAGTATAAAGCTCAGTGCATCCAGGCAAGCAAGACAATCCCTTTATGCAGTAATGGCAGGCTGTGTCTTTAAATACCCAGGGCTCCTATTTCAACCACAGTAAATAACAGAGCACTAAAAAATCCACAATGAGAGCCGGGCACCAACACCCATGGACAACCCCTGGCATCAAACTGGTGCCCAGGGAACGATGACAGAAGCATCACAACCTCAATCAGCAAAGAGATAAATAAACCTGTCAAAATAGGGGAAGCGTCTTCCATAGGGGAACAGATCACTTACGGGCAGATACAGACAATATAAGTTCCCAGCGTCCTCACTTTGAACACCTATAATTGGCCACACATGTGCAGGTAACAGAAATAACATACAGTTATATATACTGTATATGCACTGCTTGTGTTAGTTACCTGCCCTGTATAATGCCACCTGCAGACTTGTACTTTACCTTACATAGATTGGAGCATTATTCCTTTATATAATGTACAGGATGTTCATGCATTTTATAAATATGTAGTGGAGGAGCTAAATCTCTGTGTAACTTGGCTTTATGTCCATATCTGCTTATACTGTCACCTTTGGTTATATCGCTTCTTAAATATCTCCCAACGCGGGTCACAGGTTCCTGTGGAGGCTATTTAGGCTCCATCCAACCTCGCACACTGACCACCCAACTCCTCCTGACCTACCCAGACATGCCCAATGATCACTTTGAAATTGACCCACCCCTGAGATGCCAAAGCCCTGCCCAAGGTCTGTCCCTGGCACAGCGAGACTGAATCATGGTCAAATTGCGTTAATTGGGGGAAATGCCATATAACCACCATGGGCCACATTCAATAACCCTCGGTACTGCAGGAATTGTATGATTGTGGATGTAAATATATGTCCTTGGCAGTACATTTCCAAACGGTTGTTGGCACAATACAATGTGGTAGTGGGCTACCGCAAAGATATTGTATGGGTGATCAATTACAGAGATCTGACCAGGCAATGGTTTGAAACGAAATAACACACATATACTTGGAGGATTCTCTTCTCATTTTTGCCTGGTTTGGAGATGTGAGGAGGAAACATCTCCATATCCTGATTCTGGGATGTCCAATCTACCCGGCTGTATGTGAGTGTAACTTAGGTTTTAAAGCTTCTAGGTAAACTGAAAATATACATCAAGACTGGCAGAATAAAATAATATCGCAAAGCATTTATCTGTTGTATTCAGTTAGATCAACTGGACTTAGAGTTTAGTTCTTGAGGATGTTTCGCTAGTCATCCGACTGGATCTCAGTTCAGAAATCGGTTCGATTCAGTTAACTTCAGAATTGAGAGATCCAGTCGGATGACTAGAGAAACATCCTCAAGAACTAAACAAGTCCAGTTGATCTAACAGATAAATACTTTGCAATACTATATTATTTATTCGGACAGTCTCCATGTATATATCAATCCCTACAGCAAGTACTGTACAAGGAAATTGATTGGGTAAGTGTACATATAAAGGTGCCTGTGTATGGCAAGTTTAACTCATTAAACGGTTAATAAAAGATTATTTTTTACTCTGCCAGGCCATTTGGCACAGAGAATGTGTTTACTGTTATGTTAGATGCCCTAGGCTTACCCTACTGGTTTTGAAAAGAATTTTTCTTAACGGAGACGTATACTCATCCAGTAAATTACCTTTTTTGGCTCCTCCCACAGCTATTGTCAATTACAATCCTCCCATATTTGACAATGGAGAACGTATGTTAATGAAGAAGAGGGAGGAGCTTGATACGGTTAGAAAGCAATCACTTACTGCACGAGTAACAATAGGTCAGGGCCATTCCTATGGTCTTCTAGGGTTCGGCATGTGGTGGATCGTGTCGACAGATTATTGGGTGGGGCCGGGTGTGACCTGGCGGTCTTGGTTCACATTGGTGCCAATGACAAAGTTAGCGGAGGAGGTGAAGTCCTTAAACATGATTTCCGTAAGCTAGGGGCCAAGTTAAAAGCAAGGACCTTCAGGGTATTGTTTTCAGAAATACTACCGCAGCCACGTGCTAAGCCAGGGAGACAGAGGGAGCTAAGAGGGTGGCGTAAGGAAGAAGGATTTGGGTTTATAGAGAACTGGGCAGACTTTGCTGTCGGCTACAGGCTCTTTAGTAGGGATGGGTTGCACCTCACTGGTACAGCTTTTTTAGGGGTAAAGATGTTACGGAGGATGGCGATAAAGCAAATGTCTTGAATATTTTTTCCCCCTCTGTATACACTATAGAAGATCCAAATAAAGATATCATAGAGTATAGTAGCAATAATGGTATAAAAGATTCTTGCACTTTGGTTAACCGAGGTTATGGTACAGAAACAATTAAATAAGGTTAATATTAATAAATCTCCTGGACCGGATAAAATACATCCTCGGGTACTTAGGGCCCTATTTATAAAAGATCGGTATCGTTATCGTAAAATACCGATCGTTATCGTAAAATAACGACCGGGGTTTTACCGATAACGACCGTTATTTACGGATAACGACAGGTATTTACCGATAACGACCGTTATTTACCGATATCAGTAAATAACGGTCATTATCGGTAAAACCCCGGTCGTTATTTTACGATAACGATCGGTATTTTACGATAACGATACCGATCTTTTATAAATAGGGCCCTTAGGGAGCTAAGTTCAGTTTTATCTAGGCCTTTGTTTCCCACTTTTGTAGATCCCTCATTACCAGAGGTGTGCCTCTGGATTGGAAAAGGGCTGATATTATTTGAATATTCAAAAAGGGTAGTCGCTCACAGCTGGGTAATTACAGGCCTGTAAGTTTAACTTCAGTGGTGGGGAAGATCCTGGAAAGTTTAATAAGGGAACATGTTCTAGAGTATGTTTCAAGGACTGACATTATAAGTAGTAACCAGCATGGATTTAGGAGGAATAGATCTTGTCAAACTAACTTGCTTGGCTTTTATGAGGAAGTAAGTAGAAATTTAGACTCTGGCATAGCAGTAGATGTAGTTTACTTGGATTTTACTACTTGCTTTTAACAAGGAAAGAAGAGATCTCCCATCCAATACTTAGTATTCAAGGCATAAGACCTCCACCACTAAAATCTATACTTTCCATGCTAAAGCTGACGGCAGAAGGTGGTGCAGGAGTTGCAAGGGAAACCCAGGGGGTGGACCTAGCAGTTTAGGTCATCACTCCAGGTACTTTAATTTTGAGGAAAAGATTTTAATTGTCCTTTAACATCTGATCAGAATGAAATAGTTAGTTGAATTCCTTCCTTTAGCAACTTAAAGCTGGGTACACACGATGAGATATTTCGGTCCGATCGACCGATAGTTCAGTGTATCGGTCGATCGGACCGAAATTATCGCATCCAAATGTGCCCATTTCCGATCGACCGTTCGTCCGAATTGGACAAAAGGATGATCGGACAGGGTGGAAAACCTCGTCCGATCATGCGGTCCTCTATGGGCCGCATGATCGGTCGTGGTGACTATCGGACGCGGCTGCTTTTGCCGCAACCGACAGTCCTTCCTCCTGGCCGACCGTTCGAAAGTATCGAACGGTCGGTCAGGAGGGAAAATCGCTAGGTGTGTACCTAGCTTAACAGATTTAAATTTTTAAGGTACCGAAAATGATTGTGGAGCCGTATTAGTCCGATATATAGATATTTACTGTGATCCTTTTTTAAGGACTAACAGGGGAAATTTCCTTCCTGACTCCAAATCGGAAAGTATCCCTGGACCAACCAGATCTATATGTATAAATAGCAAAAATTCTCAATTTTTTTTTAGTTTTAGAAACTTATCCAGGCCTTTTTTAAAGCTATTCAATGAACTTGCCATTACCACATCTGCTGGAAGACAGTTCCACAGTTTCACCGTTCTCACTGTAAAGAAACCCTTCCTAACCTGAAGATGAAACTTCTTTTCTTCCAACCTTAAAGGATGTCCATGTGTCCTCTGATATGACCTATTAGTGAACAATGCACCAGAGAGTTCATTGTATGGCCCATTAATATATTTGTATATGGTTATCATGTCCCCACGCAAACGGTGCTTCTCCAATGTAAACAGCCCTAACATGTCTAATCTGCCTGCATATCAAAGACCCTCCATTCCCCTTATTAATTTAGTTGCCCTTCTCTGAACTGCCTCAATTTCCAAGATGTCCCTTTTGTATATGGGATTCTAAAACTGCACCGCATATTCCAAATGAGGCCTTACCAGTGCCTGGTAAACAGGGAGAATCATATTTTTCTCTTTTGAATCTATTCCTCTCTTTATACAATAAAGAGAGAAACGTAAATAGAAGTGTAACTAGCACATAGAAATGTAAATAATGAAAAAAGTGTCGCTTGGGTTAATTCGGTCTCCAAAATAGCCTGAGAGCCAGAGATCTGCATCCTCTCTGTATGTCAGAGAAAAATTCACATTTGGCAACATAGACCGCGTAATATTTTCATCTGGCAGCCAAACTTACTGCCGCGTTTATTTACCCCCATCCAACAATCGCATGTGCAACTCATTAACGCCCTTTACTGTTTATTCCTCTGTCAGATCGGACATTGTTTGTTTTTTTCCCTTGTGTCTAAATCCTGCTGGTATTTAAAATGATCTTTATCAGCCAAGCAAAAATGATTTATTTCTATTTACTATTTCTTGGTGAATGGATAATCCAGTTTGTTTTAATCGCAATTTAACCGGGTAAATATCTTACAAAATTGGTCTTGGGGCTATAAATATTTTTTTTTATACCATAACTTTTTATTATTTTCATTTCTTTTATAGTGATTTACAACATTGAATGAGAGCTTATCGTTCGGAACATTTTAAGCATGAACAATCAGGTAAATCAGGTAAATTAAGCGTTAACGATTTACACTTTATGTAGTGAGAACAGCACACTCACGAGTGGTAGGAAATTTATTTATCTTTGTCCTATCTCCTTAACCCATTTTTTCCCGGGCTTTGTATTATGCTGTCTATGAGATCACCCTTTCCTGGTTTCTCTTAAGGTCTAATGGGAGTCAGATTGGAATATGTGATTCCCTACTTTGTTCTTATGATCTGTCGTCAATGTACCATATCTCCCATGCTCTGTAGAACCCCTGAAAACTACCCTGGGTTATATGGAAGGCTTTTTCATATCTCATGTTTTCGGATAGCATGTTAGTGATTTGGTTAACTGAAGGGATTTTTGAGGTCTTCCAGTATTTGGTGATTAATTGTTTCATAATGGTGCATGTATGGTAGATTATTGTTTTTTGAGATGGTGGGAAGAGATTTAAGTTTATGTTCAGTAGTGCCAGCGCTGGTTTTGGTACAATCGTCGTGTTCATTAATCTATTAAGAAAGTAGAATAATTTGTTCCATGCTCTATGGACTTTGGGACATGTCCACCATATATGCATTAGCGTGCCTCTATGGGAACATCCTCTCCAGCACAGGGGTGATTGTTCTTCATACCATTTATGGATTTGAGTAGGGTATCTGTAAAATCTTAGCTTGGGGCTATAAATATTAATCTGTTCAATATAAAGGGGAAGTTCAGTGTAATTACATATACTTTTATGGAAAAAGAGCAATATTTTTCCACAGAATTTTCCCTTTAAAGGGCATGTCCAGCCCTTCTACAATGTAACATGTTAAGTGGGACCCCCCCCAAATCCCAGATGTTTGTACTCACAGTGTTCATAATGCTCCCAGGCTAAGGAATCCACTTAAAAACTCCATGATCCTCTGCTGCTTGCTCTGTCCTCCTCTGTGGGTAGGGGTGCATATACCCGTTAATGTTGCTACAAAGAATTGTAATACCTTAGTCCAAATAAAGATCACTTGCAAAGTATTTTTATCTTATAGGTCACTGGGCCCCCCAGCAAACTATGATGGGGCCCATACAGGGGCGTGTTTAGGGGGGATAACTGGTGCCTGGAATCCCCCCTTTCTGTCTGCTCAGTGCAGTCTGCTGTTTCTATCTCTACTGGTGTCCATAGACTGTTACATATACTGTTACATAGATTTTTACATAGATTGTTACATAGACTGTTACAAAACTGTTTATAGTTTTAGCATAGATTGTTACATAGACTGTTTACATAATGTTAATAGATTACATATGATTACAAAACTGTTACATAGATTGTTACATAGACTGTTACATAGATTGTTTTACGTTAGACTGTTATAGATGTTATATAACTGTTACATAACTGTTACATAATTGTTACATAGACTGTTCATAGACGTTACATAGATTGTTACTAACTGTTACATAGACTGTTACATAGACTGTTACATAGATTGTTACAACGTTACATAGATTGTTACAAGACGTTATAAACTGTTACATAGACTGTTACTAGATTGTTACATAGACTGTTACATAGACTGTTACATAGACTGTTACATAGATTGTTACATAGACTGTTACATAGATTGTTACATAGACTGTTACATAGATTGTTATATAGACTGTTACATATATTGTTACATAGATTGTTACATAGACTGTTACATAAATTGTTACATAGACTGTTACATAGGTTGTTACATAGGTTGTTACATAGACTGCTACATAGATTACATAGACTTTAGATGTTACATAGACTGTACATAGCGTTAAATAGATTGTTACATAGACTGTTACATAGATTGTTACATAGACTGTTACAAAGACTGTTACATAGATTGTTACATAGACTGTTACATAGATTGTTACATAGACTGTTACATATATTATTACATAAACTGTTACATAGATTGTTACATAGACTGTTACATAGATTGTTACGTAGACTGTTACATAGATTGTTATATAGACTGTTACATAGACTGTTACATAGACTGTTACATAAATTGTTACATAGACTGTTTCATAGACTGTTACATAGATTGTTACATAGACTGTTACATAGACTGTTACATAGACTGTTACATAGATGTTTACATAAACTGTTACAGATTGTTACCAGACGGTTACTAAACTGTTACATAGACTGTTACATAGATTGTTACAAGACTGTTACATAGATGTTACATACGTTACATAGATTGTTACATAGACTGTTACATAGATTGTTACATAGACTGTACATAGATTGTTATATAGACTGTTACATATATGTTACATAGAATTGTTACATAGACTGTTTACATAAATGTTACATAGACTGTTCATAGGTGTTACTAGGTTGTTACATAGACTGCTCATAGCCTGTTACATAGACTGTTACATAGATTGTTACATAGACTGTTACATAGACTGTTAAATAGATTGTTACATAGACTGTTACATAGATTGTTACATAGACTGTTACATAGATTTTTACATAGATTGTTACATAGACTGTTACATATATTGTTACATCGACTGTTACATAGACTGTTACATAGATTGTTACATAGATTGTTACATGAGATTGTTACATAGACTGTTACATAGATTGTTACATAGACTGCTACACAGACTGTTACATAGATTGTGTACATAATTGTTACATAGACTGTCACATAGACTGTAACATAGATTGTTACATAGACTGTTACATAGATTGTTACATAGACTGTTACATAGATTGTTACATAGACTGTTACATAGACTGTCACATAGATTGTTACATAGATTGTTACATAGACTGTTACATATATTGTTACATAGACTGTTACATAGACTGTTACATAGATTTTTACATAGACTGCTACATAGACTGTTACATAGATTGTTACATAGACTGTTACATAGATTGTTACATAGATTGTTATATAGATTGTTACATAGACTGTTACATAGATTGTTACATAGACTGCTACATAGACTGTTAAATAGATTGTTACATAGATTGTTACATAGACTGTTACATAGACTGTCACATAGATTGTTACATCACTGTTCATAGATGTTACATAGACTGGTACAGACTGTTACATAGATGTTACATGACTGTTACATAGATTGTTATATATGACTGTTACATATATTTACATATATTTAGATTGTTTTAGAATAATGCGCCCCTTCACATTATAATATAAGGACATTAAGCCACCTCAGAGTTCCTGTCCTGTATAAAAGCAACCCGCCTACGGCCTCGTGCTTCTATATGGTCAGGGAACTCCCGGTGGCTAATATCCTTAATATTACACTGTAAGGGGCGCTTATCCCTTATATACTTTAAACAAGTAAGGAATATCTGTATTGGCTAACTGTGATATAATCATGGCAATTAGAGAATATTTATATTATTATATGGATCCATATATAATAGAATGAACACCTGTATGATTCGGTCATGAACTCCTTCTGGACTTGTTCAGTGCTAACCCATTTAGGAATTCCCCCTTGAAAATCCTGCTCTTGCCACTGGCCATATCCCTGCTTCCCTGATAGTTACCCCGCTGATTTGTACAGACGTAGTAAAACATTTAGGATAGGTAACTGTACCAGCAACAGTTTAACTGTAAAACATGAACCTTAAAGGGCAAGTCCTCCCTTAAATAAAAATGATATATTGTTAATCACCACCCACCTAGTACGTAACTACCGCCCCCCAGTGGGCCTGGACAGTAGTAGAGCCCGCCACAAGCCCATAATCGTGCAGCGACCATCTGTATTTAAACAGCTGATCACGCGTATGAAGAAAACACACTCGGATCAGCTGTTTAAAAGACCGGACACGAACTTCTGGTTCAGTTCTGGAAGTTCGGGTACGTTTTTAAAGGCTGGTCGCTGCCCCTTCGTGAAAGGAGGAGGGAGTCGTGGCCCAGCCCCCAAACTCGCAGGAGGCCCGGGGCCCTGAAGGTACGCCCCTGACCCAACCCCAAAACGCAATAGTTAGAAAGCTGAGAAAAAAAGACTACCGAAAGGCTGCACAATGTCCTGTTGTCCCCTGTTTCCTAATTTCATATCCCCTCACTAAATTGCTAAATGGGGTGTGAACAAATATAGCCATTAACACACACTACCCTTTAAATTCTATGAGAAATCCAGGACATAGCAGGCATTAGCTAATGATTCCAGAGGAAAGGGTAGAAAATCTCAACATATTTTAAAGGGGCCATTTCTAAAGATGTCATTATGACGGTGGAAGTATCCTTTACTGCCCCCTCTACTGAATGGAAGTTTCTCTCTTATGTCTTCATGACAGTCTAATCAGGAGTTCGCAGGGGTTGTAATAGACAGTTTTATAATCGCCGACAACATTTTAGCCACTTCTAATTGCCACTGCCATGTTAAAGTATAGTTATATAGTAATATCTTAATTATATTTTCCTTGCCCCTAGATGTTTTGCTCCAAATAATGTTCCTCTTATAAAATAGTATCCCAATATTTGAAATATATTCTATCCTGTAACTTGTGCAAACCTCATTATAGTAAAATTAAATTACAGTATAAACCCTTGTTCCTTTCTGTCCCTGTATACATAGTTTCACTGTGTGTAAGGTCAGTGGTCCGTACTGTGGACAGTAGGTGTAATAAAGGAGTTAATTGCTATGTTACAGGTATAACCCTCATTATAGTATAAACAATATTACCATATAAATCCTTGTTCCTTTCTGTCCCCTGATACATAGTTACAGTGTGTAGGTCGATGGTCAGTACTGTGGACAGTAGATGTATAAAGGGTTAATCGATATGTTACAGGTATAACCCTCATTATAGTATAACAATATTACCAATATAAATCCTTGTTCCTTTCTGCCCCTGTATACATAGTTACTGTGTGTAAGGTCAGTGTCAGTACTGTGGACAGTAGCTGTATAAAGGGGTTAATTGATAGGTTACCGGTTAACCCTCTTATAGTAATAACAATATTACCATATAAATCCTGTGTTCCTTTCTGTCCATGCATACATAGTTACTGTGTGTAGGTCAGTGGTCAGTACTGTGGACAGTAGCTGTAATAAAGGGTTAATTGATATGTTACAGGTATAACCCTCATTATAGTATAAAATATTACCATATAAATCCTTGTTCCTTTCTGTCCCTGTATACATAGTTACTGTGTGTAAGGTCAGTGGTCAGTACTGTGGACAGTAGATGTAATAAAGGTTAATTGATATGTTACAGGTATAACCCTCATTATAGTATAAACAATATTACCATATAAATCCTTGTTCTTCTGCCCCTGTATACATAGTTACTGTGTGTAAGTCGTGGTCAGTACTGTGGACAGTAGCTGTAATAAAGGGGTTAATTGATATGTTAAAGGTATAACCCTCATTATAGTATAAACAATATTACCATTAAATCCTTGTTCCTTTCTGTCCCTGTATACATAGTTACTGTGTGTAAGGTCAGTGGTCAGTACTGTGGACAGTAGATGTAATAAAGGGTTTAATTGATATGTTACAGGTATAACCCTCATTATGTATAAACAATATTACCATATAAACCTTGTTCCTTTCTGTCCCTGTAGACATAGTTACAGTGTGTAAGGTCAGTGGTCAGTACTGTGGACAGTAGCTGTAATAAGGGGTTAATTGTATGTTACAGGTATAACCCTCATTATAGTTAAAACAATATTACATAAAATCCTTGTTCCTTTCTGCCCCTGTATACATAGTTACTGTGTTAAGGTCAGTGGTCAGTACTGTGGACAGTAGCTGTAATAAAGGGGTTAATTGATATGTTAAAGGTATAACCCTCATTATGTATAAACATATTACCATATAAATCCTTGTTCTTTCTGTCCCCTGTATACATAGTTACTGTGTTGTAAGGTCAGTGGTCAGTACTGTGGACAGTAATGTTATAAAGGGTTAATTGATATGTTACGTATCACCCTCATTATAGTATAACCATATTACATATAAATCCTTGTTCCTTTCTGTCACTGTATACATAGTTAGTGTGTGTAAGGTCAGTGGTCAGTACTGTGGACAGTAGCTGTAATAAGGGGTTAATTGATATGTTACAGGTAAACCCTCATTATAGTAAAACAATATTACCATATAAATCCTTGTTCCTTTCTGTCCCTGTATACATAGTTACTGTGTGTAAGGTCTGTGGTCAGTACTGTGGACAGTTACTGTAATAAAGGGGTTAATTGATATGTTACAGGTATAACCCTCATTATAGTATAAACAATATTACCATATAATCCTTGTTCCTTTCTGTCCCTGTATACTAGTTAGTGTGTGTAAGGTCAGTGGTCATTACTGTGGACAGTAGGTGTAATAAAGGGGTTAATTGATATTTTACAGGTATAACCCTCATTATAGTATAAACAATATTACCATATAATCCTTGTCCTTTCTGTCCCTGTATACATAGTTACTGTGTGTAAGGTCAGTGGTCAGTACTGTGGACAGTAGCTGTAAAAGGGGTTAATTGATATGTTACAGGTATAACCCTCATTATAGTATAAACAATATTACCATATAATCCTTGTTCCTTTGTGTCCCTGTATACATAGTTAGTGTGTGTAAGGTCAGTGGTCAGTACTGTGGACAGTAGATGTAATAAAGGGTTATTGATATTACAGTTATATTCCTCATTATATCATAAACAATATTACCATATAATCCTTGTTTCCTTTCTGTCCCTGCATACATAGTTAGTGTGTGTAAGGTCGTGGTCAGTACTGTGGACGTAGCTGTAATAAAGGGGTTAATTGATAAGTTACAGGTATAACCCTCATTATAGTATAAACAATATTACCATATAATCCTTGTTCCTTCTGTCCCTGTATACATAGTTACTGTGTTAAGGTCAGTGGTCAGTACTGTGGACAGTAGCTGTAATAAAGGGGTTAGTTGATAAGTTACAGGTATAACCCTCATTATAGTATAAACAATATTACCATATAAATCCTTGTTCCTTTTTGTCCCGTATACATAGTTACTGTGTGTAAGGTCAGTGGTCAGTACTGTGGACAGTAGATGTAATAAGGGGTTAATTGATATGTTACAGGTATAACCCTCATATGTATAAACAAATATACCATATAAATCCTTGTTCCTTTCTGTCCCTGTATACATAGTTAGTGTGTTTAAGGTCAGTGTCAGGTACTGTGGACAGTAGGTGTAATAAAGGGGTTATTGATAAGTTACAGTATACCCTCATTATAGTATAAACAATATTACCATATAAATCCTTGTTCCTTTTGTCCCTGTATCTAGTTACTGTGTGTAAGGTCAGTGGTCAGTACTGTGGACAGTAGATGTAATAAAGGTTAATTGATATGTTACAGGTATAACCCTCAAAATAGTATAACAATATTACCATATAATCCTTGTTCCTTTCTGTCCTGTATACATAGTTAGTGTGTGTAAGGTCAGTGGTCAGTACTGTGGACAGTAGATGTAATAAAGGTTAATTGATATGTTACAGGTATAACCCTCATTATAGTATAAACAGTATTACCATATAAATCCTTGTTCCTTTCTGTCCCTGTATACATAGTTAGTGTGTGTAAGGTCAGTGGTCAGTACTGTGGACAGTAGGTGTAATAAAGGGGTTAATTGATAAGTTACAGGTATAACCCTCATTATAGTATAAACAATATTACCATATAAATCCTTGTTCCTTTTTGTCCCTGTATACATAGTTACTGTGTGTAAGGTCAGTGGTCAGTACTGTGGACAGTAGATGTAATAAAGGGGTTAATTGATATGTTACAGGTATAACCCTCATTATAGTATAAACAATATTACCATAAAATCCTTGTTCCTTTCTGTCCCTGTATACATAGTTAGTGTGGTGTAAGGTCAGTGGTCAGTACTGTGGACAGTAGAGTTGTAATAAGGGTTAATTGAATAAGTTACAGGTATAACCCTCATTATAGTATAAACAATATTACCATATATCCTTGTTCCTTTCGTCCCTGTATACATAGTTAGTGTGTGTAAGGTCAGTGTCAGTACGGTGGACAGTAGGTGTAATAAAGGGTTAATTGTATGTTACAGGTAAACCCTCATTATAGTATAAACAATATTACCATATAATCCTTGTTTCCTTTCTGTCCCTGTATACTAGTTTACTGGTGTAAGGTCAGTGTTCAATACTGTGGACAGTAGATGTAATAAAGGGGTTAATATTTCTGTTTGTATAAACCCCTTGGAAGGTTTTCAGGACTGGAATCGCCCATAATGTAATATGGGGGTTTCTAGCACATTAATGGGACTTTGTATGTTCGGATTCTTATGGGGATTAATGCCAGCCTGCTCTCTCATTCCCAGCGATATCAATTAGTCATTTAGCCGCCCAGCACTTTCCATTACACCAATATGTGGACAGTATCTCTGCCAATACGACGGATAAAATAGAAGTATCAGATGTTCTGAGCTTTTATGCTTTGCCAACATGTAGCCTGACAAATCATCACTGTGTCTTGCATAGACCCTTCGTAATGGGCACCCTGACAAACCACTGATGAGACAATTATAAAACGTGTTTACCTGGAAATTAGGTTTTGGTCGTTTTCGTAAAAGGAAAAATTAAACAATTTCAAAATTCTTAGGCTCGTACACACGCTGAGTTTACGTGTGAGGAACGGCACCTGGCGATCGGGGCGACCCGGACTGAACGCATACACAGATGATTCTCGGGGGAAACGCCCATCGTCCGCGTGTATGCTTGGCCGTCGGGGTCATTTCTCGGATGGAATTGAGCGTGTCTACCTTTAGAAAGTTAAGCGCCCCCATCCTATCGTTTTCTGCAGTGCCCACCTGCCCAGGGCCTGGCCAATGGACCACACATTTTGAGCAAAAGCAGATCTTCCCTATCCCCTTGGCAGGCTGAACAGGGGTGAGGCCAAACCAGCAGAGAGCTTTACTGTTGTTGGGTATTTTGGCAAATTCCCCTAGAGATTAAAGGTCTGCCTACATTTGAGGTCCTCCATCCTGGGTACCATAGAGGGGTAAGGGGGGTTGGATGTAATTTCCCTTTAACTAGTAAATCCAAGTATTATAACATTTCTAAAAACCAAGAATTTAAAGGGCCAGGTTCCCATGGAGACGTCTTATCGAATCACACTTCACACTTGTGTTCTCATGGCGGCATTGTGTGAAATTGCTTTTCATTTATTGTCTTTAAGTATTTCTAAAGGAGACTAGTGGGGACGTGTTCAACAAAATGTGTGGAATGTGGTGGCCTAGCCAGACCTGGCTTTCACTGACCGAGCACTGTCTCAGCAGACAAAAGGAATCCGGCTAAAATTTCTGCAGAGAGCAGGGCTTTGTCCGTGAATAAAACTCCCGGTTTAAAGGCGGCAGTCTTGCCTGAAATGCAAGTCAATGTCCTGAAACGAACAACAGGACTGAAGTGGTGTTTCCCATGATAATAGGAGCATTTTAGGGGGAAAAAGGGTAATGGAGTATTAATTCTAGTTGACCTTTAAAAAAACAAAAAAAAAAAACAAAAAAAAAAACCATATTCAATCAATTTGTGGGCCAAAACACAATAACAGCTCCCAGAAACATCTGAATAGAATAATACTCACTTGATTGTCTAGGTAGTGTTATATTACTATTATCTTCCACAACTGTACTGTGAGTTACTTTTGCTTTCGCCGGCTTATCACTGAGCGTGTCTGTGCCCACTGGGACTGGGTAGGAAGTAATCATTCTACTATTTTCACACAGATGTATCTTATTGGAATGATGTAGCTGGCAAACTGTCCTGTCAGTATTAAGTCAGTATTATGAAGATTGGAGTGTGCAAATAATGATCGATACCAATGTAATTTTATGACTATGGAAGCGTAGTTTACTGCCGGTAGTATTGTAAAATAATGATTGGATAATGCCTGCATACTTGTGTTATGTTTCTGTACTTGCTTCCTTTTACAATGATTAGCAGTTTGCCTAAATCGTATAAACCTTGCACCTCATTTTCTACCCAATCCTATGCAACTGGTCCACCTTCATAATGTTAACCCATTGCTTATATGGGCCTTAGTCACACGACTAACCAGTATTTACATCATCTTATAAAAGAACATGTCATATTGATGCATCTCTCTCGTGGTGCATTCTTCTGTGTGTGTCCAGATGCTTTTTGATACAAAGTACGTTATACATCCCCCCTGCCTCTGTTTGAGACCTGCCCTTTTCTATCATCTAGAGCATCTGTTTGGCGCTGTTACAAAGCAGTTTTACATGGGGCCATGACTGACTGCCCATTCCTGGCTGATTATTACTAGAAAATTGTTGTTTTTGAATCTCTTTAATTCCTTTTTTTTTTTATTTAAAGCTTTTCCACGTTTGCTTTTATGACAAACAAACTCATTTTTCAAGTCATTCAGTCAAACACCCCTATTTACCGTCTCATTTTCTATAGGATTGAACCCGTAGCTGTTGTTTCACACAATATCCTATTACTGTTACAGGCAGCCAATCATGGATTGGACATTTTTAGTGACCATTTGGTCAGTAGTCTCTCCAACCTTAATCTTGGCTGGAAATATATATATATAAATTAAATCAATCTTTATTTTAATATTCCCTGTGGTTTATTACTTATTAAATAATTAAAAATAATTACCATGATTTTTGACTTTGATCAGGCGAAGCAGGAGAACCATAAGGAACTGAGGAGAAGGGTAAGGATCTTATAACACTACACAGTGGGTTAATTTTGGTTTGGGGAGTGGACATACCCTTAAGATAGCCCCATACAAGGACCCGACCGATCCTCATACGCGGTGTGAAGATTAGTCGGCTGTGTGGCCATACACATTACGATCAAGATCGGCTCTCTTCTCTGAAAGTAAGGGGATGATAACCGACCAACGGAAATTTTCCGTCTTTCCCGACCAACCATAATGCCGAAACTGGTCATTCTCCTGTCGAACAGCCCCTACACACTGATGATATGGTTAAATCCCATCATTTCCCTGACAGGTGGCCAGCCACTACTGGGCTATTAGATAGATGGACATTTGTCTATAGACAACACCAACATCTAATCTAATAACCACCTCATGATAGGAGCCGCCATAGGGGCTTTGGACATTTGTCTATATGACCAACATCTAATCTAATAACCACCTCAAATAGAGCCACCATTGAGGGCTTTAGCTTTGTGCTATAGACTAACATCTAATCTACATAAACCACCTCAAGATAGGAGCCTCCATAGAGGGCTTTGACATTTGTCTATAGACAAACATCTATCAATAACCACCTCAAGATAGGAGCCGCCATAGAGGGCTTTAGACATTTGTCTATAGACAAACATCTAATCTAATAACCACCTCAAGATAGGAGCCGCCATAGAGGGCTTTAGACATTTGTCTATAGACAAACATCTAATCTAATAACCACCTCAAGATAGGAGCCGCCATAGAGGGCTTTGGACATTTTCTATAGACCAACATCTAATCTAATACCACCTCAAGATAGGAGCCCCATAGAGGGCTTTAGACATTTGTCTATAGACAAACACTAATCTAATAACCACCTCAAGATAGGAGCCGCCTAGAGGCTTTGGACATTTGTCTATAGACAAACATCTAATCTAATAACCACCTCAAGATAGGTAGCCGCCATAGAGTGGCTTGGACATTTCTCTATAGACTAACGTCTAATCTATCTAATGTCTGCCTAGTCTAAGGTCAGATTTAACAAGAGATTAAGGTACTGTGTCTATATTTCCAGCTTTTCTTTCGTTTTGTTCCCTCTAATATCTCCACGCTTTACGCCATGCCATACACTTGGCAGTTTTTTAACAACTAATGTAAATTGCATGTTGACATATAATATGTGTTATGCAAAATTCAACTTTGTCATCTTGCTCAAAGCACCATAGGACTGAGAAAATGCTTTATCCATAACATTGCCCTTCTTGACGGTAATTGAGTTCATTTTAATTGCCATCAGTCGTTTACAGTGAATTAAATCCCAAGCTTGATGCACTGAGTGTTTCGTTGGCAGGGTTTTGTGTTTAGCAGAGCGTTTGCCTTTTGGAACATTCAGTTATCTCTTTGAAGTTGGAAGATCTCAATATTTGACTCATGGATTGGAAATAACCTTTGGACTTAGCATTTTAGAAGAAAGACTGTTTGCATTTTCGGAAATCGGTAGCGAATGAAATAAATAACTCCATATCTCACATACCAAGATATAGATATCTTTAAATGTATTTTTCTTCCCCTCTCCGGTTCCCCTATGTTCATTTCTGACTAGTGTTAGAATTACATTACAGTGTAAATAGAATGCTGTATTATTGTTTGGCTAGGTACAAAAAATTATAATTTGACTTGACTGACCAGCCACCACAATATCTTTGTAGAACGGGTCAAATATGGCAGCTGGGATGGGAGGATGTTGGTCCAACTTTTTACAACCGCTTGATAATTCGATTGGACTATCTGCAATGGACCGCACGATTGGTTTGTACCAAATATCTGATGAGTACCTACCCAAGAGTTATGTGGGCCATAATAATAAAGGATCACTATTGGTCATTACAGTATTAACATTAACATAAACACACAGTATTTGGAAAAGTTTTTTTTTTTTTTTTTTTTACGTTGTATAAAATGCTATTTACAAAAAATTAGACTATCAATGACTGACAGTCATTACCAGAAGACGTGAGGACGTGAGGATTGGCTGTGAAAGGTAATATTAAAACATAAGTGCGGTTTTGGGGGAGAATCCTATACATTTAGTTTTTTTTTTGGCGGAGTGGACGTGGACATACCCGTTAAGGATCACTATTTAAGTTTTTATTATTAAAGGCATGTCCACCCCCAAAACTATAAATCCCCCCCAGTAATGGCCGCCATCATGTAGTGAATAAAATCCTTACCTCACATCCCAGCTCCAATATGTTCTCCTGTAGTCCCCCCCCAACCAAGTCCCAAAAACTGCCCACCAGGAGGATAGCAGAGTCCATATAGGACTCTGCCTCCTATTTGGCCTCCGGGAGAAGTTTGGCATGCGTACTGCAGCCCTTCTCCCTCTCCCGCCCGATTAGGATTCCCTCCCCTACCATAAAACCCTTTAGGTATATCATTTCCCCCTGTCCCCCCCCCCCAACTTGCTATATTTGTTATTTTTAGAAAGTGCCCCAAACTTTACTCACCTCCCTCTTTCCTCCGCCGCACTGAACTCCCGGCAGCTGCGTCCGTGATTGGCTGCCACTCAGCCAATCACAGCACACGACTGCCGGTCCCCGCCCCTCTGCTTGCATTTTCTTGCAAGCAAGGGCCTGGCATGCGGCGGAGGAAAGTGGGAAGGTAAGTAACGTTTGGGCACTTTCTAAATAACAAATATTGCGCTGGGTTGGGGGACTGGGGGAATGATATCCAAAAAAAATTTTTAGGGTGGACATACCCTTAAGGTTTCATTATTTAATGATTTTTAGTGTTATTTAAAGAGAGATATTCTTATTTAAGGACCAGTAATCCTGATTTAGGGGAGGGGGGTTATTCTTCATCATTTTAAAATCATATTTAGGAATGAGTAGTAACGTGTTATTTAATGCTCCTTAACAGGAGAACTAAACCCAATTTTTTTACTACCAGAATCTGAAAACACCCCCCCAAAACACCATAAACATAAAATGCCACTTTAGTAAACTCTGTTAAAGTCAATCAAACCTGCGTTAAGACTGGATGAAGTATCTGTGTGTATGTGCAGTGTCGACCACACCTCCTGACCTCAGTCAATGCTTCCTTGATTTTATCTGTCCTGTAAAAAGGATTGGCTAGAGATTATTAATGGGTGTGACCAACTGTAACAGTTTTTGTGCCAAGCTAGGATGAGCCATGAGCAGAAACATAATAGTCGTTGACAAACTGTGTGATACTAGATGCTGAGAAGTAAAGCACAAACCATATGTTATTTAGGTAAATTTCCCAGCACCCATATCACAATGAGAGGTAAGACACAGATTACTGGTTTTATTATCAAAGTGTTTTCCCTTGTCTGGTTAAGTGTTGTTTCTGTGGCTTTGTTTAATTAAGAATACCTTAACAATTATGTCGCAAAAGCAAAATTCTTATATTATGTGTATTGTGGTGTTGTGGGTTGGATGGTATTTGAACTTTTAATAAAAGCAAATCCTCTATAGATCTGTTGACCTCAAGGAGGACCAAGCTGAGGCAGACCAATCCCTGAATCAACCAACGAGGGCTCCTTTATTTACATCTCAAGATGTGAGATAATATATATTAGTATAAGTTGATGGGATCCCTCTTCCACACCCCATTGTAAATAAAGGAAAATGGACTTCACAGCTCAGATCCGCATTGCCTTATTATTGTAGGGATCCCTGGTGCCTATTCTTTTTGGTAAAAACACATAAAAATATTTACATGGGTCTAATTTGTATGTTTGTAGGATAATTCTAACCATTTACCACAGAACTGCCAATCAAACTAATTTTGCATTTACTCTCCCCCCCACCCCCTTAGTAAACTAAGTCGATTGGACAGTTTCTGTCTCCCTCTCTGTGAAACTCAATTACATTGTGGCGAAATAATTGCAACAAAACTATAGAGTAAAGTGAGGACATCAGGGCAAAGCCCTTATAAATTTTATTTCAAGAGTGTCAGAAATTGCGCAAAACTTGTCTGAAATGCCATTTTTGCTATTTTTATAAATATGCTGAGTATAATTGTCAATGGGGAGTGAAGGAAATGGAGGATGACTGGAGGGATTGATTTCACACGGGGTGTCTAGGACTCAGCAAAAGGTAGTACACACCGGGTTAGGTACATTTTTTGCAGGTCCGCACCTTCCAATCGCTCCACACCTTGCAATCACAGGAAACACCTGTTAATACAAATTGTAGAAGGAAGGGACTCCCCACCGCACCTATATACAAGTGCTATTTTATTGTGCAACGTATTTCGAACTCTCAAGCAACAATATGGCGAACATACATATTCTTTTTTTATTATTAAATAGTTTAAATTCCCAACCCCAGCCAATCAAAACAAGTTCGCCCCCTTCACAGTTGAATGTTCAAGGTCCATTAGCTGGTCGCCACCCATATCAGTGTGATTTGAATCTTCTGCACGATATAAAATATAAAATAAGCGCAATATAATACATGCTATATAATAAAATGCGTATAATAAAGTGCAAAAGTGCATGAATATGTTATAAAAACTTGATAAAATCAACATCATTCAGTGTAACTGGATTGTCCTCGGACTCAACTGATTGACCACTACCAATCACCATTGGTATTGGTCATTTGAATAATTGGACACACCCACTTGTTTGGGTCTTCAATACCCTGCAGAAACAAGTATAACATTTAAATTTAAATAGCCCATGAATTTAAGGTCGGTGTCCACCATATTTTTGGAGTGAAGGGTTAGAGTTTTGTTAGAGTTCGGAAAGGTTTTTACACTGTGAAAACGGTAAAACTATGAACTGTCTTCCATTGGATGTGGGTGATGGCAGACTTATTGGATAGCTTCAAGGAGAGATGGATGAGTTTCTAAAACTAAAAAATGTTGCATCTTACTGGTATTGATACATAAGTTTGAAGTCCTCCTTCCTATTGTACCACAGTAGTGCTGTAACTTCCTAAGGCGTAACCTCTGCCCTGCTAATGATCTTATCCTCTTATCCCCTGCTAATATCTCATCCACCCTATTACCTCCTCCCACACCCGTTACAGGACTTTCTCATGCTGCCCCTCTGCTCTGGAACTCCCTTCCTCACTTTATAGTCACTCGCTATCACTTCGTTCTTCAAACGCAACCTCAAACTCACCTCTTCAGCAAGCTTACAATCTGGACCCGGACACTTTTACCCCCTCTTAATGCGACCCTAGTTACTAATCCACTGACAACTTAGTTACAGCTACTGACCTGCTTTCACCTATGTTTTACCCCATCCCTCTAGACTGTAAGCTCTTTAGTCCAGGGCCCTCCTTCCTTTTGTACCACAGTATGTAACTTACCACTTAAATTCTGCTGACCAGCACTTGAATTATTTGCCCTTTTGTTTTACTTGCCCTACCCTTGTGTGTAACATGTATGTTTTCCATATGTTATAAGAAATTGTAAGCGCCACGTAAGAGTGGGCGCTATATAAATATGACAATAATAATAATAGAGATCCAGGGATATTTCCATTGGCTACTTCAGGAAGAATCCCCCCCTTCATACTGGGGGCATATTTTGCCTTCCTCTGGATCAAGAGTTAGACAGGGAATGTGGGTATTGGTGAGTAGGTTGACTAGATGGACGTAAGCCTGTTATTTCCTCAGATTCTTACTATACTGTACTGTACTAATACTCTACTATACTATTCTCAAATTATACTGTACACAGCATCCAAGGAGCGGTAAATCTTAGTAATCATTAGCAGGAACATTATCATCCTGGTTTACTGGCTACCACACAACCTTCATCTCTATTAAAAAAAAGGTTAATCAAGGTACAGTAGGAGTTATTCCTGGCAAAAATGTTTGCTACACAGGACCATGGAACATATGTACATGATGTGAGTAAATCTAATTATCCTGGGGAGATAAATTTGGATTCGCCACACAGAAAGTCAGGCATTTCGGGCTCCATTAAACAAGGTCCTTATCTATTTTTACATAAGGTGACTGTTGTCTGACATTAACAGAAGATATCTAAATAGTCCTGGTTTGGAAGCCATTCCAGGGAAGCATCGAAAGTTAACAGAAGTGGGGGGGGGAATGTGTGAGCCTTCAACACCTTACATCCTGCAAACTCTTGCCCGACTGCTGAAAAGCTAAACCCAAAGCCACCACAATTTAATTAGCTGCATGCCACGTGGTTTGAAAGGTTTGTGGCCTGCAGACAGCATCACCTTCAGCATATGTCTATAAATTCAACCAAGAAAGATTCTTTCATTAACATTTATAATGAGACTCGTCTAGATAAAAACTGCCTCAGTACCGTCCTTCCCACTTGTGTTATTCCTGAGTAATTGGATAGTTTGCTCTTAAAAGCAAAAAATATCTATTTTACACAGCAATATGTTCAATCTATGTGACAGTCTATGTACAGTCTCTGTACACATCTATGTAACAATCTATTTAACAGTCTATGTAGCAGTCTATGTAACAATCTATGTAACAGTCTATGTAAC
This sequence comes from Hymenochirus boettgeri, assembly GCA_019447015.1. Classification (NCBI taxonomy): domain Eukaryota; kingdom Metazoa; phylum Chordata; class Amphibia; order Anura; family Pipidae; genus Hymenochirus; species Hymenochirus boettgeri. The sequence continues at coordinate 295,361,077 of CM033476.1, read as the reverse complement.
AATCTATATAACAATCTATGTAACATCTATGTAACACGTCTATGTAACAATCTATGTAACAGCTATGTAGCAGTCTATGTAAAAATCTATGTAACTCTATGTAACATTCTATGTAAAAATAATGTAAAAGTCTATGTAACAATCTATGTAACAATCTATGTGCCAGTCTATGTAACAGTCTATGTAACAATCTATGTAACATCTCATGTAACAATCTATGTAACAGTCTATGTAACAATCTATTACAGTCTATGTGACAGTCTATGTAACAATCTATGTAACAATCTATGTAACAGTCTGTGTACCGTCTATGTAACATCTATGTAACAGTCCTATGTAACAATCTATGTAACAATCTATGTAACAATCTATGTAACAGTCTATGTAACAGTCGTATGTAACAATATATGTACCAGTCTATTAACAATCTATGTAAAACAATCTATGTAACAGTCTATGTAACAATCTTGTAACAGTCTATGTAACAATCTAGTAACAGTCATTAACATATGTAACAATCTATGTAACAGTCTATGTAACAGTCTTGTAGCAGTCTATGTAACACCTATGTAACACCTATGTAACAGTCTATGTAACATTTTATGTACAGTCTGTACATCTAGTAAACATATATGTAACAGTCTATATAACAATCTATGTAACAGTCTATGTAACAATCTATGTAACAGTCTATGTAACAATCTATGTAACAGTCTATGTAACCAGTCTATGTAAGTCTATGTAACACTTATGTAACAGTCCTATGTAACAGTTTATGTAACCGTCTGTGTAACAATCTTGTAACAGTTTATGTAACAATCTATGTAACAGTCTATGTAACAGTCTATGTAACAGTCTTGTACATCTATTAACGTCTATGAAACAGTCTATGTCAATTATGTACCAGTCTATGTAACAATCTATGTAACAGTCTATGTAACAATCTATGTGACAGTCTATGTAACAGTCTATGTAACAATCTATGTAACAATCTATTTAACAGTCTATGTAGCAGTCTATGTAACAATCTATGTAACAGTCTATGTACAATCTATATAACATCTATGTAACAATCTAGTAACAGTCTATGTAACAATCATGTAACATTCTATGTCATTCTATGTAAAAATCTATGTAACAGTCTATGTAACAGTCTATGTAACAATATATGTAACAGTCTATGTAACAATCTATGTAACAATCTATGTGACAGTCTATGTAACAGTCTATGTAACAATCTATGTAACAGTCTATGTAACAATCTATGTAACAGTCTATGTAACAATCTATGTTACAGTCTATGTGACAGTCTATGTAACAATCTATGTAACAATCTATGTAACAGTCTGTGTAGCAGTCTATGTAACAATCTATGTAACAGTCTATGTAACAATCTATGTAACAATCTATGTAACAATCTATGTAACAGTCTATGTACACCGTCGTGTAACAATATATGTAACAGTCTATGTAACAACTATGTAAAATCTATGTAACAGTCTATGTAACATCTATGTAACAGTCTATGTAACATCTATTTAAACAGTCTATGTAACAGTCTATGTAACAATCTATGTACAGTCTATGTACGTCTATGTAGCAGTCTATGTAACAACCTATGTAACAACCTATGTACAGTCTATGTAACATTTATGAACAGCTATGTAACAATCTAGTACAATATATGTAACAGTCTATATACAATCATGTACGTCTATTGAACAATCTATGTAACAGTCTATGTACACATCTATTAACGTCTATGTAACAGTCTATGTAACATCTATGTAACAATCTATGTAACAGTCTATGTAACAGTTTATGTAACCGTCTGTTAACATCTATGTAACAGTTTATGTAACAATCTATGTAACAGTCTATGTAACAGTCTATGTAACAGTCTATGTAACAATCTATGTAACAGTCTATGAAACAGTCTATGTAACAATTTATGTAACAGTCTATGTAACAGTCTATGTAACAGTCTATATAACAATCTATGTAACAGTCTACGTAACAATCTATGTAACAGTCTATGTAACAATCTATGTAACAGTTTATGTAATAATTATAACATATGTAACAACTATGTAACAGTCTATGTAACAATCTATGTACAGTCTTTGTAACAGTCTATGTAACAATCTATGTAACAGTCTATGTAACAATCTATTTAACAGTCTATGTAACAGTCTATGTAACAATCTATGTAACAGTCTATGTAACAGTCTATGTAGCAGTCTATGTAACAACCTATGTAACAACCTATGTAACAGTCTATGTAACAAATTTATGTAACAGTCTATGTAACAATCTATGTAACAATATATGTAACAGTCTATATAACAATCTATGTAACAGTCTATGTAACAATCTATGTAACAGTCTATGTAACAATCTATGTAACAGTCTATGTAACAGTCTATGTAACAGTCTATGTAACAATCTATGTAACAGTCTATGTAACAGTTTATGTAACCGTCTGTGTAACAATCTATGTAACAGTTTATGTAACAATCTATGTAACAGTCTATGTAACAGTCTATGTAACAGTCTATGTAACAATCTATGTAACAGTCTATGAAACAGTCTATGTAACAATTTATGTAACAGTCTATGTAACAGTCTAATAACAATCTATGTAACAGTCTACGTAACAACTATGTAACAGTCTATGTAACATCTATGTAACAGTTTATGTAATAATATATGTAACAGTCTATGTAACAATCTATGTAACAGTCTATGTAACAATCTATGTAACAGTCTTTGTAACAGTCTATGTAACAATCTATGTAAAAATCTATGTAACAGTATATGTAACAGTCTATGGACACCAGTAGAGATAGAACAGCAGACTGCACTGAGCAGACAGAAAGGGGGATTCCAGGCACCAGTTATCCCCCCTAAACACGCCCTGTATGGGCCCCATCATAGTTTTGCTGGGGGGCCCAGTGACCTATAAGATAAAAATACTTTGCAAGTGATCTTTATTTGGACTAAGGTATTACATTCTTTGTAGCAACATTAACGGGTATATGCACCCCTACCCACAGAGGAGACAGAGCAAGCAGCAGAGGATCATGGAGTTTTAAGTTGGATTCCTTAGCCTGGGAGCATTATTGAACACTGTGAGTAACAACACATCTGGGATTTGGGGGGGGTCCCACTTAACATGTTACATTGTAGAAGGGCTGGACATGCCCTTTAAAGGGAAAATTCTGTGGAAAATATTGCTCTTTTTCCATAAAAGTATATGTAATTACACTGAACTTCCCCTTTATATTGAACAGATTAATATTTATAGCCCCAAGCTAAGATTTACAGATACCCTACTCAAATCCATAAATGGTATGAAGAACAATCAATATGCATTAGCGTGCCTCTATGGGAACATCCTCTCCAGCACAGGGGTGATTGTTCTTCATACCATTTATGGATTTGAGTAGGGTATCTGTAAAATCTTAGCTTGGGGCTATAAATATTAATCTGTTCAATATAAAGGGGAAGTTCAGTGTAATTACATATACTTTTATGGAAAAAGAGCAATATTTTTCCACAGAATTTTCCCTTTAAAGGGCATGTCCAGCCCTTCTACAATGTAACATGTTAAGTGGGACCCCCCCCAAATCCCAGATGTGTTGTACTCACAGTGTTCAATAATGCTCCCAGGCTAAGGAATCCAACTTAAAAACTCCATGATCCTCTGCTGCTTGCTCTGTCTCCTCTGTGGGTAGGGGTGCATATACCCGTTAATGTTGCTACAAAGAATGTAATACCTTAGTCCAAATAAAGATCACTTGCAAAGTATTTTTATCTTATAGGTCACTGGGCCCCCCAGCAAAACTATGATGGGGCCCATACAGGGGCGTGTTTAGGGGGGATAACTGGTGCCTGGAATCCCCCCTTTCTGTCTGCTCAGTGCAGTCTGCTGTTCTATCTCTACTGGTGTCCATAGACTGTTACATATACTGTTACATAGATTTTTACATAGATTGTTACATAGACTGTTACAAAGACTGTTACATAGATT